>JAMXBD010001009.1:0-528328 GCA_024138025.1 Combretum micranthum | reverse complement strand
CGACGTTCACGACAAACAAAAAAGGTCACGCCGACCTCTTCCCCCATCTCTCGTTCGGGAAGGGAGGGAGATTTTTGCACCAGCGGGCCCTCGGGGAGACAGTCCCGGCTCCGGAGCCCGAACGCGTCCTCTCGCCAGGGCTCCGTCTCCGAACGCGGGTCGGAAGAGGTCGGCGTGCCGCACGAGGACCTCCCAGGAGGTCACCCCTCCGAACTGCTCCCGCCCAAGCGCGCTTAAACTCTCGGAGTCCCGATGGGATCCGGTGCGGTTGGAGCTGGTAACCGAAACCGTCAATCGGTGCGCGGAAAGACGGATAGAGCGGCCTCGCGGGAGACGGGAGAGCGCGTACGCTGGCCCGGTCCGGAGCCGGGGGGAAAAGATCGGCGGAAGCGGATCGAAAATGATGGGGTGCAACACGAGGACTTCCCAGGAGGTCACCCATCCTAGTACTGCTCTCGCCCAAGCACGTTTAACATCGGAGTTCTGATGGGATCCCTGCATTTGGCTGGGACGATCGCACCCGTCAGTACAGCGCGGAGAGCGCTGAAGTGCGATGCACGGGAGGCGGGTAAGCGCGCACCGGCATACGGAGGGGGACACGGATTTGGCTTTTATACCGCGAACCGGAACCGAAAACGTCACCGTCGGATCTGTGATCGAAACCGGGCAGCCATTTCGTCCTACTTTCACTTCTCCCTCTCCGGTTCGGGGGACGACCCTTTCGCGCTACCTGGGCCGTCTCTCGGCCGAGAGCGGCAGTCCCACCGAAGGAGAAACAAGGGTAAGGAAAGGAAAGGAAAGGAAAGGAAAAATAATAGAGGGAGGAACAAAACGGAACGAAACAAACGAAAAACGTGATACCGGCATATAGTTGTGGATATTCAAATCGTTTTCGCGCGGGCAGCAAAGCTGCCTCCCGTTCACGGCGCTCGACACGCCGTAGTCACCGGCGCGACTAAATGACGCCTAAGACCGCCGATCACGAGTTAGAATTGACTTTTCCTCGGAGCGGGACTCGTTCCCCGGTAATGCGGGGCTGCTTCTCCCTTGTCGATTTCTTTCCACCCTCCAGAGTGCTCAGCAGCTCGATACTGCTGACCAGCAGCGGACATCGGATGCGCGATTGTCCACGAATGAATGGGGCAATCCCGAGCGGAGCCTTCAAAATCCGGACGAGTAACTTTTCTGTTCCGGATGCCATAGTTAATCCGAGTCCGACGTTCACCGTCAAAACAAAAGGTCACGCCGACCTCTTCCTCTCTCTCGTTCGGGAAGGCGAGGGGCGATTTCCGCACCAGCGGGCCCTCGGGGATTGTTGCAATATGCTCCGGAATCATATAAACAAAGTGAGGAACTTAAAAGACAAGTATTTCTGAATGGTTTGAAAGAAGATCTTTGGACTCGATTGGAGGAATTTGATAACAGGAGAAATCAAGGATTGCTAGAAAGAGCACGGATAATAGAAAATGCTCAAAGGAGGAGGCAGAAAGAAATAAGAAATGGAGTTCTATGTTGCAATGACCCCAGTCAAAATGTCAGAACACTTCCCTTGGATGATGACCCAAACAAGGAAGAAGACATAATATTGGATAAGCTACAATGTTGGAAATGTAAGAGAGAACACTACCCTATTCAGTGTCCACAACTCCAATTCAAGTGCTATCTCTATGGGACCCTAGTCACAAAGTCGAGAAGTGTCCTAAAAAGATGACCACCGGATGCTTTCTTTGCACAAAAAACGGGACATTGGCTAAAACATGCCCTGAACGAGATAACCCGTGTTGCTTCGCTGGACACCAAGGAAGAAGAGAAAGAGAGATAATAGGAATAAAAGCAACAAAGGAAAAAGGAATTGAAGTTCTTCAGAACAACTTCATCCGGAAATCTAGTCCACAACCCTCACACATATGGAGTGTATGAAGAAGCTAGTGATGAGGAGCTGGAGTCCTTTGCCATGGAAGGAAGTAGGATCAAATGTAACTCGATACAAGTTGGCGCTATACCCTTAGACTACCGCATATTCTTTCCTGTAATAGAATCAAAGAGATAGGTTGTTAGAAATACCTTCGGATTACATGGCTAGACTAAAAATAGGAAAGCCCGAAACCGTTAAAAGCTAAAATGAGCCAATGATGGAAACTAAACCAAAACTTGATTAATTTAACAAATTCCAAGACACTCCATATACAACTTCATGTAAGTAAAGAACTTTGAAAGATTGAAATCTATGACGATCGTTACACAAAAGTTAAAATTCTAGCGATCAAATCTAAATTACCCAACTCCATAAGATCTTCACGAGTAAATGATTATACAATAAAGCAATGAGATCTCTTGATTTCAATCCCATCAAGATGATCACGATGATAAGAATTTAAAACGATGATGACCATATTGTTTAAGGAAATATGAATCATAAAGCACAATATTGTGTATACAGCTACATAAGAATGGAGAAGCGAATCCACAACCTTCGTTGGTCAAGTAATCGAGTCATGAAAGGTCGTGTTGTCATGAGTCGTCTAGTGTCGGTCGAGTCGAGTCGAGTCGTCTGTGGTCTCGAGTCAAGTCCGTGTCGTTTTCCAAAAGAGTCATGTAAGTGAAGGTTGGAATCGCTAAGCCAAATCTTATTAACTTGTATGTGCTATATTTCATAAAATGTTTATCATGCAAAATTTAGAAATGATACAAACCAAAGCATAAACCGATGCTAGAAATATAATTCGAAAATCCACAATCTTTTCTCGATAAACATATACACGTAACAAGTTTTGCGGACAAAACTTTCTTTAAGGTGGGGAGGATGTAAGCCCCGGAAAATTTCAATAAATAATTTCAAAATGAACTTCGAAAATAAACCCTAAAAATCACTCCAAATTAAAACCGAATTTTGACAAGTCCTAAATCACGAACGAATTCAAAAACTTCTCAATCTTGAGAAAATGAAAATCTTTAAACAATAAAATAAGAACTCAGTGGTTTTCAAATTCAAAACCACGACGTACGAAAAATTTCATATTTAGCTCCGGCTTGTAAAATCGGGTAATATAAAGCCCAAAAACAAATTATTAAAAAGTAAATAATGATTAACTTTCGGAAATGAAACCCAATTAAAGAATTCCAAAACATTAAGAGTTATTAAATACTTATAAAAATAAAATTTAAAATAAATTTCTCAAATTAAATATGTTATATAAACATAAATATCAGTTTCCAAATTGGCAAAGGTCTAAACCGGAAAATCACCTAGAAACCCTAACCGGAATACAATAGTGTAAGTCGGCAATCTAGCGCCCCTAACCCTAGAGGCCGAGATGTAGTTTAAATATATAGAATAACTCATAGTAATATAAGTTCGTTTATAATTATCAGATTGGTAAATTTTTGACCTATTTCGAACCCGTTCGGATACAGACTTTGAAAAGCGTGTCCCGGGGCTCGAGATATCAAAAATATACCATAGTACCGTTAGACTCGTAATTTTATAAGATTTCTAAATATATCAGTTATATAATTTTTCGGGTTATAAAAGTTACAGTTATAACCTTTTTACGTATTTTCATTTCTATCGGTAATTGATTATCTTTTGCACTATTCATTTTATTTCATTACACAATTTTATTATTTTTATAATCCCGAGTTTCCTAGTAATCGAGTAAACTTCGAAAACCAGAAAATGAAACCCTAAACCGTTTAGTTCAAGCGTTATGAGAAAGACCTAGAAACCCTAAATCCGGCTTTTCCTGATTTTCCAAATAAGAAACTTTTATAAGCAAAATTAATTTTGAATATAGTTCTTGATTATATTTCAAACAAGAAAAGATCAGATTTTGAGAAAATTTCAACTCCGGGTCATCCCGAGACCCATTATAGAAAAGCGTGCCCCGGAACTAGAATTTCAAAACTTTCTTTATGAATACTCATTTGAATCGAAATAAAATAAGATTTCAAAAATATATTTTTCATAATTTTCCGGCTTACGAAAAATACAGTTATAGCCTTTTTATTCGTATTTCATTACTACCGGAAATTAAATTGTCTTGTCAACTATTCACTACTATTCAAAAAGTACCACCTATACCACCTAGTCTACCTATTTGTACACTCTACAATTTCAACACTTACCATCACTCAAATCACCCTCTTTTCTAAATACTTTTTGTCCCCTTAAAAAATACAATTTATGACATTTGTACATAATTCAAATCAAAAGCAAATCAATCAAAAAAAAATCAAAATTTTCCTTCCTCCACAAGCATTGGTTGGCGTGAAATGCCCCCCCAAGCTCCATTCTACAATTTTTTTTTTTTCAATTCATTTTACTCCATTTAACCTAATTTCAAATGCTATATAAACAACTTTTTCTCTCTCTCTCTTCATTCTTTCATTCTCAACTTTTGGAAAGTAAAAAGGCTCTCTCTTCTCTCCCCATTTCCCCTCTTGGCCGAAACATTACAAGCCCCCCCACACACACACAACTCCCATTTCTTCTTTTCATCCTCTATTTCTCTTCAAGTAAGTAAAGTTTCACTCCTTCCAATCATAAAACTTTGTTATGGCTAGGTGATTCTTGGATATTTCCAACCAAAGGACCCCATGAGCTTTGCTAGGGTCAAGGAAAGATCAAAACAAGAATCCCGAACCATTACAAAGTAGATCTATCACTTAAAGAAACTTTCATGCCAAAAGCTTTACTTTTTCTCCATCAAAAAGTATTTTTTTTACAAAAGACCTTTTATAAAAATATAGTTTTTATGTTTTTAAAACACATTTAAGCATTTGATAAAGTAGATCCATCATTTTACTACTCTTATTCATGTAGACATTTAAGATCTCATCTTCATTTTGAGTTTATGTGCATTCATAGTTTTTAATGTTTTGTCCTTAGTAAATAACCTTCCTAGTATAGATCTATGGTAGATAAGTTAATAAAGTCAAAAAGGAAACACTTTTCAAAATAAACTTGTGTAAATTCGGATGACTTTAGAAACCTAGGTTAAAAACACTTTTATCAACTTCTAAACATATATTTTATAAGAGAAATGAAGCCTATAGGTAATAGATAATGTTTAGTAATATTTTTCATGAGTCTAAATGAGTTTTTACTAAAGAAAATGTTGGAAACAAGAAATGAAGTCCATAGGAGTTTTGAGTTAAAAGTCATGTAGACAAAATTCGTAATAATGGATGTAGGGTTAGAAAACACTATTTTTCCAACTTCAAAAATGATATTTTCTTAAATAAATGAAGTCCTTAGGATATAGATATAATAAATACTTAAAGTATTAAGTACAAAATATATTTTTCCTAAGAGAATCAACTTGAATATGGACTTTTGTAAATTCGGATTTTTGGAAACCTCATAGTAAAAGACCCACTTAAAAGTTTATAAATGTGGATTTTATTAAAGAAATAAAGGCCTTAGGATATAACTAATATAAGGGTCAAAATTTCTTTAAACAAAATAGAGTTTTCCCAAGAAAATCCTTGTAATATGTAGGTGTAGTCAAGTGTAGGAATTTACTTACTAAACATTGGTATAAAGTGGTTTCTAAGAAAATTTATTTAAAATTCTTTAAATCCAAAAAGTTGTAAGAACAGACTCATTAAAGTTCACATCATGACATTCATGATAGGGAAAATCATTACCATGGCATTTAGTTCATTTACTTAGGAATCTCAAGTGCATTCATGAAAACCGCATTTTCGGAATCAAACCCGCTGTACAGATCTGATCCCTCATTTCCGAGGCTTAGATATTTTCAAAACTTGATTTAAACTTCATATTTAGAAACTCTTCCGAAGTAGATAGAAATCGATATAAAATTTGCGAGATTCCGAGTTAAAATGACCAAGTTATGGCCATTTTAAATCGGGACTTCGAAAATGACGCGAATTTCGATTTCACTAAGTTTTCTTAGAGTTTTAGTATCCTTAGATGGTAGAATACTCATTGAGTATTTCTTATGTGATTAGGTGAACCCGTGAACGTTGACTCTTTGCCACCGGATTATTATTACTAGAAGACCGGTGATCCAATGGCCGAGTGAGTTCATTTCCTGAGTAATTATGCTCATTGAGTGTGCTTGTAATTGTAGTAGCACTAGATTAGGTAAAGATAAAATTGTTGATGAGAAATGAACTTTTCATGTTGAATGAATGATAAGTATATCGAGATGAGACTTGTTGAAATAATATTGTATGAGTTAGTATAGACTTGGATTGTTTGAAATACTCTATGATCGCTCTTAATTGCATAATGAACTTGCTACGATTCTATAAATAAACTGTACATGCATATCATCTGTGAGTCACATTGCATTACGAGAATGCTTTTGGTGGGAACAAAAGTATGATCGGGAGGCAGCGGGCCTTCGTTAACGTTAAGGATCTGCAGGGTCACTTAAGTTAACGGGCAGTGGAGTAGACACTATAAACCAATACATATAAACAGGTGGAGGACCACCTTCGTTAACATCAAGGGCCTATGAGGTCGCTTATGTTAATGGGCAGTGGAGTAGACACTATAAACCACAAGAGAAAATATTGGAATTGTGGTTGCATGTTCATGGACCACCCCAAACCCCGAATGGAGGGCGTAAATCCATTCACATATGGCTACCGGAAAGTCATATGCTTGTATGCACGTGCTTGTGCATTCATATGATTGTTTAAATAAACTTGTTTGTATATTTTACAATTGAGTATATTATTGTGGAAATGAATCTCACTAAGCTAGTGTAGCTTATACCCCAATAGATGTTTAAATGAGCAGGTTATTCCAAGAATGCTAAGTGGGGACTGAGATGGTTGAAGCCGAGAATGATTTCGAGATTCCGGCAAGATATAAGAATGCTTGAAGTTTTTGGCTAAGCTTTACGATTTGCTTTGTAATAGCTTTATGTAGTGAAGTCTTAGGATGAATGTAGTTGAAGTTTGATGAATTGTATCTTGAAGTATATGGTTTTGTATTTGGAGTATAGTAAATGTGTATTTCCTTTACATTGTTACTCATTATCAACATAAAATGTATCATTCCGATGTGTCTCCTTTATGTGTTAGACGCCTTGTACATAGTATGGAAGCCTTCGCATGATTGAGGTGGTCATTCTTAGGCTTTAATATTGTGTACGGCGGACTGCCACGTTTAGGGTACCCTTCGGGGCGTGACAGTTTAGTTGGTATCAGAGCGACAAGGTTTTGGGAATTAGGTGGGAAGACTTTAGGAGAATAGAATGCTAGGATATGATCTTAAGAATGAATAAGTTTAGATAACCCTTAAGTAACAAGAGATTAGCCTTATCTTTATGACCCATGAGTTATGATTTGAGGATTGGAGATCTCAGAGAAAGTAAGAGATAGTTATATTAGGACCGGATGATCTTAAAGAGTCAACAGACCATAAGGAACATCTTACGAGAAGAAGTTCTTAACTAAGGAATGACCTTTCAGTAAGGACAAGCCCTGGATTTTATAACTGAAGAATGAAATTGTAATAATCGAAGATACTACTTGGGAGATTTCTAGAAAATATACAAAATAGTTGTACAAGTGTTGGAAAGTCTTCAAGAAATAATAATCAATGAAAGATGTGCCACATGGAGAAATTCTCTGGAGTGATAATCCCGAAAGAGCTAAGGAAATTAAGGGTAAATTAGGGAATGACCTAAAGGAGATGACATGAAGAAGGGGTATAAGAGGATTAAGGATGGAAAATATTTGGTGGAATGATCAAACCTACCTTAACCCCGTAAGGCACGAAGAATAAGTGACCTAACCCAACTCTTGGTTCAAGCCAAATAGGAGAGATCGTAAGTTACCCCTTCACCTATAAGATAACTAGGTGAGTAAGATTAACAACGCGTTTTCGCCGTTTTCTTAAATAAATAAAAAAATACCAAAGTGCAATTCTTTTTCTAAAATAAGCAACTTGCGTGTAGTATAACTAGGTTAACGTGATCGTTTCGTCTTATTTCTAGGAGACTACCTGAGGAGATCGTGCAACAGTCGACTAACTCTCTCGAGGAAGCAAGTTAGAGACCCTCCACCCCTACAAGATTCAATACAACAAGTCATAAACCTTTAGGTTTGGTGGACACGCAAAAGCTCCTTTTGCAACAAGTGCTCATCAGAAATATGCCGGTTCAGGTGGAAGGACCCCACCAAGTAACAATGGACAAGATTGAGACTCCCTCTTCTATGGTTGGTTCAAGCTCCGAAGTCCGAAGGCCTAAGACAACCAACTTATCTGTTCAGAATGTACCTTTCAAGAGACGTCAAGTCCATTGCTGGAAGTGCAAGGAAAGTCACTATCCAAAGAGGTGTCCGCAACTAAAGGACAAGTGCTATCTCTGTGGGGATCCTGAGCACCAGATTCGGGACTGTCCGAGGATGAAAACTCTACATTGTTTCATCTGCAAACAACCAGGACATTGGGCAAATAGATGCCCCCAAAAGAAGTAACCAGTGGGAGGCCACCCTCGTCTGGAAGAAGACAGTCTCCTAGAAACAGTAGTAGGACCCTTGAGAAGCGTTAGGAACAAATAACTTTTTGTTAAAAAAAAAAACAAAGATGTTTTGAAAATGTAAACCGATGTTGTGGTTTATCATCTAGTTCATGAATTAATTCTAATGTATGTTTTGCATCCTTTCTTTGAACTTTTGTAATGAAAGATTTACATCTTCTCTTGATTTCATGTATTTCGTTTTGAATATTATGAAGTTTTTGTTATCGATTTTGATTTCAGTAGAATTTCAATATTTCTTACATATGTTTTTATTTCCGCATTTCGTGTTCTGTATTTCCGATAAGTTTCTTTAAGCTTCTTTTACCGCCTTAAGACGTAATAAAAGATTTAGAATTTTCACCTGAGCTTAATAAAATTTTAGGAGATATACCCAACCACAACAAGAACCCGTCATGACCCCTTTAGGACCCGAGAACCAAGCGATACCCGAACTACCTAACCAAGGGGGAAATGCCTCAATGGAGATTGAACGGCTTACTAGTCAGATAAGAGGCTACATGCAACAGACTCAAGTCAGTTCAACATCTACACCTATGAGATATGAGCAAGAACAACGCAAGATGAACCCCCGTCACCTCAATACTACCAAAGTCTCTTACCATGCTTTATAAAGTGTAACCAGTATTTCGATGGAGCTTTTGGAAAACCCGATGAGGCAAAGGATCGGTTGGCACACATTAAGAAGTCCTTAAATGCTTTTGAAGTACCATACCGTCTGAGAGTCAATTATAGAACCCTTATGCTCCACCCTCCAGAGTGCTCAGCAGCTCGATACTGCTGACCGCAGCGGACATTGGATGCGCGATTGTCCACGAATGAGCGGGGCATCCCGAGCGGAGCCTTCAAAAATTCGGACGAGTAACTTTGCGCTTCCGGATCCCATAGTTAATCCGAGTCCGACGTTCACCGTAAAAAAAAAAAAGGCCACGCCGACCTCATCCCCCATCTCTCGTTCGGGAAGGGGAGGGGCGATTTCCGCACCAGCGGGCCCTCGGGGAGACGGTCCCGACTCCGGAGCCCGAACGCGTTCACTCGCCGGGCCCCGTCTCCGAACGCGGGTCGGAAGAGGTCGGCGTGCCGCACGAGGACCTCCCAGGAGGTCACCTATCCCAGAACTGCTCCCGCCCAAGCACGCTTAACTGCGGAGTCCCGGTGGGATCCGGTGCGGTTGGAGCCGGTATGACCGAACCCGTCAATCGGTGCGCCGAAAGACGGTAGAGCGGGCCTCGCGGAAGACGGCGAGCGCGCACGCTGGCCCCGGTCGGACGCGCGGGCAAAATTCGCGGAAGCGATCGAAAAAATGAAGGGTGCAACACGAGAACTTCCCAGGAGTCACCCATCCTAGTACTGCTCGCCCAAGCACGCCTAAGTTCGAGTTCATAGTATCCGGTGCATTTAAAGCTGGTATGATCGCACCCAAAGTGCTGCGCGGAGAAGGCGCTCAAGTGCGATGCGCGGGAGGCGGGTAAGCGCGCATCGGCGTACGGAGTGGGACACGGATCGGCTTCTATACCGCGAACCGGAACCGGAAACGTCACCGCCGGATCCATGATCGAAACCGGGCCGCCATTTCGTCCTTCTTTCACTTCTCCCTCTCCGGTTCGGGGACGACTCGTTCGCGCTGCCTGGGCCGTCCTCCGGCCGAGAGCGGGCGGTCCCGCCGAAGGAGAAAACAAGGGAAAGGAAAGGAAAGGAAAAACAATAGAGGAGGAACAAAACAGAACGAAACAAACGAAAAACGTGATACCGGGCATATAGTTCGGGATATTCAAATCGTTTTCACACGGGACAGCAAAGCTGCCTCCCCGTTCACGGAGCTCGACACGCCGTAGTCACCGGCGCGATGAAATGACGCCTAAGACCGCCGATCACGAGTTCGAATTGACTTTTCCTCGAAGCGGGACTCGTTCCCCCGGTAATGCGGGGCTGCTTCTCCCTTGTCGATTTCTTTACACCCTCCAGAGTGGTCAGCAGCTCGATACTGCTGACCGCAGCAGACATCGGATGCGCGATTGTCCACGAATGAACGGGGCATCCCGAGCGGAGCCTTCAAAAATCCGGACGAGTAACTTTGTGCTTCCGGATCCCATAGTTAATCCGAGCCCGACGTTCACCGTCAAAACAAAAAGGTCACGCCGACCTCTTCCCCCATCTCTCGTTCGGGAAGGGGAGGGGCGATTTCCGCACCAGCGGGACCTCGGGGAGACTGTCCCTGCTCCGGAGGCTGAACGCGTCCTCTCGCCGGGATCCCGTCTCCGAACGCGGGTCGTAAGAGGTCGGCGTGCAGCACGAGCACCTCCTAGGAGGACACTCATCCCAGAACTGCTCCCGCCCAAGCACGCTTAACTCCGGAGTCCTGGTGGGATCCGGTGCGGTTGGAGCCGGTATGACCGAACCCGTCAATCGGTGCGCGGAAGACGGTAGAGCGGGCCTCGTGGGAGACGGGCGAGCGCGCACGCTGGCCCCGGTCCGGACGCCGGGGTAAAAGATCAGCGGAAGCGGATCGAAAAATGAAGGGGTGCAACACGAGGACTTCCCAGGAGGTCACCCATCCTAGTACAGCTCTCGCCCAAGCACGGTTAACTTCGGAGTTCTGATGGGATCCGATGCATTTGTGCTGGTATGATCGCACCCGTCAAGTACTGCGCGGAGAGCGCTGAAGTGCGATGCGCGGGAGGCGGGTAAGCGCGCACCGGCGTACGGAGGGGGACACGGATCGGCTTCTATACCGCGAACCGGAACCGGAAACGTCACCGCCGGATCCGTGATCGAAACCGGGCCGCCATTTCGTCCTACTTTCACTTCTCCCTCTCCGGTTCGGGGACGACCCGTTTCGCGCTACCTGGACCGTCCTCCGGCCGAGAGCGGGCGGTCCCGCCGAAGGAGAAAACAAGGGAAAGGAAAGGAAATAAAAAATAATAGAGGAGGAACAAAACAGAACGAAACAAACGAAAAACGTGATACCGGGCATATAGTTGTGGATATTCAAGTCGTTTTCGCGCGGGGCAGCAAAGCTGCCTCCCTGTTCACGGCGCTCGACACGGCGTAGTCACCGGCGCGACTAAATGACTCCTAAGACCGCCGATCACGAGTTCGAATTGACTTTTCCTCGGAGCGGGACTCGTTCACCCGGTAATGCGGGGCTGATTCTCCCTTGTCAATTTCTTTCTACCCTCAAGAGGGGTCAGCAGCTCGATACTGCTGACCGCAGCGGACATCAGATGTGCGATTGTCCACGAATGAACGGGGCATCCCGAGCGGAGCCTTCAAAAATCCGGATGAGTAACTTTGCGCTTCCGGATCCCATAGTTATCCTAGTCCGAGTTCACCGTCAAAACAAAAAGGTCACGCCGACCTCTTCCCCCATCTCTCTTTCGAGAAGGGGAGGGGCGATTTCCGCACCAGCGGGCCCTCGGGGAGACGTCCAGGCTCCGGAGCCCGAACGCGTCCTCTCGTCGGGGCTCCGTCTCCGAACGCGGGTCGGAAGAGGTCGGCGTGCCGCACGAGGACCTCCCAGGAGGTCACCCATCCCAGAACTGCTCCCGCCCAAGCACGCTTAACTCCGGTGTCCCGGTGGGATCCGGTGCGGTTGGAGCCGGTATGACCGAACCCATCAATCGGTGCGCAGAAGACGGTAGAGCGGGCCTCGCGGGAGAAGGGCGAGCACGCACACTAGCCCCGGTCCGGACACGAGGGCAAAAGATCGGCGGAAGCGGATCGAAAAATGAAGGGGTGCAACACGAGGACTTCCCAGGAGGTCGCCCATCCTAGTACTGCTCTCGCCCAAGCACACTTAACTTCGGAGTTCTGATGGGATCCGGTGCATTTGTGCTGGTATGATCGCACCTGTCAAGTGTTGCAAGGAGAGCGAAACCGGGCCGCCATTTCGTCCTTCTTTCACTTCTCCCTCTCCGGTTCGGGCGACCCGTTTCGCGCTACCTGGGTCGTCCTCCGGCGGAGAGCGGGCGGTCTTGCCGAAGGAGAAAATAAGGGAAAGGAAAGGAAAATTAATGGTGGAGGAATAAAAAAGAACGAAACAAACGAAAAACGTGATACCGGGCATATAGTTGTGGATATTCAAACCGTTTTCGTGCGGGGCAGCAAAGCTGCCTCCCCGTTCACGGAGCTCGACACGCCGTAGTCACCGGCGCGACTAAATGACGCCTAAGACTGCCGATCACGAGTTCGAATTGACTTTTCCTCGGAGCGGGACTCGTTCCCCCGGTAATGTGGGGCTGCTTCTCCCTTGTCGATTTCTTTCCACCCTCCAGAGTGGTCAGCAGCTCGATACTGCTGACCGCAGCAGACATCGGATGCGCGATTGTCCACGAATGAACGGGGCATCCCGAGCGGAGCCTTCAAAAATCCGGACGAGTAACTTTGCGCTTCCGGATCCCATAGATAATCCGAGTCCGTCGTTCACCGTCAAAACAAAAAGGTCACGCCGACCTCTTCCCTCATCTCTCGCTCGGGAAGGGGAGGGGCGATTTCCGCACCAGCGGGCCCTCGGGGAGACGGTCCCGGCTCCGGAGCCCGAACGCGTCCTCCCACCGGGGCTACGTCTCCGAACGCGGGTCGGAAGAGGTCGGCGTGCAGCACGAGGACCTCCCAGGAGGTCACCCATCCCAGAACTGCTCCCGCCCAAGCACGCTTAACTCCGGAGTCCCGGTGAGATCCGGTGCGGTTGGAGCCAGTATAACCGAACCAGTGACTCGGTGCGCGGAAGACGGTAGAGCGGGCCTCGCGGGAGACGGGCGAGCACGCACGTCGGCTCCGATCCAGACGCCAGGGCAAAAGATCAGCGGAAGCGGATCGAAAAATTAAGGGGTGCAACACGAGGACTTCCCAGGAGGTCACCCATCCTAGTACTGCTCTCACCTATGCACGCTTAACTTCGGAGTTCTGATGGGATCCGGTGCATTTGTGCTGGTATGATCGCACCCGTCAAGTACTGCGCGGAGAGCGCTGAAGTGCGATGCGCGGGAGGCGGGTAAGCGCGCACCGGCGTACGGAGGGGGACACGGATCGGCTTCTATACCGCGAACCGGAACCGGAAACGTCAATGCCGGATCCGTGATCGAAACCGGGCCGCCATTTCGTCCTTCTTTCTCTTCTCCCTCTCCGGTTCGGGGACGACCCGTTTCACGCTACCTGGGCCGTCCTCCGGCCGAGACAGGGCGGTCCCGCCGAAGGAGAAAACAAGGGAAAGGAAAGGAAAAATAATGGGGGAGGAACAAATCAGTACGAAACAAACGAAAAATGTGATACCGGGCATATAGTTGTGGATATTCAAATCGTTTTCGCGCGGGGCAGCAAAGCTGCCTCCCCGTTCACGGCGCTCGACACGCCGTAGTCACCGGCACGACTAAATGACGCCTAAGACCGCCGATCACGAGTTCGAATTGACTTTTCCTCGGAGCGGGACTCTTTCCCCCGGTAATGCGGGGCTGCTTCTCCCTTGTCGATTTCTTTCCACCCTCCAGAGTGCCCAGCAGCTCGATACTGCTAACCGCAGCGGACATCGGATGCGCGATTGTCCACGAATGAACGGGGCATCCCGAGCGGAGCCTTCAAAAATCCGGACGAGTAACTTTGCACCTCCGGATCCCATAGTTAATCCGAGTCCGACGTTTACCGTCAAAACAATAAGGTCACGCCGACCTCTTCCCCCATCTCTCGTTCGGGAAGCGGAGAGGCGATTTCCGCACCAACGGTCCCTCGGAGAGACGTTCCCAGCTCCGGAGCCCGAACGCGTGCTCTTGCCGGGGCTCCGTCTCCGAACGCAGGTCGGAAGAGGTCGGCGTGCAGCACGAAGACCTACCAGGAGGTCACCCATCCCAGAACGGCTCCCGCCCAAGCATGCTTAACTCCGGAGTCCCGGTGGGATCCGGTGCGGTTGGAGCCGGTATGACCAAACCCGTCAATCGGTGCATGGAAGACGGTAGAGCGAGCCTCGCGGGAGACGGGCGAGCGCGCACGCTGGCCCCGGTCCAGACGCTGGGGCAAAAGATCGGCGGAAGCGGATCGAAAAACGAAGAGGTGCAACACGAGGACTTCCCAGGAGGTAACCCATCCTAGTACTGCTCTCGCCCAAGCACGCTTAACTTCGGAGATCTGATGGGATCCGGTGCATTTGTGCTGGTATGATCGCACCCGTCAAGTACTGCGCGGAGAGCGCTGAAGTGCGATGCGCGGGAGGCGGGCAAGCGCGCACCGGCGTACGGAGGGGGACACGGATCGGCTTCTATACCGCGAACCGGAACCGGAAACGTCACCGCCGGATCTGTGATCGAAACCGGGCTGCCATTTCGTCCTTCTTTCTCTTCTCCCTCTCCGGTTCGGGGACGACCCGTTTCGCGCTACCTGGGCCGTCCTCCGGCCGAGTGCGTGCGGTCCCGCCGAAGGAGAAAACAAGGGAAAGGAAAGGAAAAATAATAGAGGAGGAACAGAACAGAACGAAACAAACGAAAAACGTGATACCGACCATATAGTTGTGGATATTTGAATCATTTTCACGCGGGGCAGCAAAGCTGCCTCCCCGTTCACGACTAAATGACGACTAAGACCGCCGATCACGAGTTTGAATTGACTTTTCCTCGGAGCGGGACTCGTTCCCCCGGTAATGCGCGGCTGCTTCTCCCTTGTCGATTTCTTTCCACCCTCCAGAGTGCCCAGCAGCTCGATACTGCTGACCGCAGCGGACATCGGATGCGCGATTGTCCACGAATGAATGGGGCATCCCGAGCGGAGCCTTCAAAAATCCGAACGAGTAACTTTGCGCTTCCGGATCCCATAGTTAATCCGAGTCCGAGGTTCACCGTCAAAACAAAAAGGTCACGCCGACCTCTTCCTCCCATCTCTAGTTCGGGAAGGGGAGGGGCGATTTCCGCACCAGCGGGCCGTCGGGGAGACGGTCCCAGCTCCGGAGACCGGACGCGTCCTCTCACCGGGGCCCCGTCTCCGAACGTGGGTCGGAAGAGGTCGGCGTGCAGCACGAGGACCTCCCAGGAGGTCACCCATCCCAGAACTGCTCCCGCCCAAGCATGCTTAACTCCGGAGTCCCGGTGGGATCCGGTGCGGTTGGAGCCGGTATGACCACACTCGTCAATTGGTGCACGGAAGACGGTAGAGCGGGCCTCGCGGGAGGCAGGTAAGCGAGCACCGACGTACGGAGGGGGACACGGATCGGCTTATATACCGCGAATCGGAACCGGAAACGTCACCGTCGGATCCGTGATGGAAACCGGGCTGCCATTTCATCCTTCATTCACTTCTCCCTCTCCGGTTCTGGGACGACCCGTTTCGCGCTACCTGGGCCATCCTCCAGCCGAGAGCGGGCGGTTCCGCCGGTCCCGCCGAAGGAGAAAACAGGGGAAAGGAAAGGAAAAATAATAGAGGAGGAACAAAACAGAACGAAACAAACAAAAAAACGTGATACCGGTCATATAGTTGCGGATATTCAAATCGTTTTTCGCGCGGGGCAGCACAGCTGCCTCCCCGTTCACGGAGCTCGACACACCGTAGTCACCGGCGCGACTAAATGACGCCTAAGACCGCCGATCACGAGTTCGAATTGACTTTTCCTCGGAGCGGGACTCGTTCCCCCGGTAATGCGGGGTTGCTTCTCCCTTGTCGATTTCTTTCCACCCTCCAGAGTGCTAAGCAGCTCGATACTGCTGACCGCAGCGGACATCGGATGCGCGATATTCCACGAATTAACAGGGCATCCCTAGCAGAGCCTTAAAAAATCCGGACGAGTAACATTGCGCTTCCGGATCCCATAGTTAATCCGAGCCCGACGTTCACCGTCAAAACAAAAAGGTCACGCCGTCCTCTTCCCCCATCTCTCGTTCGGGAAGGGGAGGGGCGATTTCCGCACCAGCGGGCCCACGGGGAGACGGTCCCGGCTCCGGAGCCCGAACGTGTCCTCTCGCCGGGGCCCCGTCTCCGAATGCGGGTCGAAGAGGTCGGCGTGCAGCACGAGGACCTCCCAGGAGATCACCCATCCCAGAAACTGCTCCCCCCAAGCACGCTTAACTCCGGAGTCCCGTGGGATCCGATGCGGTTGGAGCCGGTATGACCGAACCGTCAATCGGTGCGCGGAAGACAGTAGAACGGGCCTTGCGGGAGAGGGGCGAGCGCGCACAGCACTGGCCCCGGTCCGGACGCCGGGGCAAAAGATCGACGGAAGCGGATCGAAAAATGAAGGGTGCAACACGATGACTTCACAGGAGGTCACCCATCCTAGTATTGCTCTCGCCCAAGCACGCTTAACTTCGAGTTCTGATGGATCCGGTGCATTTGTGCTGGTATGATCGCACCCGTCAAGTACTGCGCGGAGAGCGCTGAAGTGCGATGCGCGGAGCGGGTAAGCGCGTACCGGCGTACGGAGGGGACACGGATCGCTTCTATACCGCGAACCGAACCGAAACGTCACAGCCGGATCCGTGATCGAAACCGTCCCCATTTCGTCTTCTTTCACTTCTCCCTCTCCGTTCGGGACGACCCGTTTCGTGCTACCTGGTCGCCTCCGCCGAGAGCGCCGCCGATCCGCCGAAGGAGAAACAAGGGAAAGGAAAGGAAAGGAAAAACAATAGAGGAGGAAAAACAGAACGAAACAAACGAAAACGTGATACTGGGCATAAGTTGTGTATATTGAAATCGTTTTCGCGCGGGACAGCAAAGCTGCCTCCCATTCACGGCACTCCACACGCCGTAGTCACCGGCGCGACTAAATGACGCCTAAGACCTCCGATCACTAGTTCAAATTGACTTTTCCTCGGAGCGGGACTCGTTCCCCCGGTAATGCGAGGGCTCTTCTCCCTTGTCGATTTCTTTCCACCCTCCAAGCTCAGCAGCTCGATACTGCTGACCGCAGCGGACATCGGATGCGCGATTTCCACGAATGAACGAGGCATCCCGAGCGGAGCCTTCAAAAATCCGGACGAGTAACTTTGTGCTTCCGGATCCCATTGTTAATCCGAGTCCGAGGTTCAACGTCAAAACAAAAAGGTCACGCCGACCACTTCCCCCATTTCTCGTTCGGGAAGGGGAGGGGCGATTTCCGCACCAGCGGGCGCTCGGGGAGACGGTTCCGGCTCTGGAGCCCGAACGCGTCCTCTCTCCGGGGCCCCGTCTCCGAACGCGGGTCGGAAGAGGTCGGCATGCAACACGAGGACTTCCCAGGAGGTCACCCATCCCAGAACTGCTCTCGCCCAAGCACGCTTAACTCTGGAGTCTTGGTGGGATCCGGTGCAGTTGGAGCCGGTATGACCGAACCTGTCAATCGTGCGCGGAAGACGGTCGAGCGCGGCCTCGCGGGAAAAGGGCGTGCGCGCACGCTGGCCCCTGTCCGTGACGCCGGAGCAAAAGATCGGCGGAAGCGGATCGAAAAATGAAGGGGTACAACAGGAGGACTTCCCAGGAGGTCACCCATCCTAGTACTGCTCTCGCCCAAGCACGCTTAATTTCGGAGTTCTTACAGGATCCAGTGCATTTGTGCTAGTATGATCGCACCCATCATGTATTGCGCGGAGAGCGCTGAAGTGCGATGCTCGGGAGGTGGGTAAGCGCACACCGGCGTACGGAGGGGGACACGGATCGACTTCTATACCTCGAACAGGAACCAGAAACGTCACCGCCGGATCCGTGATCGAAACCGGGCCGCCATTTTGTCCTTCTTTCACTTTTTCCTCTCCGGTTCGGGGACGACCCGTTTCGCGCTACGTGGGCCGTCCTCCGGCCGAGAGCGGGCGGTTCCGCCGTCCCACCGAAGGAGAAAACAAGGGAAAGGAAAGGAAAAATAATAGAGGAGGAAAAAAACAGAACGAAACAAACGAAAAACGTGATACCGGGCATATAGTTGTGGATATTCAAATCGTTTTCGGGCGGGCAGCAAAGTTGCCTCCCCGTTTACGGCGCTCAACACGCCGTAGTCACCGGTGCGACTAAATGACGCCTAAGACAGCCGATCACGAGTTCGAATTGACTTTTCCTCGGAGCAGGACTTGTTCCCCCGGTAATGCGGGGCTGCTTCTCCCTTGTCGATTTCTTTCCACACTCAAGAGTGCTCAGCAGCTCGATACTACTGACCTCAGCAGACATCGGATGCGCGATTGTCCACGAATGAATAGGGCATCCCGAGCGGAGCCTTCAAAAATCCGGACGAGTAACTTTGCACTTCCGGATCCCATAGTTAATCCGAGTTCGAGATTAACCGTCAAAACAAAAAGTTCATGCCAACCTCTTCCCCCATTTCTCGTTCGGGAAGGGGAGGGGCGATTTCCGCACCAGCAGGCCCTCGGGGAGACGGTTCCTGCTCCGGAGCCCGAACGCTTCCTCTTGCCGGGGCCTCGTCTCCGAACGCAGGTCGGAAGAGGTCGGCGTGCAGCACGAGGACCTCCCTGGAGGTCACCCGTCTCAGAACTGCTCTCGCCCAAGCACGCTTAACTCCGGAGTCCTGGTGGGAGCCGGTGCTGTTGGAGTCGGTATGACCGAACCCATCAATCGGTGCGCGGAAGACGGTCTAGTGGGCCTCGCGGGAGACGGGCAAGTGCGCACGCTCGCCCCGGTTCGATCGCTGGGGCAAAAGATCGGCGGAAGCGGATCGACAAATGAAGGGTGCAACACGAGGACTTCCCAGAGGTCACCCAACCTAGTACTGCTCTCGCCCAAGCACGCTAAACTTCGAGTTCAGATGGGATTTGGTGCATTTGTGCTGGTATGATCTCACCCGTCAAGTACTATACTTGCGCAGAGAGCGCTGAAGTGCGATGTGCGGGAGGTGGGTAAGCACGCACCGCTTACGGAGGGGGACACGGATCGGCTTCTATAACCGTGAACCGGAACCGAAAACGTCACTGCCGGATCCGTGATCGTAACCGGGCCGCCATTCATTTTTCTCCCGCGCTTTCCTCTCCGGTTAGGGGACGACCCGTTTCGTGCTCCCGGGACCGTCCTCCGGCAGTGAGCGGGTGGTTCCGCCAGTTCCGCGGAAGGTGAAAACAAGGGAAAGGAAAGGAAAATAAAGAGGAGGAACAAAATAGAACAAAAAAAAAATAAAAACGATACCGGGCATATAGTTGTTGATAATTCAAATCGTTTTCCCCCGCGTACAACAAAGTTGCCTCCCCGTTCACGGCGCTTAACACGCCGTAGCTACCGGCGCGACTAAATGACTCGTAAGACCGCCGATCACAAGTTCTAATTGACTTTTCCTAGGAGCGGGACTCGTTCCCCCGGTAATGCGAGGCTGCTTCGCCCTTATCGATTTCTTTCCACCCTCCAGAGTGCTCAGCAGCTCGATTCTGCTGACCGCAGCAGACATCGGATGCGCGATTGTTCACGAATGAACGGGGCATCCCGAGCAGAGCCTTCAAAAATTTGGACGAGTAACTTTGCACTTCCGGATCCCATAGTTAGTCCGAGTCCGAAATTCACTGTCAAAACAAAAAGGTCACGTCTACCTCTTCCCCAATTTCTCATTCGAGAAGGGGAGGGACGATTTTTGAACCAGCGAGCCCTCGGGGAGACGGTTCTGGCTCCGGAGCCGCGAACGCGTCCTCTCGCCGGTACCTCGTCTACGAACGCGTGACCCCACAGATCTGCGGACACGGGTCGGAAGAGGTCGGCGTGCAGCACGAGGACTTCCCAGGAGGTCACCCGTCCCAGAACTGCTCTCGCCCAAGCACGCTTAACTCCAAAGTCCTGGTGGGATCCGGTGCGGTTGGTGTAAGCCCCGGAAAATTTCAATAAATAATTCGAAAATGAACTTCGAAAATAAACCTTAAAAATCACTCCAAATTAAAACCGAATTTCGATAAATCCTAAATTACGAACGAATCCAAAAATTTCTCAATCTTGAGAAAATCTAAAATAAAATAAGGACTACAAAAGTCCTTAAGTCCAAAAAAAAAAAAAACCATTACGTAAGAAAAACTTCTTACCTAATCTACAATTCATAAAAATCGGGATAAAAATAAAACACAGTGATAATTTGCTAAAAAGCAAGTTAATCCATAACATGACAATTTGAAGGATCAGGAAATCACCAAAGGCCAATCCCATAATTAGGCTTTGGCACGATTAAGAAAACTTCATCTGCCAATAATAAAATATAGACTTTGGAAATTCCCCAAACGACCGGACTAATAATCCTAAGAGACGGAAATCACAATAAAGCCCTAACGATCAAATCAAACTCCCAAGAATCATAGAACGAGTTAGAAATTGAAACCTCGTAATCTTAAGAAGGAAGAATTCAAGAAACAAAATAACAAATTAATAATCCTTAAGTTAACCAATTGTTCATAAAACCTTAAATCGAAGCAAAAATAAATTCGAAAACAAAACACTATGAAGATCCTTTTTCAAAGCAAATTATAAGAATCAAGATTTCCCCAAAATCATTCCAAAAATCGATATTTGACTCAAACTCAAGAAAATCATATCTGGTAACCATTACCGATATAACTCCGATATAATAATTCAATTCAAGATTTCCGAAAGCAATAAGAGATATTAAGCACTTATAAAATAAAATTAAAATAAATTTCTCAAACTAAATGTTGTTATAAAACGAAATATCAGTTCCAAATTGGCAAAGGTCCTAAACTGGAAAATCATCCGAAACCCTACCGGAATACAATAGCTTAAGTCCGGCAATCTAGCGCCCTTAACCTAGAGGCCGAGATGTAGTTTAAATAGTAGGAATAGCTCGTAGTAATATAAGTTTTTCACAAATATCAGATTGGTAAATTTTTGACCTATCTCGAACCCGTTCGGATACAGACTTCGAAAAGCGTCCCGGGACTCGAGATATCAAAAATATACCATTAGTACCGTTAGACTCGTACCACGAGATTTTAAATATATCCAGTTATATAATTTTTTCGGGTTATAAAAGTTACAGTTATAACCTTTTTATCGTATTTTCATTTCGACCGGTAATTGATTATTCTTTTGCACTATTCATTTTATTTCATTACACAATTTTATTATTATTATTATTATTATTTTTATACCCTGGGTTTCCTAGTAATCAAGTAAACTTCGAAAACCAGAAAATGAACCCTAAACAGTTTAGTTCAAAGCTTGTGAGAAAGACCTAGAACCCTAATTCCGGCTTTTCCTCGTTTCCAAATAAGAAACTTTTAAAGCAAAATTAATTTTGTATATAGTTCTTGATTATATTTCAAACCAAGAAAAGATCAGATTTCGAGAAAATTTCAATTCCGGGTCATCCCGAGACCCATTATAGAAAAGCGTGCCCCGGAACTAGAATTTCAAAAATTTCTTTATGAATACTCATTTGAATCGAAATAAAATAAGGATTTCAAAATATATTTTTCATAATTTTCCGGCTTACGAAAAATACAGTTATAGCCTTTTTATTCGTATTTCCTTACTACCGGAAATTAAATTGTCTTGTCAACTATTCCTCACTATTCAAAAAGTACAACCTATGACTACCTATTAGCTACTCTACAAGCCTAACCCTTACCATCACTCAAATCAACTCCTTCTTTCCATAACTTTTGTCCCTTAACTTCTCTTACACTCTTAACAATTTCACATCAAGTTAAATCAATCAAAACAAAGTCAAATCAAACTTTTTCTTTCCCCCCTCATGAATAGTGATGGACGAAATTGCCCCCCTTCAATGCTCCATTTAAATTTTCTTTTACTTCTTTAACCTAAATCCACTCCATATATAAGCTATCTTTTCTCTCTCTCTCCTCATTCTTTCACTTTCCAAAGTTTCACAAAGTGAAAAACTCTCAAAAAGCTCTCTTTTCCTCCCCATTTCCCTTTGGCCGAAACTTGAAGCCCCCCCACACACTCACAATTTCTCATTTTTCTCTTCTATCTTCCATCCATTTCAAGTAAGTAATGATCCACTACTTCCAACTCATGAAACTTTGTTATGGCTAAGTGATTTTTGGTTGTCTCAACTCCATGTTCCCATGATCTTGTAGTAGGAACAATGAGATAAATAATACAAAAATCCCGAACCATTTCAAAGTAGATCTATCTTTTAAAGGAGTTTCATGACAAAAGCTTTATTTTATCCATCAAAAAGTCTTTTAAACAAAGATCTTTTATAAAAATATGGTTTTTATGTTTTCAAAACTCATTTAAGCACTTGATATAGTAGATCCATCATTTTACTACTCATATCATGTAGGCATTCAAGATTTCATCTCTATTTTGTGTTTATGTGCATTAATAGTCTTTAATGCTTTTGTCTTTGTAAATCACCTTCCTAGTATGTAGATCTATGGTTAGATAAGTTAATAAAGTCAAAAAGGAAAACACTTTTCAAAATATGAACTTGTGTAAATTCGGATGACTTTAGAAACCTAGGTTAAAAACACTTTTATCAACTTCTAAACATGTATTTTACAAGAGAAATGAAGCCTATGGGTAATAGATAATGTTTGTAGTATTTTTTGAGTCTAAATGAGTTTTTATAAAGAAAATGTTGGAAACAAGAAATGAAGTCCATAGAAGTTTTGAACTAAAAGTCATATAGATGAAATTCGTAATAATGGATGTAGGGTTAGAAAACACTATTTTTCCAACTTCAAAATGATTTTTCTTAACAAAATGAAGTCCTTAGGATATAGGTATAATAATACTTAAAGTTTCAAGTATAAAATATATTTTCCAAAGGAATCAACTTGAAAATGGACTTTTGTAAATTCGGATTTTTGGAAACCCATAGTAAAAGACCCACTTAAAAGTTTATAAATGTGAATTTTATTAAAGAAATAAAGGCCTTAGGATATAACTAATATAAGGGTCAAAATTTCTTTAAACAAAGTGGAGTTTTTCTAAAGAAAATCCTTGTTAAATGTAGATGTGGTCAAGAGTAGTAAATTCACTTACTAAACTTGGTATGAAATGGTTTCTAAGAAAAGTTTATTTTCAAATTCTTTAAACTAAAAAGTTAAGAACATAGACTCATTAGAGTTCATATCATGACATTCATGATAGGGAAATCATTACCATTGCATTTAGTTTCATTTTATACTTAGGAATCTCAAATGCATTCATGAAAACCGCATTTTTTGGAATCAAGGAACCCGCTGTACAGATCTGATCCCTCAATTTCGAGGCTTAGATATTTTCAAAACTTGATTTAAACTTCATATTTAGAAAGCTCTTCCGAAGTAGATAGAAATCGATATAAAATTTGCGAGATTCCGAGTTAAAATGACCAAGTTATGGCCGTTTTAAGTTGGAATTCCCGCTTAGGACGCGAATTACGAATTTGATAAGTTCGTATGAAGTCGTTGGACTAGTTTGAGTTGAAATACTGATTAGAGTATTTCTTCCTTTTTAGGTTATCCCAAGTTCGACGATTCCCTACCACCGGACTATTATTACTAGAAGACCGGTGATCCAATGGCTGAGTGAGTTTTCTCCTTGTTTTGTTACCTAGATTGTGCTTGTAATTAGTCGCATTAGAATTTTAGGAACAAGATAAAAATCGATGTGAATGGGGATGGGATATATGATGAGACTGTGATGAATGTATGCCAAGGAATACTAAAGCATATCGAAACCACGATTTGATTGGATAACTGCATGATTCATATTATTTATGTGTATGATATTGCCTGGTCACTCTAAAGAATGTATAAATATTTTGACCTAAGCAAAAAGTAAATTGATCATCCATCGCATCGACATATTGCATTGGTAGCGTGCTACTCCTACGCAGGTCGATCGGTATGGTCCGTTGATTGCCTCGTTTGAATAACGAGCCCGGTGCCAGAGCTCATTCTCGGGTACTAAGGCGCATGTGGATGCATCCTTGGATGAGCCTAGCCGAGTCGAGTGCTAAGAGCCGAGGGCTTGGGGACTAGCAGCAGTCGTCTAGACTCAATACCATTCCTAACCCAAGATACGGAGGGCGTAAATCCGTTCTGTGTGTGGGTTCCGGTTACCCATACATAATTGCTTGCTCACGTGTTTGTTCATGCATAGCATATGATTGATTAATAACTTGTTTGTTATGGTACGGAATTAAGGGAATTCTCACTAAGCTAGTGTAGCTTATACCCCAATAGTTATTTAAATGAGCAGGTTATTCCAAGAATGCTGAGTGGGGACCGAGATGGTTGAAGTCGAGAATGACTTTGGGATTCCGGCAAGATATAAGAATGCTTGGAGTATTTGGCTAAGTTTTACGATTTGCTTTGTAATAGCTTTATGTAGTGAAGTCTTGGGATAAATGTAATTGAAGTTTGATGAACTGTATTTTGAAGTATAGTGTTTTGTATTTGGAGTATAGTGGATTGTACTTCCTTTACATTGTTACTCAATTGTATCAACATAAAATGTATCATTCCGATTTGTCTCCTTTATGTGTTAGACGCCTTGTACATAGTATGGAAGCCTTCGCGTGACTGAGGTGGTCATTCTTAGGCTTTAATATTGTGTACGGCGGACTGCCACGTTTAGGGTACCCTTCGGGGCGTGACAATTGGAGCAGGTATGACCGAACCCGTCAATCGGTGCGCGGAAGACGATCGAGCGGGCCTCGAAGGAGACGGGCAAGCGCACACGCTGCCCCCGGTTCGGACACCGAGGCAAAAGATCAGCGGAAGCGGATCGAAAAATGAAAGGGTCCAACACGAGGACTTCCCAGGAGGTCACCCATCCTAGTACTTCGCCCAAGCACGTTTAACTTCGGAGTTCTGATGGGATTCGGTGCATTTGTGCTGGTATGATTGCACCCGTCAAGTACTGCGCGGAGAGCGCTAAAGTGCAATACGCAGGAGGCGGGTAAGCACGCACCGGTGTACGGAGGGGGACACGGATCGGCTTCTATACCGTGAACCGGAACCAGAAGCGTCACTGCTGGATCCGTGATCGAAACTGGGTCGCCATTTCGTCTTTCTTTCACTTCTCCGTCTCTAGTTCGGGGACGACCCATTTCGCGCTTCCGGGGCCTTCCTGCGGCCGAGAGCGGGTGGTTCCGCCGGTTCCGCGGAAGGAGAAAACAAAGGAAAGAAAAGGAAAAATAATAGAGGAGGAACAAAACATAACAAAACAAACGAAAAATTTGATACCGGGCATATAGTTGTGGATATTCATATCGTTTTCGCGCGGACAGCAAAGTTACCTCCCCGTTCACGGCTCTCAACACGCCGTAGTCATCGGCGCGACTAAATGACGCCTAAGACCGCCGATCACGAGTTCGAATTGACTTTTCCTAGGAGCGGGACTCGTTCCCCCGGTAATGCGGGGCTGCTTCTCCCTTGTCGATTTCTTTCCACCCTCCAGAGTGCTCAGCAGCTCGATACTGCTGACCGCAGCAGACATCGGATGCGCGATTGTCCACGAATGAACGGGGCATCCCGAGCAGAGCCTTTAAAAATTCGGACGAGTAACTTTGCACTTCCGGATCGCATAGTTAGTTCGAGTCCGAAATTCACCGTCAAAACAAAAAGGTTACGTCTACCTCTTCCCCCATTTCTCATTCGGGAAGGGGAGGGACGATTTTTGAACCAGCGAGCCCTCGGGGAGACGGTTCTGGCTCCGGAGCCGCGAACGCGTGCTCTCGCCGGGACTGTAAACCCCGGTTTTTCAAGTAGCTAAGATAACCCTAGAAGTGGAAACCAAAACCCTAAACCGAAAATAGCTCAAGTCTAGAGTGAGAACTAGGAGCCCTAATTCCGTCTTTTCCTCGGTTTCCAATTAAGAAAATTTTCTAAGAAAATTTAATTTTGAATATAGTTCTTGATTATATTTCAAACCAAGAAAATATTAGATTTTAAGAAAATTTCAATTCCGGGTCATCCCGATACCCATTATAGAAAAACGTGCCTCGGAACTAGAATTTCAAAAATTTACTTATGAGTACTCATCTGAACAGAAATAAAATAAGAATTTCAAAAATATATTTTTCATAATTTTTCGGCTTATGAAAAATACAGTTATAGCCTTTTTATTCATATTTCATTACTACCTGAAATTAAATTATCTTGTCTACTATTCCTCACTATTCACAAGTACCACCTATTCTACCTATTAGCACACTCTACAAATTCAACTCTTACCATCACTCAAATCAATCCCTTTTCTCTATACTTTTTGTCCCTTCAACTTTATTACAATTTATGACAAGTTTAACATCAAGTTAAATCAATCAAAATAAAGTAAAAAAATCAAATCTCCCCTTCCTCTACAAGCTTGGAGCCGGCGTGAATTGGTCCCATCCCCATGTCCATTTTGCAATTTTTTTTCATTTAATCTAACTCCATTTAACCTAATTCCAACCCATATATATACCACTTTTTCTCTCTCTTTCCTCATTCTTTCACTTTTCAACTTTTACAAAGTGTAAAAGCTCTCAAATCCTCCCCATTTTCCCTCTTTGGCCGTGAGTTTCAAGCCCCCCCCCCCCCCCCCACACACACACACACACACACACGCACACAACTTCCATTTCCTCTTTTCATCTTCCATTCCACTTCAAGTAAGTAAACTTTTACCCTTTCCACCCTTGATCTTTGTTATGGCTAAGTGATTCTTGGATGTTTCAACCAAATGTCCCCATGATCTTTTGGTAGGGACAATGAGATATCAAGACGAGAATACCGAACCATTACAAAGTGGATCTAGCATTGAAAGGAGTTTTCATGCCAAAAGCTTTATGTTTATCCATCAAAAAGTATTTTAAACAAAAGATCTTTTATAAAAATATAGTTTTTATGTTTTCAAAACTCATTTAAGCATAAGAAATAATAGATCTATCATTTTACTACCCATAATCATGTAGGCATTTAAGGTTTCATTATTATTTTGTGTTTATGTGCATTAATAGTCTTAAATGCTTTTGTCTTTAGTAAATAACCTTCTTAGTATATAGTTCTATGGTTAGATAAGTTAATAAAGTCAAAAAGAAAAACACTTTTCAAGAAATGAACTTGTGTAAATTCGGATGACTTTGGAAACCTAGGTCAAAAACACTTTTATCAACTTCTAAACATATATTTTACAAGAGAAATGAAGCCTATGGGTAATAGTTAATGTTTGGTAGTATTTTTCATGAGTCTAAATGAGATCTTTCTAAAGAAAATGTTGGAAATAAGAAATGAAGTCCAATAGAATTTTTGAGCTAAAAGTCATGTAGACAAAATTCGTAATAATGGATGTATGGTTAGAAAACACTATTTTTCCAACTTCAAAGATGGTATTTTCTTAAATAAATGAAGTCCTTAGAATATAGGTATAATAAATACTTAAAGTTTTGAGTATAAAATACAATTTTCCTAAAGGAATCAACTTGAAAATGGAATTTTCTAAATTCGGATTTTTGGAAACCCCATAGTAAAAGACCCACTTAAAAGTTTATAAATGAGGATTTTATTAAAGAAATAAAGGCCTTAGGATATAACTAATATAAGGGTCAAAATTTCTTTAAACAAAGTGGAGTTTTCCTAAAGAAAATCCTTGTAATATGTAAGTGTGACTAAGTGTAGTAAACTCACTTGTTAAACAATAGCATGAAGTGGTTTTCTAAGAAAAAGTTTATTTAAATTCTTTAAATCTAAAAAGCTATAAGAACTTAGGCTCATTAGAGTTCATATGATGACATTCATGATAGGGAAAATCATTACCATTGCATTTAGTTTCATTTTGTACTTAGGAATCTCAAGTGCATTCATGAAAACCACATTTTTGGAATCGATATACCCGCTGTACATATCTGATCCCTCAATTCCAAGGCTTAGATATTTTCAAAACTTGATTTAAACTTCATATTTAGAAAGCTCTTCCGAAGTAGATAGAAATTGATATAAAATTGGCGAAATTCCGACTTAAAACGACCAAGTTATGGCCATTTTAAAACGGAACTTCGAAAATGATGCGAATTTCGATTTCACTAAGTTTTCTTAGAGTTTTAGAATCCTAAGATGGTAGGATACTTATTAGGGTATTTCTTATATGAATAGGTGAACCCGTAGATGGTGACTCCTTGCCTCCGGATTATTATTACTAGAAGAAAGGCGAACCAATGGCGGAGTGAGTTTTTCTTCCCGCTTCATTTATTGTATATGCTTGTAAAGTAGTGCACTAGAATGTAAGTCAAATGAATGGAATATGAATGATGGGGATTAATGGGAAATTATATGATTGATGATGATGTGAGAACACAAATTAAGAATATCGAAACCGGGTGATAAGCTTTGGTTGTGTAGTTAGCTATGATGGATTGTCTGAAAAATTGATTGATCGCCTAAGTAAATTGGCTTAATCAACTACTTGGACTAATGCTAAATTGACATGTGCATATCACAAGGTGAAGGAGCATTAGCATTTGTAGGTTAGTCGTGAACCATAAACGATAGAATAATCGTAGGTTAGTCGTGAACCATAAACGACATCGAATAATCGTAGGTTAGTCGTGAACCATAAACGACATCGAATAATCGTAGGTTAGTCGTGAGCCATAAACGACATCGAATAATCGTAGGTTAGTCGTGAACCATAAACGACATCAAATAATCGTAGGTTAACCGTGAACCTTAAACGGCATATTGTTAGTACCACAGTAGTCGTTAATTTGCTAACCCGGGATAGAGGGCGCAATTCCATCCACATATGATTTCCGGTTGGTCATATGTATGTTGAACTCACGTGTTTGATGCATCCACTTGCTTGATTAATAACTTGATTGAATTGTTGTGACATGAATGTTATTGTGGAAGATTACACTCACTAAGCTAGTTAGCTTACGTCCCTACAGTCCATTCCTTTTGCAGCTTTCCCATTTGTGGCTTAGGCGACATGACCCGGCTGAACAGGTACAAAAGCTAGGAGTTTCCCCTAGAAGTGGGAATTTATGTTTTAGACTTCCATAGGAAACTTCTAAGACTTGGATGACTGTATAAGATCGTTAATTATTCTTTTGCAGGGGAATGCCCCTTAGAATTTGTAATATTTATTTATGTTTCATGAATTATATCCTATTGCTAATGCATGCCAAATTAAGCTTTTATCTCCATTTGGACTTGTACTCTATTGTTGTAAAGGTACGCCTTACATCTATATGAGGCTCTCGAAAGACTGAGGCGGTAATTCGGGAATTTTATATGGTGTGCGGCGGACTGTTACATTTAGGGTACCCTATGGGGCGTGACAGGAGCCCCGTCTCCGAACGCGGGGCCCCGCAGATCGGCGGACGCGGGTCGGAAGAGGTCAGTGTGCAGCACGAGGACTTCCCAAGAGGTCACCCGTCCCAGAACTGCTCTCGCCCAAGCACGCTTAACTCCGAAGTCCTGGTGGGATCCAGTGCGGTTGGAGCCGGTATGACCGAACCCATTAATCGGTGTGCGGAAGACGGTCTAGCGGGCCTCGCGGGAGACAGGCAAGTGCGCACGCTAGCTGCGGTTCGGATGCCGAGGCAAAAGATCGGCGGAAGCGGATCGAAAAATGAAGGGGTGCAACACGAGGACTTCCTAGGAGGTCACCCATCCTAGTACTGCTCTCGCCCAAGCACGCTTAACTTTGGAGTTCTGATGGGATCCGGTGCATTTGTGCTGGTATGATCGCACCTATCAAGTACTGCGCGGAGAGCGCTGAATTGCGATGCGCGGGAAGCGGGTAAGTGCGCACTGACGTACGGAGGGGGACACGGATCGGCTTCTATACCGTGAACCGAAAACGTCATCGCCGGATCCGTGATCGAAACCGGGCCGCCATTTCATCTTTCTTTCACTTCTCCCTCTTCGGTTCGGGGACGACCCGTTTCGCGCTCCCGAGGCCGTCCTCCGGCCGAGCGGGCAGTTCCGCCGGTTCCGCGGAAGGAGAAAACAAGGGAAAGGAAAGGAAAAATGATAGAGGAGGAACAAAACAGAACAAAACAAATTAAAAACGTGATACCGGGCATATAGTTGTGGATATTCAAATCGTTTTCGCGCGGACGGTAAAGTTGCCTCCCCGTTCACGGTGCTTAACATGCCGTAGTCACCGGCGCAACTAAATGACGTCTAAGACCGCCGATCACAAGTTCGAATTGACTTTTCCTGGGAGCGGGACTCGTTCCCCCGGTAATGCGGGGCTGCTTCTTGTTGAGATGAAAATTACTCTTAATTCTTAGGAATAAGTTAGATTAATTTGTTATTAATTTTATAGAAATTATTTGGAATTGGTACTTATTTGTGTTTTATATGATTTTTAGGAATTTGAAGTCAATAGAAGCAAATAGTATAAGATTGGAGCAAATTAGAATCAAGAGGCAAAAGTCAACAAAGTAGGCCGGCCAGGAGAAGAAGTAAGCCGCCGGCCATGACCATTATGGGCGAATTGGTTCAACATGAAAGGCCGGCAGCGTAAGTATGATGGCCGTCGGCCATCATCATTCTGGACATGTTGACAAACCAGAAACGCCGGCAGCGTATCTATTTAGGCCGCCGGCCATCCTGGGAATTTCGCCAGCCTTCTTGTAACGGCTGGGTAAATGAAAAGCCATGAAGCATTTAGGACGGTCAATTCATGATCTAAACGGTTCCAGCCTTTGTCCCTACGAATTCCATAACTTCTAAACTTGTATTTATATATTATTTAGGGTTTCTTTCAGGAAGATTCATTCATTCCATATTTAGATACAATTTTGTAAGAAAACTTAGAGAGAATTCTAAGGGTCATGAGTGGCTAAACTCCAAATCTAGCCAAAGGGATTATTGCAAATCAATTCAAGATGGATTGTGAGACCAAAGTGGTTTGATTTCATTGTTTTCTATTTTGAATATTTATATTTCATCAGATTTATTTGTGATTGTTTGTCTATTATTGATATAACTTTGGATCCGATTGTATTAGATAACAAACAATAATCAATCAATTAGGACTCATATCCGTAATTGTATGAATCTCCTAATATAAAGTGATGAAACAACACAATAGTCGTAAATAGATGATTATTTGTTGTTGTTGATGAAATATAATCTATTCTAAATAATCCATGCTCTATGAGATTGTTGATTAGGGTTAGATCTCTCTAACTTCTAATGCAATTGATAGATTAAACCTTAAGAGAGTGTTTAGGGTTGTCTATTCGATTAGGAATAATCAAAGATCTTATCTTGGTTATTTAATATATAAAAAGAGATTGCTTTTCAGAGCTTGTTGAAAATTATAACTAACCTATTCAAAATAGGAATAATAATTATTGAGTCAAGGATCAATCCCGGGAATTGAATTGTAATAGGACCTAGGCTAGATAATCTTTTTAATATAGAAATTCTTGTTAATTAGATATAGGTTTATTTTAATCGTGTGATTTCAAAAACCCCTTATTTTATTTTCTTTTTCTCTTCTTAATCTCGATAGAAACTTGGGAATTTTACCAGTCCCTGTGGAGACGATCCTGCTCACTCTATTTACAAATATTTAAAGCAGGTTGATTATAAATTATTATTTTTGTTGGATTCATTGGTGTCCAAAAAGTTCCTGTTTCTATTTCTTTTTATTTTTATTTTTTTTTTCTTTTGTTTATGACCCGTGCTTCTCACAAAGGTATTTTAGAATTTGATACAGAAATTGAGAAGACAGAGAGGAAACTGCGCAAACAAACAAAACTGTGTGCTCAAGACGTTACAACATCATCTTCATCTCCTGGATTGAATCAAGCTTTGAAATTAACCGAATCATCTAATGAGTTTGAAAAACAGGAAATTGAAAGTTTGGAAATTGAACAAGACCAAGAAGATGAAGAGATGGCAAATCAAGAGAGAACTTTGAGACAATTGGCCGTACCGGATGTGACTCAACAACCGTTATGCATTCAATACCCTGAATTGAATGTAGATTTTGAGTTAAAATCAGGTCTTATTCATCTGTTGCCAAGTTTTCATGGTCTGGAAAATGAGGATCCTCATAAACACTTGAAGGAATTCCACATTGTCTGTTCCAGCATGAGACCTCAAGGGATTCCTGAAGATCAAATCAAGTTACGAGCTTTCCCATTCTCATTGAAAGACAAGGCAAAGGATTGGTTATTTTATCTACCTCCTGGATCCATTGCTACTTGTACTGACATGGTTAAAGCTTTTCTGGACAAATTTTTCCCTACCACAAGAGCTGCAAATATTAGACGGGAAATTAATGGGATAAGACAAAGGGACACAGAAAATCTTCACTAATATTGGGAGCGATTCAAGCAATTGGTTACCAGTTGTCCACAACATGGTATTTCAGAACAGCTTTTGATCCAATATTTCTATGAAGTTTTGTTGCCAATAGAAAGGAAAATGATGAATGCAGCAAGTGGAGGAGCTATAGTAGACAAAACCCCTGCTTAGGCTCGGGACTTGATATCTTTGATGGCTACGAATTCATAACAGTTTGAATACCGTCATGATCCTATTACAAGAAGAGTTAATGAGGTAAATGTCCCTCATCTTGAGAATCAAATTTCTAACCTGACTTCTCTAGTACAGCAAATTGCTCTTGGAAACCATCAACAAGCGAAAGCTTGTGGTATATGTGCTTCCAACCATCCCACAGACATGTGTCCAACATTACAAGAAGATTCATATGCGCATGCAAATGCGATTGGAGTATTTCCAGGACAACCACAACCACCTCAAAGAAAATATGATCCCTATGCCACTACATACAATCTTGGATGGAGGGATCATCCAAATTTCAGTTACCAACCAAGGCCACAGAACTTTCAGCAATATCAATCAAGGCCACAACAACCACCACCACAACAAGCTTCGTCTTCAAGCTCATCACTTGAAGACATTGTGAAGTCTCTTGCAATCAACACTAAACAATTTCAGGATGAGACTAAGCAATTCCAACATGAGACGAAGCAAAGCATTCAACATTTGGAGGTCAGATGAGTAAACTTGCCACTTCAGTAGGTAAGTTGGAATATCAAGGTAAGTTACCTTCTAACACCATTAATCATAGAGAAAATGTGAGTGCAATTTCCTTGAGATCAGGCAAGGAATTGCAAGACTCAAATGAGAAGGTAATTGAGATCGACTCCAATGAGAAAAGTGAAAAAGAGAACCCCCACATGGAGGAGAAACAAGTAGAAAAACCCCCACCACAGATTTATAAGCCTATACCCCCATTCCCTTCTAGGTTGAATCAATCCAAGAAATTGGATGAAGAGAAGGAAATTTTGGAAACTTTTAGGAAAGTCGAGGTGAATATTGTAAACCCCCAAAAATTTTCATAATCCTTAAAAAATAATTTTAGAAGTATAAATATCAAAGACCCGAAAAATCAACTTGGGATTAAAACTCAATTCTAGACCGAGTCAAATACCGAAAACGAAACCCTAAAAGTTGAACCCAGTTAAAAATTTAATAAGAACAAAAACGAGTTCTCTCAATCTTGAGAAAACAAGAACCCCTGAAATAAAATATAAAGTCCAATTACCGATATAATCAACGTCTGTACGTCGATTAAATAATCTACCCAATTCCTAAAACGCAAATCGAAACAATAGATCCAAATACCGCTTAGCAACGAGATAATAAAGTCCTAATTCCTTCAGTAAAATTTTAGAATCACAAAATCCAAATTTTCCATAAAAGTCAAATCGAGTCAACTCATAAACCTAGACTCGGTCAAACGATCCCGAGAACTAAAAACTATGAAATAAATAAAACATAAATTCCGAGCTAAAATTCTAAAACGCTCAAGACTCGAAAATTATACGATCTTACGAATATCTCGATGAAAATGGAATTCAAAACGGAACCCTAAAAGTCAACAAGCTTATAACGAACCCTAATAGTTAAGATCCGGCAATCCCGCGTTTTCAAACCCTAGAAAACGAAATTAAGTAAATAGCCTAGAATAGTTCGTAATAATATAGGGTAACATAAAAATATCAGATTCGCGAAATTCGAGTGACCTTCGGACCCAAACGGGATCGGTTCTCGAAAAGCGTGTCCCGGAGCATGGAATATTAAAAATATTCCGTTTATACCAATAGACTCGTAAAAATACAAGGATTCCAAAAATATCAGTTTTGAAATTTTTCGGTAGCTAAAAATTACAGATATCGCATTATTACGCGTATTTTTATTACTACCGGTACTTTAATTGTCTAGTCTACTATTCATAGTACTTTTTCTACTATACATTACTATTCATCTATCTCTACTTTTTCTTACACCTATTTCTTACACCTACATATCTATTTTCTTACTTTTTTCGTTTCCAATACACCTTTAATCACATCAAACTTTATATATTACTTCTTTATTACACAAATCAAATAAAACAAATCACTCTCTCTCTCACATGCCCCAAAACCGGCGCCTCCTCTCTCCCCATTCATCTAATTTTTATTTCTTTTCAATTTATTTTATTACACTCTTAATTCCTCCACAAAATTCTATAAATACCACCTCTCCCCTTCTCATTCTTCACACCATTCCAAAGCAAAGAAATTATGCCAAAATCCTCTCCAAAAACTCTTCTTTATAATCTTACAAGAACTCACTTCTTGTAAAAAGAAAACACTCCTCTTCCATTACCAAAGAAAGTTTCTTTTCAAAGCCTCACTATCTACCACATATCACTACTCACATAATACCCATTCCATCTACCATCTTCATATCTCTTACATGCCTTAGGTAATATTTCTTCCATCTATTATTCATCCATGTCATGTAACTTAACATGACTATGGTGTTGTTTTGAAACTCATATGAGTAGTAAAAGCAACAACATGTTCATGTTTTGTTCTTGTACATAAAGCTTCCTACTTTATTATGTTGTTATTATGTTATTATTATATTATATATACTATGTAATATATTTATTTAGAGCATATAAGCTCATTTGTTATTTATTTATATTCAAGTTATTTATTTTATGCAATTATTAAGACTAGTCTTTCTAGTCTTAGACTTGTTCATATCAAGTCAAAACAATCTTTTATTTATTTTCTTTAATCTTTCGGGACTAGTCCATTCTTAGTCCCGGGATGCCTTGATAAAGCTAAGGCTCCAATACTTGATCGGGATTCCTTGATGAAGCTAAGGTTCCCAATGCTTGATATTTTATTTTCTTGCTCATTAATTATTTTTAGTATTTTCTTATGTTCTTATTATTTTATATGCTCATGATACTTGCATTTACGTAATGTTAATGTCTCAATTAATCAAAAAATAGAATTTTGTTTTAAATGAACTCAAAGCTAAGTTTTCAATCATATGATTTATCACAAAATCATGAAGTTATTATCAACAACATAGAAATGGAGTTTTCTCAACGTTCTCATGAATAACAAAGATAGATTTTCAAAGAATCATAAGAAATAAATATTTTCTTTGTATATTATGTTAACCTAAGCTTTTAGTAATATAATTTATTAATATTAAAAGTCTTTACAAAAAGCTCGAGATTTGAACTCTTTTAAACTTCGAAATACAACTAAGAAAACAAACTACTTTTCAAAGTTAATATAAAAAAATCAACTCATAAGGAACCCACTTAGGAAAAGTAATGATTTTTAAAATTCTAAAAGAAAGAATTTGTTTTCAAAAGAATATAAATAAAGTAAGGTTAGCAATAATGGATTTTATCAATAAAGATGATTCTTTTCAAAGAAATGAAAGAACAAGCTTTAGAAAGCAAAAGCTTATATTTTAGAAATAAGTATGAGAAGAAGCAAGATTCATTTTCTAAAAACATCCTAAATAAAAAAATTATAAAAAGGGTTTTCATCAACTTAATGTATTTTTGATGAATTTGAACTTTAATCACTAGAAGGAAAATTTAATACATGACAAAAGGAATAAGGAAAAATTTAACTTGTTTTGGAAAAAGGAATGAAGAAAATAAGATTATACTCATTTATAACAACCTAGGAAAAATATAAAGTTTCTTTAGATACTTGAAAAGAAATTTTCAAAACTAAGGTTTAAATGAATTTGTTTTATGAAATAAATTATTGAGACACTACCATTGGGATTTTGCATATAAAGTGAGCATACCTATATATATTCAACAAGTGTTTATCAAATATATATTTATATTGTTACAAAAGGATTTTCTTTAAAATGGAGTTGAGTTAGAAATTGGATTTTTGCAAAAGTTTAGAAAATTCGTTCTAAATCTGTACCTGACGTTTTCGGAACCCAAATGACCTTTTATGACCAAGATAAGTTTAGAAATGGATAGAACTTTTCGAATAGGTAGAAAACGGTATATCGTACGCGAAATCCCGAGTTAAAATGAGCAAGTTATGGCCATTTTAAGTTGGAATTTCTTGTTATACGATTTTACCACGAATTTTAAGTAAAGTTTAAGATCTCCAAGGATAGGAATTTCATGAAAGACTTATCCCGGGTATTTCTTTTGTCTAGGTGACGAAGGATACGGAAATACCCTACCCAAGGATTTCTACGACTAAGAAGATAGCGAAATGGACGAGTGAGTTATTCCTTCTAATTTCGTTACCTTGCTTGTGCTTGTAATGTAGTAGCATTAGTATACTAAGAAAAGATAAAAACGAATATATTTGGGGATTTCGGGATTATACATATGATGCTATGTTTATGCGTGAAATGAGAATTAAGAATAACGCAACTTCGATATGCTTGTTTAAATAATTTTGTTTACTTACTTGTACGATTGTTTATTGATGCTAAATTGATTGATCGCCCCTAATAAACCTTAATAAGGTTTGACCTAAGAACAATAAAACGTTCACGCATAGCATCCATCGAGTCACATCTATCTCAGAAGGCTGCTACTCCTACGCGTAGAGTTGGATTGGCTGTGTGATCGTGCGGTGCCACGGGCCATGTTCCTTCCTGGAGAATCCAAATCGCTCGGGGAAAGCGACTCTAGGTTCGGAGCCGAGCCAACCGAACGCTGTGGGTGAGGACCTGGGGACTAGCAGTAGAAGGTCGAGGACCTTCAACCCCGATTCCCTAACCTTTGATACGGAGGGGTAAATCCGTTCTATATATGGTTTCCGGACGACTATATATATTCGTATAATCATGTGATTGGTTCATTGTATGCATAGCATATGTGTGATTAAATAAATGAACTTGTTTGAAAATGTGGTGCGAATGAAAAGGAATATCTCACTAAGCTAAGTTGTAGCTTATACCCCTATAGATTTGATTGAAACAGGTATATTCGTGGATTAAAATTGAGGATCATGACGTTAAGGAAGTCATGGACGGACGATTAAGGATGTGGAATCATACGATGAAGAAAGTTGTAAGGTTCTTTATATGTGCTAACCTTTATGATTAGTGAGGTACTTTTATTTAAAGACAATAGAAGAATATGCCCTTAAGAATTGAAATGTGATATGTTATGTTCTATATTCTCTTTGCCTTGTTACTTATTTATTATCGATATAAATTGCGCTACTCCGATGCGTTCCCTTAGTTGTGATGTACGCCTTGTGCATAATATGGAAGCCTTTGCGTGACTAAGGTAGTCATTCCTAGGCTTTAGTATTGTGTACGGCGGACTGCCACGTTTAGGGTACCCCTCGGGGCGTGACAAATATTCCTTTATTGGATGTGATTAAGAAAATACCTCGATATGCTAAGTTTCTGAAAGATCTTTGCACAAACAAGAAGAAGCTTAGAGGAAATGAGATGGTTTATATGGGTGAGAATATTTCTGCTGTTCTTCAGAAGAAGCTACCACCAAAGTGCAAGGACCCTGGTACGTTTTCTATTCCTTGTACAATAGATCAAGTTAGGATTGAAAATTGTATGTGTGACCTAGGAGCTTCAGTTAATATCATGCCTTTATCTATATTTAAGAAGTTGAATATTGGATCTTTGAAAGAAACAAGAGTAATCTTGCAACTTGCAGATAGATCTAATATATATCCATCAGGTATTTTGAAAGATGTTTTGGTACAAGTCAATGGATTAGTGTTTCCCGCTGACTTTTATGTAATTGATATGGGTGAGGAGATGTATTCAAAATCACCTACACTTTTGCTTGGGAGACCATTTATGAAAACATGTAAAACCAAAATTGATGTTAATGAAGGGGTTATGACTATGGAATTTGATGGGGAGATCATTAGATTCTCGGTAGATAGTGAAAAGAAAATTAATTCAAATATTTCTAATATTTTTGCTATCTCTAAGAATGACAATCAGGTTGTGGAAGTGCAAGAAGAGAGCCTAGTTGATGAATCAAAAGTGGATGGACTTGGTGAAAATTTAGTTGATACTGCACAAATTATGGAGAAGATTGGAGATGATAAGTTGAATTCAAAGGAGGATGAGCATAAAAAAGACACTAGTGATATCTTCTATGATCAATTGTTAAAAGCTTTAGATGGAGAGATCGCTAGGGTAAATCATGAGAAGAATTTAACTGAAGGATATCCTATGTTTGAGAATTGGGAATCCTATATCTTTGAGCCTCCATAAGAGAATTGTCACGCCCCATAGGGTACCCTAAACGTAACAGTCCGCCACATGCCATATAAGATTCCCGAATTACCACCTTAGTCTTTCGGAAGTCTCATATAGATGTAAGGCGTACCTTTACACAATAGAGTACAAGTCCGAATGGAGATAAAAGCTTAATTTGGCATGCATGGGCAATAGGTATAATTCATGAACATAAATAAATATTACATAATTCTAAGGGGCATTCCCCCGCAAAAGAATATTTAGCGGTCCATTACAGTCATCCAAGTCTTAGAAGTTTTCTATGGAAGTCTAATACAAAAATTATAACTTCTAGGGAAAACTCCAGCTTCGTACCTGTACCTGTTCGGCCGGGTCTCTTCGCCTAAGCCATAAATGCGTAAGCTGCAAAAGAATGGTTGTGGGATGTAAGCTAACTAGCTTAGTGAGTGTAATCTCCCCACAAAAACATTTATATCACAACAATTCAACCAAGTTATTAATCAAGCAAGTGTATGCATCAAACACATGAGTTCAACATACATATGACCAACCGGAAATCATATGTGGATGGAATTGCGCCCTCCATCCCGGGGTTAGCAGTTAACGAATCCTGCGGTACGACAATATCCCGTTTATGGCTCACGGCTAACCTACGATTATCGATGTCGTTTATGGTTCACGACTAACCTACGATTATTCGATGTCGTTTATGGTTCACGACTAACCTACGATTATTCGATGTCGTTTATGGTTCACGACTAACCTACGATTATTCGATGTCGTTTATGGTTCACGACTAACCTACAAATGCTCATGCTCCATCCCCTTGTGATATGCACATGTCAATTATCATTTACTCAAGTAGTTGATTAAGCCAATTTACTTAGGCGATCAATCAATTTATCAGACAATCCATCATAGCTAACTATACAATCAAAGTTTATCACCCGGTTTCGATATTCTTAATTTGTTTCTCATATCATCAACAATCATATAATTTCCCAATAATCCCCATTATTCATATTCCATTCAATTGACCTACATTCTAGTGCACTACTTTACAAGCACATACAATAAATGAATTGGGAAGAAAAACTCACTCCGCCATCGGTACTCCGGTCTTCTAGTAGTAATAATCCGGAGGTAACTCGTCACCGTCCACGGGTTCACCTATTCATATAAGAAATTACCCTAATAAGTATTCTATCAACTTAGGACACTAAAACTCTAAGGAAACTTAGTGAAATCGGAATTCGCGTCATTTCCGAAGTTCCGTTTTAAAATGGCCATAACTTGGTCGTTTTAAGTCGGAATTTCGCAAATTATATACCGATTCCTATCTACTTCGGAAGAGCTTTCCAAATATGAAGTTTAAATCAAGTTTTGAAAATATCTAAGCCTCGGAATTGAGGGATCAGATCTGTACAGCGGGTTCCTTGATTCCAAAAATGCGGTTTTGATGAATGCATTTGAGATTCCTAAGTGTAATATGATGCTAAATGCAATGGAAATGATTTTCCCTATCATGAATGTCATGATGTGGACCTTAAGGAGTCTATGTTCTTATAACTTTTAGATTTAACGATTTTTAGAAAACAAACTTTCCTTAGAAACCATTTCCTCTCAAAGCTTAGTAAGTGATTTACTACATTTGACCACATCTACATTTGTATGGATTTCTTTAGGAAAACTCTATTTTGTTTAAAGAATATTTGACCCTATATTAGTTATATCCTAAGGCCTTTATTTCTTTAATAAAATCTACATTTACAAACTTTTAAGTGGGTCTTTTACTATGGGGTTTCCAAAAATCCGAATTTACACAAATCCATTTTCAAGTTGATTCCTTTAGGAAAAATATATTTTATACTTGAAACTTTAAGTATCTATTATACCTATATCCTAAGGACTTCATTTATTTAAGAAAATATCATTTTTGAAGTTGGAAAAATAGTGTTTTCTAACCCTTCATCCATTATTACGAATTTGGTTTTCATAACTTTTAACTCAAAACTCCTATGGACTTCATCTCTTGTTTTCAACATTTTCTTTAGTAAAAACTCCTTTAGACTCATGAAAAATACCACTAATCATTATCTATTACCCATAGGCTTTATTTCTCTTAAAATATAAGTTTAGAAGTTGTTAAAAGTGTTTTTGACCTTGGTTTTCAAAGTCATCCGAATTTTCAAAAGTCTTTTTCTTGTAAAGTACTTTTCTTTTTGACTTCATGGACCCATATATATATAGATCTATACACTAGAAAGTCATTTACTAAAGACAAAAGTGTTAAAGACTATTTATGCACATATGAACAAAATAATAATGAAACTATAAATGCCTACATGCTCATGAGTAACAAGATGATGGATCTACTTTATCAAAAGCTTAAATGAGTTTTAAAAACATAAAAACCATATTTTTATAAAAGATCCTTTGTTTAAAAGACTTTTTGATGGATAAAGTAAAGCTTTGTATAAAACTCCTTTAAAAGATAGATCTACTTGTAATGGTTCGGGATTTTTGTTTGATATCTCATTGTTCCTACTAAAGATCATGGGAACATAGAGTTGAATACCAAAAATCACTTAGCCATAACAAGTTTTATGAGTTGGAAGTAGTAGCATAACTTACTTGAAATGGATGGAAGATAGAAGAGAAAAATGAGAAGTTGGAGTGTGTGTGTGGGCTCAAGTTTCGGCCAAAGGGGAAAAAGGGAGAGAAGAGAGCTTTTGCACTTTGAAAATTTGGAAAGTGAAGAATGAGGAAGAGAGAGAATAAGATGGTTTATATAGGAAAGTGAATTAGGTTAAATGATGAGAAAAAAATCAAAGGAGCATGGGGGGGGGGCCATATGGCGCCGGTTTTGGAAGCTAAAGGGGGGAAAGACTTGATTTGTCTCACTTTGATTTGCCTTGATTTGATTTTATCAATTGTCAAAATTAAAGTGAAGTTGAAGGACAAAAGTTATGGAAGAATGGAGGAGATGTGATTGATGGTAAGAGTTAGATTTGTAGGGTGGCTAATAGTAGACTAGGTAGTGTAGGTGTACTTTATGAATAGTAATGAATAGTTGACAAGACAATTTAATTTCCGGTAGTAATGAAATACGAATAAAAAGGCTATAACTGTATTTTTCATAAACCGGAAAATTATGAAAAATATATTTTTGAAATCCTTATTTTATTTCGGTTCTAATGAGTACTCATAAGAATATTTTTGAAATTCTAGTTCCGGGGCACGTTTTTCTATAATGGGTCTCGGGATGACCCGGAATTGAAATTTTCTTGAAATCAATATTTTCTTAGTTTGAAATATATTCAAGAATTATAATCAAAAGTAAATTTTCTTAGAAAAGTTTATTAATTGGAAACCGAGGAAAAGCCGGAATTAGGGTTCCTAGTTCTCACTCCAGGCTTGAGCTATTCCGGTTTAGGGTTTTGGTTTCCGGTTCTAGGGTTATCTTAGCTACTTGAAAAACCGGGGTTTACAACCTACCCACCTTAAAAAGAGTTTTGTCCTCAAAACTGAACTGACGTACCTTGATTCTCAAACAACTCGGGGTATTTCCTTCGGATTTCCTCTTCGGCTTCCCAAGTCGCTTCCTCAGAAGTGTGGTTTCTCCACAACACTTTAACGTATCTAATCTCTTTGTTCCGAAGCTTCTGAGTCTTCTTATCCAAGATTTCTACTGGGTGTTCTTCGTAGGTGAGATTTTCCTTTAACCGAATCGGTTCCAACTCCACTATCCGCTCAGGGTAGGTACATACTTCCTTAACACTGATACGTGGAACACATTATGAACTCCGACAAATTCGGCGGCAGGGCTAGCCGATAGGCCAAATCTCCCACTCTTTCCAAGATCTCAAAAGGTCCAATATACCTTGGGCTTAATTTCCCTTGAGCCCGCATTCTCTTTATGCTCTTGATTGGGTTTATTTCAAATAGACATGATCGCCTACTTGAAATTCCAGCTCTCTTCTCTTCAGATCAGCCCAACTCTTCTGTCTGTCTTGAGCCTCTTTCATTTTCTGTTGGATAACCCGGACTTTGTCAGCTGCTTCTTGAACCAATTCAGGACCAATAGCTAGCTTTTCCACATCATCCCAAAACAGAGGGGACCTACAACGCCGTCCATATAGGGCTTCGTATGGTGGCATCTGAATGGTTGAGTGGTAGCTATTGTTATAGGCAAACTCAATCAGGGGTATATGATTATCCCAACTTCCTTTGAATTCCAATATGCAAGCCTTAACATATCCTCAAGGTCTGAATGGTTCGCTCAGACTGTCCATCTGTCTGAGGATGGTAGGCAGTACTGAAATGCAACTTGGTGCCTAGGCTCTTTTGTAGGCTCATCCAGAACTTTGAAACAAATCTTGGATCCCGGTCTGAAATAATCCCTGCGGGTATACCATGAAGTCGCACAATCCTTGATGTAAATCCTAGCCAATTTGTCCAATGAATAGGTCATATTAATTGGTAGGAAGTGTGCTGACTTCGTCAAACGATCCACTATAACCCAGACCGCATCACATCCTGTGGATGTCCTCGGGAATCCACACACAAAGTCCATTGAAATTTGATCCCACTTCCATTCGGGGATAGGTAGTGGCTTTAATAATCCACCTGGCCGTTGATGCTCCACTTTGACTTGCTGACACACGGCACACTTCATAACAAAATCTGCCACATCCCTCTTCAATCCATTCCACCAATAGTGGCTTTTTATGTCCTGATACATCTTTGTACCTCCCGGATGCACCGTGTAACCGGAGTTGTGAGCTTCGCTCATGATCTCTTTTCTCAATTCTTCATCTTCCGGTACACACAATCTTCCTTTCATTCTAACCACTTCTTCATCATCCAGGGTAAAGTCACTATACTTCCCTTTGAGTACTTCTTCTTTGATCCTCTTTATCGCCTCATCATATCTTTGGGCTTCCTTAATCCTGTCGATCAAAGTGGGTTCCATAACCAAATTTGCTATCTCCACTTCGACGTCTTGCCCTATGAATTCAATTCTCAACCTTTCGAATTCCTTTATCAGCTCTTTTTGTTCTGTGATTAGGCTTGCCACTTCTCCATAATTCTTTCTGCTCAAGGCGTCTGCTACAGCATTTACCTTTCCCGGGCAGTAATTTATCCCCAAATCATAGTCCTTGATGAGTTCCAACCACCGTCTCTGCCTCATATTTAACTCCTTTTGTGTGAACAAATACTTGAGACTCTTGTGATCTGTGTACACTTCACATCTTTGCCCATACAAATAATGTCTCCATAACTTCAAGGCAAAAACCACAGCGGCCAATTCCAAATCGGGTGGGATAGTTCTGCTCATGAGGCCTTAATTGCCTGGAGGCATAGGCAATGACTTTCCCTTCTTGCATCAGTACACAACCGAGGCCATTCCTAGAGGCGTCGCTATGCACTGTGTACGGCTTTTCAGGATCGGGCAATACCAAAATTGGAGCTGATACTAAGCGCCGTTTCAACTCTTGGAAACTTTGCTCCCTCTTATCTGTCCACTCGAATTTCTCGTTCTTTTGTGTCAATTGAGTCAAAGGTTTGGCAATCTTGGAGAAATCCTTTACAAACTTGCGGTAATAACCAGCCAAACCTAGGAAGCTTCTCACTCGGTTACCGTTTCGGGCTGTTTCCAATCCACTACAGCTTGATCTTTTCTGGGTCTACGGATATTCCTTCTCCCGTCACTACATGTCCAAGAAAAGATATTCTATCCAACCAAAAATCACACTTGGATAGCTTGGCGTACAACTTATTTTCTCTCAAGGTTTGTAACGCCATTCTTAGATGCTCCTCATGTTGTTCTCTGGTCTTGAATAGATTAGGATGTCGTCTATGAACACAATTACACATTTATCCAAGAGCGGTTTGTATACTCGGTTCATGAGGTCCATGAATGCAGCAGGTGCATTAGTTAATCCAAACGGCATCACTAAGAACTCGTAGTGCCCGTACCGTGTGCGAAAGGCTGTCTTAGGCACATCTTCCGGTTTTATTCTCAACTGGTGATAACCGGAGCGCAAATCAATGCGCGAGAACACACTTGCCCCTTGGAGCTGATCAAAGAGGTCGTCGATTCTTGGAAGGGGGTATCGATTTTTGATGGTGACTTTATTCAATTCCCGATAATCGATACATAATCTCATAGACCCGTCCTTTTCTTTACAAACAACACCGGTGCGCCCCATGGCGACACGCTAGGTCTTACGAATCCTTGATCCAACAGCTCCTGTAATTGGGTCTTTAATTCCTTCAATTCCACCGGAGCCATCCGGTATGGTGCCTTTGATATCGGCTCTGTACCTGGAGCTAGAGTGATTTCAAAATCAATCTCTCTTTTCGGTGGTAAACCGGGTAAGACTTCAGGAAATACATCCTCAAACTCATTCACCACGGGTATGTCACTCTTTTCTCCTCTTTCCTCTTTAATCCAGGCATCTTCTATTGGCACAATTTCCTCGTCTTCCATCATTAGCTCGAAGGAGCTTAAACCAAGATCTCTTCGCACCGTGATCTCTCCAAGGAAGTCTACTCTCTCCTTCTTGTGGTCATCAAAACTTATCATCTTCGTTTGACAGTCCACAATGGCTTTAACCTTACTTAGCCAATTCATCCCAAGAATAACTTCATATTTACTCATCTCCAAGACTATCAAATCACTTGTTGAGATATGTCCTTGGATTTCTAGCAAACAATCCTTTATTATCTCTTGAGTCGACACAACACTACCTGTGGGTGTCTTAATCCTTAAGGTTGTGGTTGTCATGGCTATGGGTAGACCAAGCCGCTTAGCCAAGCTGGTAGTGATAAAGGAGTGGGTGGCTCCCGTATCAAACAACACATAAGCTTCATTCCCATTTACTCCTATGCGTCCTGTTACCATAAACATTTATCACTACTTGGTCCTAATCACTCAACAACTATCTATTCCAGGGTTTCCATATTTCAGCTTTTCCTCTTACACAGGTTTTAAATTTCCTTTAAAAAACTTGCTACGAAGACAAAGAACTTTATCTTAAAAAGGAACTTGTTACTAACCTGTCACCAGGCCGCCATCCACATCGCCGTCTTGATCCAGCGCGGCCAGCTCCATGCCTTCCTCCTCATCATCCTCGATCATCCATTGGCCTTCAAAATTGTACAGCCGCATACCATGCATGGCCGAGGCTGCACGGCCTCCACTTCTGCTACCGGACCTTTGGGTGTTATCATTTCCTGGATTCCCGTAAGGTCGGGTAGTTCCACTTTTCCTCTGGGGCACTCGGAGGTTACATGGCCCTTTTCCTTGCAAAGGTAGCAGGTTATAGTCATCTTCTTTGGGCAAGCATAAACCAGATGACCTGCTTCGCCACAAAAGAAACACTTGTCCTTCAGCTGGGGACATTGCCTTGGGTAGTGGCCTCCCTTGCACTTCCAGCAGGAAATATTGGACTTGGTTTGGTTAAACCTCCCACCAGAATTATCCTTAATACCGTGGTAGGGCTTGAATCTCTTTCCTCTGTAGCTCGAGCTGGAGGCATCAAAGTGCCTTTTCCGAACACTCTTTTGTCCGGTTCAGCATACTTTCTCTTCTTGGCCCCTTCAATCAAACGGGCCTTTTCGATCACCTCAAGGTAGGTCGACAATCCAGATCATGTATCTTTATCCTTAGGTCCTCATCGAGACCTTCCAGGAACACTTGTTTCTGTAGCTCCTCACTATTCTTGTATGACTCAGGAGCATACTGCAGTAGGTGATTGAATTCCGTTTCATACTGCTCAATCGTCCTGCCTCTTTGTCTCACATGCAGGAAATCTGCGCTGTACCTTACTCGAAGACTGGCGGGGAAATAGTTCCCTAGGAACTCTCTTCGGAAGGTCTCCCAGCTAACTGGGGTTGCCAAACTCCTTCGTTTAGACTCCCACCATACACGTGCATATCTTAACATGTATGTGCCGTACTCCAAACGGAGGTGTGGTGGGGTCTCATATGCTGCAAAAGAACGCTCGATTTGAGCCAACCAATCTTCCGCCTCATCGGGCTTTCCAAACGCCCCATCAAAGTAGCGGTTACTCTTTATGAAATCAGGGAGGGAACTCCTCTGGTAACCTCTTGGTGGTGGAGGGGGTGGATAACGAGCATTATATGATTGCTCCTCTGGTGGCATGGGAAACTCCTCTTGCATTCTCCTGTATGGAGGGGGTGGTGGAGGTGGTAAAGGTGCAGAACCCCTTAGACTTGGTTCGGAGTTTTGGGTTGGTTCTGGTTTTGATTCTGGATGAATGCAGCAAACATTTGTCAAATTCCCAATGGCATTCATCATAGCTGCCTGGGGGTCAGGCTGAGCAGCTTCGGGTATACTAGCTTGGGGTTGATCTGGCTGGTTCGCACTACTAGCCTCACTTGGGAGTGGTTCTTGCTCCCGGTTTCGGTTCCTCCGGTTTCGTCTGTTACATATTGTCTTAATAAGTTTTATTTCTTCTTTAGAGTTTTGCGGTTTATAAAACGTTGGCTAAAGAGTTTTCAAAAATTCTAGGAATAATTTAGAGAAACATAGAATTCATAAAAAGGCTCAAAGAAAATTTAAAGCTCCAAGTCGTTCACAAAAAGGCTCTTAAAGTAAAGAAATAATAGCAATCAAAGGAATTCCAAATTAAGAAATCATAATAATCAAAGAATTTCTGAATCAAATGATGATATGAATGAGATTATGATTATGCAATTAAGTATATTGAATGTAGTCTACTACTAATGCAAAAGTATGATGCTTGTGAAACTTCATTCTTGGAATCAACATAAACTTCATTGACTTGTTTGTGCCGTACAAAAGTTGTTTTCAAATAAGCTTGCAAAATTGAACAACACAAAACAATTCTTCCGATACTAGTCGACAACTTCTATCTAATAACATCTAAGGACATGGAAAGGGAAACAGACAAGGAAAACAACATACTAGACCATAAAGAGATCCTAAGGCAATTTGGCATCCCGCATTGCCTACTATTCAAAAGAAACTATTGGACTTATGGGATACTACATCCTTCATTCTAATCAGAGTCGTCTGGTGAGGGGCTGGAGTCGTCCTCGACTAGTAGATGCTCCATCATCCTTTCGGATGAACTGACTCAAATAGGCCCTAACAGTCAACCTCCTTCTCTGAGCGGGTCGGGCTAGAGGCTCTGGTTCCTCCTCTTCCTCTTCTTCTTCCTCTTCCTCTTCTTCTTCCTCTTCCTCTTCTTCTTCTGCTTCTTCTTCTCTCACTTCTTGATCTCCTACTTGATTTGTTTCCTCCATATCAACTCTATCATCAGATTCATTCCTAATTCCCATTTCTCTCTCTGCTTCTCTTCCTGCTTCTTCCCACATCCTACTCCACCTTTCTCTGAATTCACTTATCCAAGGGTCAGCTTCATTCATTCCCTCCACAGGTTCTGGAGCTACTGGTTCAGGGGCTACTGCCTCAACCTCAGGGGGTTGCTCGCCTACTGGGTAAATATCTTTCCATACGGTGGGGTCGAATTCTGGTTCTACCCTCCCACTATCGGGTATGTCCAGATCCCTATTGAAATCCCAAACAACTGGTTCGGTGGGGCGGGTTGGGTGGTTCAGGAGCTACGACTGGAGGGGTAGGGGATCTAGGTATTTCTTCTTCCATCCAGTTTGGGTCCTCTTCTGGGTCTTCTTCCTCCTCAGATTCTTCCACATTGTTTTCTTCTCCCTCATTGTTTCCTTCATTCCCTTCATCTTCCTCAACAGCTGGGGCATTAATCAGGTGTACTCCCCCGTTTCCTACTTGTGGAGCTGGAGCTCCTCCTAGGAATGGGATAAGATCAAGGTATCTAGCTTGCCACACAAAATGATTTCTGATATCTGCCAAATTCCAATCCCTATGATCATCCAGGTCATCACGGGCATGCACATAAAGTGGTCCTATGCCATGCCAATTCCCGAAGTCTGGGTGGGTTGGACTTCCTTCATTCTTAAGGATAAAGGTGGCTTCTCTTAACATGGGTTCTCCTGCATATTCTACCATCACCCTCTCTAGGGTATAAATAGTCTCCAATTGTCCATCTTCTTCTCCTTATTGGATCATATCTTAACTGATCTATCACAGATATCCATCTTGTGTATCTAAGGCCTTCTTTCCATAGCTTATACATCTCTTTTATTGTCCTAGGTCGCTGGACCAAAGCAAAGTCTTCACATAAAACCCTTAACCGAAGCCGGTATTCCACCATGGTTTCATCTAGTCTTTTGGTGAAGTTCCTAGCTCGTTCTCGGGTTTCACCCAAGGAAACCTACAACACGAAAACTATTAATTAGCCTAGCTTTTAACTCCAATTTTATCCTAGTTACTTAGTTCTAGGTTTGATTTTACTCTATTGTCATGCCTAATAACCTAGTGCTCTGATACCACTTAAACTGTCACGCCCCATAGGGTACCCTAAACGTAACAGTCCGCCACATGCCATATAAGATTCCCGAATTACCACCTTAGTCTTTCGGAAGTCTCATATAGATGTAAGGCGTACCTTTACACAATAGAGTACAAGTCCGAATGGAGATAAAAGCTTAATTTGGCATGCATGGGCAATAGGATATAATTCATGAACATAAATAAATATTACATAATTCTAAGGGGCATTCCCCCGCAAAAGAATATTAGCGGTCCATTACAGTCATCCAAGTCTTAGAAGTTTTCTATGGAAGTCTAATACAAAAAATTATAACTTCTAGGGAAAACTCCTAGCTTTGTACCTGTTCCGGGTCTCTTCGCCTAAGCCATAAATGCGTAAGCTGCAAAAGGAATGGTCTGTAGGGATGTAAGCTAACTAGCTTAGTGAGTGTAATCTCCCACAAAAACATTTATATCACAACAATTCAACCAAGTTATTAATCAAGCAAGTGTATGCATCAAACACATGAGTTCAACATACATATGACCAACCGGAAATCATATGTGGATGGAATTGCGCCCTCCATCCCGGGTTAGCAGATTAACGAATCCTGCGGTACGACAATATCCCGTTTATGGCTCACGGCTAACCTACGATTATCGATGTCGTTTATGGATCACGACTAACCTACGATTATTCGATGTCGTTTATGGTTCACGACTAACCTACGATTATTCGATGTCGTTTATGGTTCACGACTAACCTACGATTATTCGATGTCGTTTATGGTTCACGACTAACCTACAAATGCTCATGCTCCATCCCCTTGTGATATGCACATGTCAATTTATCATTTACTCAAGTAGTTGATTAAGCCAATTTACTTAGGCGATCAATCAATTTATCAGACAATCCATCATAGCTAACTATACAATCAAAGTTTATCACCCGGTTTCGATATTCTTAATTTGTTTCTCATCATCAACAATCATATAATTTCCCAATAATCCCCATTATTCATATTCCATTCAATTGACCTACATTCTAGTGCACTACTTTACAAGCACATACAATAAATGAATTGGGAAGAAAAACTCACTCCGCCATCGGTACTCCGGTCTTCTAGTAGTAATATCCGGAGGTAACTCGTCACCGTCCACGGGTTCACCTATTCATATAAGAAATTACCCTAATAAGTATTCTATCAACTTAGGACACTAAAACTCTAAGGAAACTTAGTGAAATCGGAATTCGCGTCATTTCCGAAGTTCCGTTTTAAAATGGCCATAACTTGGTCGTTTTAAGTCGGAATTTCGCAAATTATATACCGATTCCTATCTACTTCGAAGAGCTTTCCAAATATGAAGTTTAAATCAAGTTTTGAAAATATCTAAGCCTCGGAATTGAGGGATCAGATCTGTACAGCGGGTTCCTTGATTCCAAAAATGCGGTTTTGATGAATGCATTTGAGATTCCTAAGTGTAATATGATGCTAAATGCAATGGAAATGATTTTCCCTATCATGAATGTCATGATGTGGACCTTAAGGAGTCTATGTTCTTATAACTTTTAGATTTAACGATTTTTAGAAAACAAACTTTCCTTAGAAACCATTTCCTCTCAAAGCTTAGTAAGTTAATTTACTACACTTGATCACATCTACATTTTGTATGGATTTTCTTTAGGAAAACTCTATTTTTTTAAAGAATATTTGACCCCTATATTATATATCCTAAGGCCTTTATTTCTTTAATAAAATCTACATTTACAAACTTTTAAGTGGGTCTTTTACTATGGGGTTTCCAAAAATCCGAATTTACACAAATCCATTTTCAAGTTGATTCCTTTAGGAAAAAATATTTTATACTTGAAACTTTAAGTATCTATTATACCTATATCCTAAGGACTTCATTTATTTAAGAAAATATCATTTTTGAAGTTGGAAAAATAGTGTTTTCTAACCCTTCATCCATTATTACGAATTTGGTTTTTCATAACTTTTAACTCAAAACTCCTATGGACTTCATCTCTTGTTTTCAACATTTTCTTTAGAAAAACTCCTTTAGACTCATGAAAATACCACTAATCATTATTACCCATAGGCTTTATTTCTCTTTAAAATATAAGTTTAGAAGTTGTTAAAAGTGTTTTTGACCTTGGTTTTCAAAGTCATCCGAATTTTCAAAAGTCTTTTTCTTGTAAAGTACTTTTCTTTTTGACTTCATGGACCCATATATATATAGATCTATACACTAGAAAGTCATTTACTAAAGACAAAAGTGTTAAAGACTATTTATGCACATATGAACAAAATAATAATGAAACTATAAATGCCTACATGCTCATGAGTAACAAGATGATGGATCTACTTTATCAAAAGCTTAAATGAGTTTTAAAAACATAAAAACCATATTTTATAAAAGATCCTTTGTTTAAAAGACTTTTTGATGGATAAAGTAAAGCTTTTGTATAAAAACTCCTTTAAAAGATAGATCTACTTGTAATGGTTGGGATTTTTGTTTGTTATCTCATTGTTCCTACTAAAAGATCATGGGAACATAGAGTTGAATATCCAAAAATCACTTAGCCATAACAAGTTTTATGAGTTGGAAGTAGTGGAGCATAACTTACTTGAAATGGATGGAAGATAGAAGAGAAAAATGAGAAGTTGAGAGTGTGTGTGTGGCTCCACAAGTTTCGGCCAAAGGGGGAAAATAAGGAGAGGAAGAGAGCTTTTGCACTTTGAAATTTTGAGAAGTGAAAGAATGGGAAGAGAGAGAATAAGGATGGCTTATATAGGAAGTGTAATTTGGTTAAATGGATGAGAAAAAAAATCAAAAGGAGCATGGGAGGGGGGGCCATAATGGCGCCGGTTTGGAAGCTAAAGGGGGGAAGAAGACTTGATTTGTCTCACTTTGATTTGCCTTGATTTGATTTATATCAAGTGTCAAAATTAAAGTGAAGTTGAAAGGACTAAAGCATGGAAGAATGGAGGAGATGTGATTGATGGGGAGGCTTAGACTTGTAGGGTGGAAATAGGTAGACTAGGTAGTGTAGGTGTACTTTATGAATAGTAATGAATAGTTGACAAGACAATTTAATTTCCGGTAGTAATGAAATACGAATAAAAAGGCTATAACTGTATTTTTCATAAACCGGAAAATTATGAAAAATATATTTTTGAAATCCTTATTTTATTTCGGTTCTAATGAGTACTCATAAGTATATTTTTGAATTGCTAGTTCCGGGGCACGTTTTCAATAATGGGTCTCGGATGACCCGGAATTGAAATTTTTCTTGAAATCAAATATTTTCTTAGTTTGAAATATATTCAAGGATTAATCAAAAGTAAATTTCCTTAGAAAAGTTTATTAATTGGAAACCGAGGAAAAGCCGGAATTAGGGTTCCTAGTTCTCACTCCAGGCTTGAGCTATTCGGTTTAGGGTTTTGGTTTCCGGTTATAGGGTATCTTAGCTACTTGAAAAACGGGGTTTACAACAAACCTACAACTATGGAAATAATAATGCTTATCCAAAGAGGAACTATTATCATCAGGTAAATAAGAAGTATAATACACATTCATATGTATGTTTCTTTTCAATAAAGTTGGTCATATAGAGAAATATTGTTTCTACAAAAGAAACAAGTTCAGTACTTATCAAGTTAAGAAACATGATAAAACGAGCTTGACTTATTAAGGACCCAAGTTTGTCTGGGTTCCTAAAATGGTTTTATCACCTTTTTTGTGAAATTGCAGGAACAAGGAACCAAAATAAAAGGAACTTGGTACTTGGATAGTGGATGTTCAAGTCATATAACAGGTGATGCTTCCTTGTTCACTAATCTTGTGAGAAAAGAAAAAGGTTATGTAAGATTTGGGATGATAGTCGTGGTAAAATAATTGGTACAGGTACTATTGGTTATCCTCCTTATTTAATAGAAAATGTTTCACTAGTAAAAGGATTAAAACATAATTTACTAAGTATAAGCCAATTATGTGATAAAGGTTATAAAATGACCTTTGAGAAAAATAAGTGTTATGCTTATAATACTGATGGAACCAAATTGTTTGAAGGCTTTAGAAAAAGAAACATATATTTAATCACACCTTCAGATATGAATGTTCAATGTTGTTTTCTTTCAATGAATGATAATATACATGTTTGGCATAAAAAACTTGGTCATGTTAATTTTAATCATCTAGAAAAACTTTCTAAAAGAAACTTAGTTGTTGGATTGCCTAAAATAAATATAAAAAATGATGTGAAATGTGCAACATGTTTGAAAAACAAAATGGTTTCTGTATCCCACAAAAGCAAAAATATGATTTCAACAAAAAGACCACTTGAACTTTTACATCTTGATTTATTTGGTCCTACAAGAACTTTAAGTATGGGAGGAAATAAATATGGTTTTGTAATTGTTGATGATTTTTCTAGGTATACATGGGTTTTCTTTTTAAAACAAAAAACTGATACTTTCAATGTTTTTCAAAAGTTTGCTAAGCAAATACAAAATGAAAAAGGGGTGTCTATTGTTGCATTAAGAACTGATCATGGAAAGGAATTTGATAATACTCTTTTCATAAATTTTTGTGAAGAATATGGAATAAATCATAATTTTTCAGCACCATATACACCTCAACAAAATGGAGTAGTAAGAGAAAAAATAGAACAATACAAGAAATGACTCGTTCTATGCTAAATGAAAGTAAAATAGCTGAATATTTTTGGGCTGAAGCTGTATCAACTGCTTGCTATGTCATGAATAGAGTTTATATTCGACCACATACTACAAAAACTTCATATGAGCTGTTTCGTGGGAGAAAACCATCTGTCTCATATTTTCATGTGTTTGGTTGTACATGTTTTGTGAAAAAGAATGTAAATAATCTTGGTAAATTTGATGAAAGATCAGATGAAGCTATTTTTGTTGGATACTCACAAAATAGTAGAGCATATCGTATTTTTTAAAACAAAAAGTAATTGAAGAATCCATTAATGTACGTTTTATTGATGATGTAAAAAATGATATTGATGATGATGATGAATCTTTACCTGAAACTGATAAATCTGAAACTTTAATAGAAGATGAGCCTAAAGCAGAAACTATAGCAGAAGGTAATTCTAATATAAGACTAGAATCAGATAAAGCAGAAGACAATTCTGAAGATAATTCCAACAATTTCGAAGGATCAAAAGCATGGAAATATAAATCATCCCATCCACCTAACTTAATTATAGGTGATATAGAATCTGGAACAAGAACTAGATCTAAATTACAAAATATTGAAAATCATTTTGCTTTGATATCTGAGATAGAACCAAGTAATGTAGATGAGGCATTGAAAGATAATAATTGGATTGATGCAATGCAAGAAGAACTAAGTCAATTCCAAAGAAATAATGTATGGAATCTTGTGCCTAGACCACAAAATAAATCAATTATAGGTACTAAATGGGTGTTTAAAAACAAATTAGATGAAAATGGACAAATTGTAAGAAATAAAGCTAGACTTGTAGCAAAAGGATATTCACAAGAAGAAGGCATAGATTATGATGAAACTTTTGCACCTGTTGCTAGGCTTGAAGCCATACGTCTTTTGCTTGCTTATGCTTGTTTTAAAGATTTCAAGTTGTTTCAAATGGATGTTAAAAGTGCATTTTTAAATGGTTATATTAAAGAAGAAGTATATGTTGAACAACCCCCTGGATTTGAAGATCCATTTAAACCTGATTATGTTTAAATTAAGAAAAGCTTTGTATGGTTTAAAACAAGCACCAAGGGCTTGGTATGAGAGACTCAGTGAATATCTCATTTCAAGTGGATATCAAAGAGGTATGATTGATACAACATTATTTACAAAACATTATGATAATGATATTTTAGTAGTACAGATATATGTTGATGACATAATTTTTGGATCAACTAATGAACGATATTGCCAAGAATTTGCAAAGCTTATGCAGGCTGAGTTTGAGATGTCAATGATGGGTGAACTGAATTTCTTCTTGGGATTACAAATCAAACAAACAAAAGATGGAATATTCATTCACCAAGAGAAATACACTAAGCAAATATTGAAGAAATATGGATATGAAAATACAAAAGAAGTCGCTACACCAATGAGTACTTCAACAAGGTTAGATCTCGATCTTCAAGGTAAGAAAGTAAATGAAAAATTATACAGAAGTTTGATTGGATCTCTCTTATATTTGACTGCCTCGAGACCAGATATCTTGTTTTCTGTGTGTATTTGTGCTAGATTTCAAAGTAATCCAACTGAAACACATTTAAGTGCTGTTAAAAATTTTTAAGTACATTGCATGTACTTCAAAATTAGGAATCTGGTATCCCAAAAATCAAAATTTTGAATTAATAGGATATTCAGATGCTGATTATGCAGGATGTAAAATTGATAGAAAAAGTACTTCTGGTACTTGTCAATTTTTAGGAGATAAATTGATTTCTTGGTCCTCAAAGAAACAGAATTCAGTTGCTTTATCAATAGCCGAAGCTGAATATGTTTCAATTGGAAATTGTTGTGCACAAATTCTTTGGATAAAACAACAACTACTAGATTATGGTTTGAAATACAAAAATGTAAATATTAAATGTGATAACACAAGTGCGATTAATTTAACAAAAAATCCTGTACATCATTCTAGATCAAAACATATAGAAATTAGACATCATTTTATTAGGGATCATGTCGCTAATGGAAATATTAATATTGAATTTGTTTCTACAGAAAATCAATGTGCTGATATTTTTACAAAATCTTTAGACAAAAATAGATTTGAATTTTTAAGAAATGAAATAGGCATGTGCTTTCCATTTTAAATGATCTTAATTCATGCATCTATTCTCAATAAATGGAAAGTCAAATTAATAAAATATAATAAAATAAAATAAATGAAAGGCGCTTCTTTTATGGGAAATAGACTCACGGTTTAATGAAACAAACAGACCTCAATCTCGCGCCCTTTCAACTTCTATTAAATCATTTGCTCATTTCAGAACCCTTTCATCTCCTTTCTGGTATTTCAACTAGTCTAACAAAATCAGAACCCTAGAAACACAATGGCCCCAAGAAAATCTTCTCGACTTATTTCAAAAGGATACAAAACTAAGAAAACCACTAAGCCCATCATGATTCAAGACGAATCCTCAGAATCTGAAGAAACCCTACAAACCGTAATGCATGATGGATCAAAACGTGAAAAACGATCCAAATCAGTACATGATGAAGGTCATAAATCACATCAAGAAGCAGAAAAAGGTAAAAAATCAAGATCAGAGAAAGTTTCAGAACCAAACCCTGAGTCAGAGACAAACTCAGAGGGTTTGAAGAGTGGTTCCAAGAAGGACTCGAAAAAGGAACCGAGAGAACCCAAGAGCAAATCTGCAAAAAGGAAACGTATGGAGAACATCACACCTGTTTCAGCCAAAAAGAAGAAGTTGATTCAAAATAAGGTACTTGAATGTGCCTACATTGATTTTAAATTTTTTAGAAACAATGGATTTTATTGGAATCACTGGCTGAATAGAATAGATGTAGGACTATATGTGGTGTGACGGATGTGATTGAAGGAAGTTTAATTCAAGAATTCTATGATAATCTGGTACAATTAGAAGATTCTTCTTTAAAGTCAAAGATTGTAGGGAAAACTATCAAGATCACTAGGAAAGACTTGATAGAATGTTTTCAAATGTTAGATGTAAAAGATGATGAATGGTTGTTAAGTCGAAAAGGGAAATGGTTTTTCAAGAGCTAAATGACAGTAGGAAATTTTGAAGAAAAAGATATTTTTTCGACCAATTTTGAATTATTGGTGCGTTTGCTGCATAAGATAGTGGTTGATTGTCTTTTGCCAAAATTCGGAAGTACCACCAGTATTTCTAAAGAAGAAGCATTGGTAGTTTTAGCCATTAAGAAGAAACTTAGGCTAGATATTCCTCGCCTTATTTTGAAGCATATGTGGAGAACCAGGAAAAACAGACCCTATGGAAATTTTGATGAGATTCTTTAAATTTAAACAGGTTGACTTACCAAAAAATTTCAGATTTCCAATTACTTTGAAACGCATTGGAGAAGTCAATCTAAAGTACATGGGAATTTCTGTTTCTGACAAATTCTGGTTCACCATGGATGGCACTTGGTATAGGCATGCAAAATTCAGTAAATTCACTTTTGATTGGAAGAAAATAAAGGCACTAGCTGAGGGGGAGCTTGTTCTTGAGGAAGAAAGTGGATCTAAGGAAGTAGATAAGGCTGATGAACCTGAAAAAATTCACAAAACGAGCTGGGAAGGAGAAGGTAGTTGAGAAAAAGAAGAAGAAGTATGAGCTTCGAATAGGAGGAAAATTTGAAATCAAGGAAGGACAAAGAGCGATTTCAGAGAGTGAATCAGACAGTGATTCAGACACTATTTCAGTGCATACTAAGCCTCCAAGAGAGACTTCGAAATCTGGACTAAAATCAGATTTAATTGCTCTATTTGATCACTCCATTGCTGGATTTAGAAAGGACTTCACAAATTCTCTATTAGAAATCTTCACCCGATATCAGCAACAAGGCTCAACAACTGGTGCTCCAAATTTTCCGGATGTTCAAGCTGTTAAAGAAGGTGCAGATGAGATGGATTCTCATGTTGAAAAGGAGAGCTTTAGTTTTGAAGCGGCTGATACTGAGGAAGTTCCTAATCCTATACCTACCACACAGGTCGAGGAGTCAGCTATTCCTCCACAATCGGAAGTCTTGCAGCTCGTTCCTTCTGCCCAAATAATCCCAGAATATCCACTGAACCCTGAACAAGTGGAAATCCTTTCATCTATCCTCAACATCCTTCGTTAATCACACATTCCTCGTTCTCCTACACCTTTATGGCCGATGCAAGTCCCACTTCGTACTTTTCCTCAAAGAAGAAAGACGAAAGCACGAAAATCTGTCAAATTTATTAAACTTAAGAAAGACTGATTGTGATGTCACTGCATGTTCTTATTTTGACTTTTTGAACTGTTTGCTGTAATCTTTGGATTTTCTTTTGCAATCTATGATTTTGTTTTGTCTTCTTTCTGCTCTTTTATCATGCTAACAAAAAGGGGGAGAAAAATAGCAAACAATAAGTTGAACTTATATTTTAAATATATGGGTTTTGTTATCATCAAAAAGGGGGGGAATGTTGATTTCTCTTAATAAGGATTTTGATGATAACAAAAAGAGTTAAGTGTTTACTAACAAGTTTATTGAATGTGCAGTAAGTAAGTATTGTGAAATTGTTTGAGCAAAAGAATACAAAACAGAAAGTTATTCAGGAAGCGTTCAGAAAGATTTTTCAAGGGATTTAGAGTTTTCAGAAACTCATTCAGAAAGAAAATCACATGTTATGAAGATCGATATATTTATCAGAAGGTATTTCAGAAACTAATTCAAAAAGACTTGAGACATGCAAGATTCACGATCAAAATTAAAGAACGGATCTCTTTCAAATTATATTTGAAGACCCAGCACCAAAGTGAATGTATTTGGGAAATATATTCAATTATGTTCCACAAAGTTAGTTCAATTATCCAAAGGGGATTTAAATCATTTGAATTAAAGTTTGAATTTTTCAAATTATTACCAGATGGATTGAAGAAGCACCAGACGAATAAATAGTGTCAGATATTCCATATTAAGATTCGTTTTGGACATCATCAGAAGGATATGATATTAAAAGACGTCAAGGACAAGTTTATCCAAAAATCAATTGAATTCAAATTTTAAATTTCAGAAGCGTTATTTGCTATTTCCGTAGAAGATAAAGATGCAACCAGAAATGTTATTTTCAAGTTTATCTACAACGACAAAGGCTGATTCAAATTAGAACGCTAGAAGAAGATTTACATCCGAAATTCAAAAGATCGGAACCAGCAAGAAATACGGGATTCATATCTATCTAAAGCTGAAGGAAGAAGAATGAATGAACAGTAGTCTATCCGATTTTATTGGAAAGTATCTGGGATTAATTCCTTTCAAGACGTTGAAGGCAAAGAATAAATATACGAAGATCAAAAGGGAGAAATGGAGATCGAACAAGCAATCTGATATTAAATACAAAGCAATTCTGATTATTCGAGCAAATACTGTTTCACATATTTTTCTTTGTAATGAAATTAGAGGATACATTTTACTTCATTCCTCAAATTGATTTGTTATTACATCTTGTGAGATTGAGAGTTACAAGTAGGCTCAATAGATTTATTGAAGCTTGTGGAAGCTAGGAGGATCAAGCTGAGTGCATATTGTAGCCAAGTGCTTTGGCAAAAGACAACTTGTAATTTATTTGTTTTTGGATAGTGGAACATACCGGTAAAGACAACCGGATCCCCAGCTTGGTGCTGGAAGAGAGGACTGACGCTCAAGGCGGAACCTCTATAAATTGCTTTGCACTCTTCTAAACTCTATCTCTTTAATTTCTGTGCATAATTATTTGTTTATATGTGATGTAACTTGAATGCATAAACTATTTTAGAGAGTGTTGATCATAGCTCAGAAACTAAATCAGGAACTAACATTTGGGAGTTTTCTTTGATATAAACTTCACGAGTTTAGATATTTTTGTTCTCTTTCAGATTTCAACTAACGAAATTGTTTATTGGTTTTGTCTTCTTTCAAGTGAAAATAAAAAGCCATTTTAATCATTTAATCAAGTTTGTGAATTTGGAAAAGAATTTCAAAAGTTTACATTTAAATTGTATAACCAATTCACCTCCCCTCTTGATTATACTTTGGGACCAACACTTGTCATTGGGCAAAACTAATATTGGTGCCGATACTAACCTCTTTTTCAATTCTTGGAAACTTTGTTCATGTTGATCATTCCATTCGAATTTCTCATTCTTCTTTGTCAGCTATGTTAGTGGTCGTGCTATCTTTGAGAAATCCTGTATAAATTTTCGGTGATATCCTGCTAATCCCAAGAAACTCCTAACTTCTGTAACAGTTTCATGTCTTTTCCATTCTACAATAGCTTTAACATTTGCAGGATCCACAGATATTCCTTTACTAGAAACAATATGTCCAAGGAATGATATGCTCTTAAGCCAAAATTCACATTTAGACAATTTGGCATACAACTTGTTATCTCTCAGGACTTGTAACACACTCCTCAAGTGTTCATCATGTTGCTCTTTAGTAGATGAATATACTAATATGTCATCTATGAAAACAATCACATGAATATCCAATAAAGGTCTAAAGATACGATTCATCAAGTCCATGAAAACTGCAGGTGCATCTGTTAGTCCAAATGGCATGACCAAAAATTCATAATGACCATACCTAGTTTGGAATGCAGTCTTTGGTACATCCTCCGCCTTAATTCAGATTTGATGATAGCCTGACTTCAAATCAATTCGAGAAAATACTTTTGCTCTTCTCAGTTGATCAAAGAGATCATCAATCCTTGGTAAAGGATATTTGTTCTTAATAGTTACTATGTTTAATTCTCTATAATCAATATAGAGTCTCATTGAAATATCTTTCTTCTTAACAAATAATACCGGTGCTCCCCATGGTGAAACACTTGGTTTGATAAATCTTTTATCCAACAATTCTTGCAATTGCACCTTTAATTCTTTCAATTCCATGGGTGCCATGCGATAAGGAGCTATCGTGTTCGTTCTTATTTATCACTTATTAATTATATGTTATTTTTAATTCATAAAGATATTTATTGTGCATCTATTGTGTTTGTGTTTAATACTATAACTTAAGAGAAGCAAATATGTAATTTTGTACCTGCAACGAGATCGTAGTCGTCAGGGTTGGCTTTTTCCCCATATATTTCCTTCATCTTCCCCTTCTATTTCTACATCTTCAATTAGAGTTCCATGCATAGCATAGACCCTAGCTGCTGTGGTGGCTTTGCTAGCATTGGTATTCCCATTTTTGGATCCGGTCACACTAACTACTCCTTTAGATTGTGAAGGACCAACAGCTGTATTCACCTATTGTGGGCAATGAGTTGATATGTGTCTGACTTTTCTACAAATGAAACAAGTCGCACCATTCTTCTTTGGGCAAGTAAAAACCATGTGTCCACTTTCACCACAATAATGACATTTTTACTGAAGGTGTGGGTAATTTCTTAGGTAATGAGCACCCTTGCACTTCCAGCATGAAATATTACTTCTTTAAACCTTTCCACCTTTCACATTTCCCATAGTTTTAAAGAAATTCTTTGCTTAGGAACAAAACTCGTTCCTACATGATCATGAATCTTTTTACCAAATGTCTGTCCACGTTTCCTATATCTTTCAACCTCATACTTCTTTGCACGCTCAATAATTAAAGCTTTTTCTACCATAGCTGTGACATCTGCGATTTCAAATTCAGCCAATCTCCTTTGAAAATTTGGCTAATCCAACCATAAATGTCTGCCTCTTTAACTCATCACTATCTTGATAAGCATCTGGAGCAAATTGTAACAACCAACTAAACTCATGTTCATATTCATCAATTGTCTTACTGCCTTGTGTTAAATTCATCAAGTCAGTACTGTACTTCGCCTTTAGGCTACTTAAGAAATACTCCTTCAGAAACTCTTTTCTAAACACTTCCCAAGTAATAGGTTGTGGCAATGTCCTTTGCTTGGAATTCTACCATATTCATGCTCTTAACCTTAGCAAATATGTTGCCTATGGTAACCTTAGAGATTCCGATACCTGGAAAACATCAAGGGATCACTCGATCTGAGCTAGCCAGTCCTCAGCTTCTTCTGGCTTTCCTGGTAGTCCTTCAAAGTACCTATTGCATTTAATAAATTCTAGCAACAAATTCCTTTGAGGACGTAATGGTGGCGGTGGTGGTAATTCTTGTTCATATCGAGGCGATCCTTATACCTCAATAGCAGATTCATCAGGGTTCACTGGTCCATTTTCCTAAATTTGAACCGGTGTACCATACCTTTCATTTCCTCTAGGAGGTATGGGAGGCATTGCTGGTGCCTCAGCTGGGGTGCTACATGTGTTGCTTGCATATTTTGCAAAGCTTGCAAGATCAATACATTTTGTTGTTGAAGGTTTTGCAAAACATCTTTCAATCGGTTTTGGGTTTGTGCAAGAGCATTTGCTAGTGGATTTTTAGATATTCTCGTGTTTCTACTCCTCTCTCTTCCTCTTGGCATTCTATTAACATTAAACATGTTATCTAGATTAAATCACGATTCATGTTTACTAAAAAACATCAAAGACAGTCATATATATATATATATATATCACACATGTATATACATAATCGAAACATACATAATTTATATGGTTAGTGCTTTTGTACATTCCAAAAATTGCACTAACTGTACTCCTAACTTCTTCTAGTAGTAACATCAAAGATAGACACCATCATCCTACATGTCATATACTACATATATATACATACCAACAAAATTCCATCAAAAATATCACATCTCTCATATCAATTATCCAAACAAACATATCATGACTTAAAACTAAATCTGACTCTATGGTCTAGTGTACAAACGTCCCTTACCAGTCTCTTGGGGGCCTAACTAAGGGTAATGGTCCTCCTTCTCAAGACTACTATCACTGATGTCGATCCTCCCCTCTCAATTCCCTAGTGGTGCAAAGGTCAGATTTGTATCAATCATCTGGATACCTCTAGGAGCATGCCTTTGCTCATCCATGGAACTCAGTGGTGGTGCGTCTCTCTCAATCCACCCTCGTGGGTAGTCCCAGTCCATCGTGCATAATTGTAATTAGAAACATATTTCTCTACTTCCATCCTTCTTTTCTTTCCTTCCTTCTCATCTAGCAAAGTGGTAGTCACACTCTGCATATAAAACTGTGGTCTGAATTGTTGCTTGTTTTTTCTTGCCAAGTGGTTTAGGAAGACGCCTAGCCTCGCTTTCCTCATTTGGAATAATGGGGGGGTCTATTTGTTAAAACATCTCTAAGAAAGCTACATTTGGCCACATGAGTCAGCATCCAATTATCATCATAGGCAGTGTCCTCCTATACCAAAGTATGATCGTGTCTAATGTCATGTGCATATGTCTAATCTCGTCCAATGGGTATCCAAACCCTAAGATCTGGTGGATCTAGCCTCACTAATCTGGCTGATACTACAAAAGCTATATTATCTATCTGAAAGCCTCCACCTCTCTGGATAATTAATCTCTTATCGTTAGGAAAAGCCCTTTCCATCAGAAATAGCTAATTCTTCAGGAAGGGTTGTAATCGTCTCTTCCACGTGCTAAGAATCTCATCCAAGGTCTTTGTAACTCCACACATGGCTAAGTTCTCTACTAGGACACTCAATCGATGCCAATAATCGGTAAGTGTCTCTTCCTCCATCACACTAAAGATTTCCCATTTAATATGGCAAACAGTTGGATTAGTCTGCACATAATAAAATTTATATGATTAGTAATCACATAGGTTCTATCCTTAGTTATGCATCTAACACTACCCATGACTACCCAAATAAACTAAAGGGTTCTAATTGGATCTAAACTTATACTATTATTACTACATTACCAATTTATTTTCTTACACACATTTGTCTTTCTTATACTAGCAACCTTACTCTGATACCAACTTAAAACTGTTAGGCCCCGAGGGTATCCTAATAGTAGTAAACAAGCTACACTTGATTACTATCACTAGTTTACCTTCAGAGTATGATATGTTTTTAAACAACAGGATCTTTTAGTTGCTTTAATAAGAAATGACAAATACATGTAAGTCATAAATTAGTAAATAAAAATCATCCCAGTCCTTAAATATAGCATTAAAAACCATAATATCTTTTTAAAAGTCTTTAAACACATAACTAATAATTTAAATACTAACTAGCTTAGACTAAAATAAAAACAAAGAACTTATCCCATAATCTTCCAGGAACTTTCGGACTTGAAGTTCTTACCGAAGCTAAACACCTGGAAGTAACCAACCATAGCCTAAGTGTAAACCTGAAAGGACTGTTGGAGTATGAGCGAAACCACAGGCTCAATGAATAACCAGAACTTACCATATATCAAACAAGTTATTAACAATCATATGAAAATGCATCTATCAAGCATATGCATAAATACAAGCCTTAATAATCCGGAATCCAAAGCAGGATGAAGAATTACATCCTCCCATCGGGGTTGAAGAAACACAATACTATGGCCTACCTACTTAGGAGAGACTAAGCATGTTGATTTTTTATCATCTCTAAAGGTAAAACTCCCTTGATCCATCAAGTCCAGCTGTGAAAATTTGGAAGTAACTCCGATCATATGCCTAGAGCATTCGTTGTCTAAATACCATTTGTTGCTACCACTTCAAAGATCCCTGCAAAGCAAGTTATTGTTTCTTTGGTACCGATTTCTATTTGGGTCCTCTTGAGCTAGAAACAAATAAAACTTCTTTCTTAGCCACCTAAACATACTTGCTTTTATGACCCGAGAGCAAAGCCTTCTTTATTGCACACTTGTGTGCAATATGGCTAGACTTGCCACAATAATTTCAAGTGCCATAAGTGGCTTTGGCAAACAGTCTTATGAGACTTATAATTCTTGTGCATATCATAGCCAATTCTATATTTGTTAGGATCAGATTTTTGCTCACCAAGGATAGTATTTAAATTTTTCTCTCCTTGTGTGAATTTAGCTATGACAGTTTTCGAATCATCTAAGCTAGATTTCAGATTTATATTTTCTATTCTTAGCTCATCTAGCTCTTTCAGAAGTTTATTGTTATTGATGTTGTTGCTAGTAGATACATGTTTATTATCATCTTTTATAGTTGTAATTTCTAAATCTAAAAGATCATTTTCAATATTTAATTCATCATTTTGTTCAACCAGAATTTTATTTTCTATTTTTAGTTTCCTATTTTTATTTCTAATTTCATTAATTTTCAGATTCATGCTCCTAAGATTTTCATGCATGCTATCTTTTTCAAAACTTAGAGCTGTTATTATTTCGTCTTTTTCTTCATTTTCAGTTTTAAGCTCATTAATTTCATCTTGAAACCCTTCTAATCTAACTAAAGCATTTTGCAGCGGATTTTTAAGTTGTTTATTATCTTCTTCAGATTTTTTAAGCTTTTTACAAACCTTTTTATATATGTCAAGCAATTCATCATTAGAGCAGGAAGTTGAAGAATTGTTTACCTCATCGTGGATTAGCATCAAGCATAATTCTTCTTCATCAAAATCTGATGACTCTTCATCACTCCAAGTAGCAATAAGTGCTTCCCTCTTGGATTTGTTTTTGCTTTCTTGAGGAGAGGGCAGTTTGGTTAGATGTGTCCTAGTTTCTGGCACTTATAACACACAACATCCTTCCTTTTCTTTCTTAAATTTGAGGAGCCACCAGCCTTCATAAATTTGTTGAAATTCTTTGCAAACAACACAACATCTTTGTTTATCTTCTCCTTATCAGAATCATCGTTAGTTGCCTTCAGAGCAATAACCTTCTTTTAGGATTCTTCACTATGATTCTTGATGAGCTCATGAGTCTTGAGTGCACCAAGAAGCTCTTCTTTTGTCAGTATGCTAAGATCCTAGCAACCACACCAGGTTGTTTGAACCAGGGGGAGACACTTTTTTTTTTAGAAAATTTCCTTTTCTCTATCTCGATTTTTCATAAGAAAAAAAAAGAGAGAAGCAAAGTTTGTTTTAAAAAGGGAGAGAATTTTTTTTTAGAAAAGTGTTTTTGATAAGGGGAGAACATTGATTTTGTTTTAGTTAATTTTCTTAACAAAGTCTATGTTCTTTTTTTCTTTATTTTTTTCTTTTTGATGAGAAAGGGGGAGAAGTATTTGCACAATTAAGAATTATTTTAGAATTAATTGTGCATATTTATTCTCATCAAAAGGGGGAGATTGTTGAACTTTAAGTTCACAAATGATTTTGATGAGAATAATTATTACATAATTAATTATTTAAGTATCCTTAATTGTTTAAATACTTAAAATATTTATATTTATATGCTTTGTAGTTGTTCTACTGTTGTTTAAGTTTTAACAGAATAAAAAGTTGAAGAAAAGTCAAGACAGAGCTATCGAGCCCAGTAGAAGAAAGGTAGAGGCACTATTTATCAAACAAAGACAAAAGACTAAGTTTTGAGAAAAACTTGTAAAGTCAAGTGTTAAAGTTGTGGGCAAAGCTATGAAGTCAAAAGCTAGAGTTTTGGGCAAAATCGTAAAGTCAAGGGCTGGAGTTTTTAGCAAAATTTATAAAGTCAAGGGCTGAAGTTTAGGCCTCGACCTCAAGCCTCGACTTCAGAATGTTTGCTATCGGTATTTTTTTTATAAAAAAAATAAATAAAAATTTTTGGGCTCGACTTGTTCTTAAGCATGACAGTAATTTTTTTTTAATTATTTATAATTTAATAATATAATAATATAAGTAAAAGGAAAAAAAAAGCTGTTGGAATGCATTTAATGCATGTGTCAAACACATTTAATGCTCTTTCAATGCTTTTGAAATTTTACACGTTATTAAATCTTTAAGTACTTTAAACACAAGTATGGGTTGTCAAAAATTTTTTATAACGGACAAATTTCTTATCAAGAGCTATAAATAGAATTTTTCTCTTCTCTTTGAAAGAGAATGAAAAATACTAGAATTTTTGAATGCACAGTAAAAACAAAAACTACGTTCTATAATGTCTTTTTTTACTTGTGTTGTTGTTCTCGTTCTAGTTCTCGTTCTCGTTAATTTGTAAATTTTTTATAAGAGAACAATTAGTGCTCTGTTTCGAAATTTGCTGATACACTCTAAATGAGAGTTTTTTAGCATTGTTTAAGATTTATAAAAGTTGATTATCTGTTCATTTAAGGAGCTCAGTTTGTAAAAGGAATTTGTAAAATTCCTAAAGTTTTTGCTGTTATAAATCTGTTCAAATAGTAGCGTTTCTTTGTAAAAGAAATTTGTAAATTTCCTTAAAAGCTTTTCAGTTTATAAATCTGCTCATATAAAAGCTGTTTGAGAAAAGTCCTCAGTGAAGGCAAAGTGACATCCTCGTAGAGGCAAAGAGAAGTCCTCAGTGGGAGGCATTTGAAGTTTGGTCCGAAGTTACTAGCATCATCCTAATTGCGATTAGGCGGGAAGTCCTTCATGGAAGGCAAAGAGAAGTCCTCAGTGGGAGGTATTTGAAGTATGGTCTAGAGTTACCAGCATCATCCTAATTAAAATTAGGTAAGAAGTCCTTCGTGAAAAGTAAAGAGAAGTTTGGTCATGTGTTACCAGCACAACAAAGCATGCGAAAAACGGTAATACTTACTTTAATTATCACTTTGCATTTATCATGTCTTTAGCAATCATTTCCTATTTTAGCTTTAGAAACTCCACTAAGTATTAGTCATTTCAAGCAATACAATAAGCAGCGTCCTTCATTTACCATTTAGTTTCTATGGTATTAACAGAACAAAGGTAATCTTGCGATTAACTAATTGCTTCCTTGCCTAGATAAATCAAGTATTACTAGAGATCCAAAACACTAACACATAATAGGCTACCACTTACTCAAATGCTGCTTATGCAAATCATGCAATGCATGTTCAATTTCCTTTATGGTACCGGTAGTTTTTAATCAAGTTCAAGGCGATCAATCATTACACAGACAAGCAATATGTTATACAAGCAATGTAGTCATATAGAATTCTATTATTACTATCATTAGAGTGACTTGGCAATCAATATTTCATACAACAATCACTTCCCATAAACCCATACAGCAAATTCAGATGATTATCTTTCATTAAAGGTTAGCTAAGCTACAAGCACATATAATATAATAAGACTGAGTTGCTCACCTGCTCATACTGGCTAGTCGTAGTAATTAACCGGAAAATCCTCACAAGTATCAAGATCGCCTATCGAGATGTATAATATATTCATCAATATCACACAAACTATACAATTAAATTCCTATGAGCGTCTAAGTATTCTATATTCATATTGGGTTTTCTTTCGATTACTATATTGGTACTTTAATGGTCTTATGATAATCAATTATTATTTAATATTTATTTTTATTTTGCTTGTCTTGATCTTGTTAGGTATTTATATAAATATCTATCGGGTCTTTGAAAAATTGGTATTTAGTAAGCTTATATTTTATATAGTTATTATTATTGTTGTTTTTATATTGTTCCTTATTTGACCCATTATAACAACTCGTACTTATTTACTATTGTTTAGTGTCGTCGTATTTCTTTTCACATACTTCACATAATTTCCTTGTTATGTGTAACGCCCTAACCTAAAGGCATTATCAGCCAGCCACGTGTCATTAAAAGATCAGACACGCTAAGGCTATAGATTTCTAAAACCAAAAATATGAATTTTCGAATATCACCAATAACTCACATATAGAGAAACTTTCAAATTTTTCCATATTAAAATAAATGTCCTTAACTCATAAATCATCTAAACATCAAATCTAAAAATAATAAAATCCTTACATATAATAGTCTTCAAAAGAAAATAACTAAATCATCATATGTTTTTTCGTCTCAAATTACTAATAACTAATCTCAATTATCAGTAGGATGGTCATAATCTTTATCGCTCTCCCCATCATCGACAAATATGTCATAACCCGTCAAATTATAAATCATAGAATCTTCACATGTACCTATGGGAAGAATAAGGATTTAGCGAAAAACGCCCAGTACGCCAAACTAAAAACACATGCACATGAACACGAACACGAACACAAACACGCATATCATAATATTTCATATAACTTGTATTCTAATACAACAAGCAAAATTTAATTATCTTTTCATTAGCCTGCAACCAACACAGTTTAGGACTATTAATCACTAATCTTAAACCCGGAGTAACTCATGACCCTGATGAAAACCATATTATCATAATATATATACATATATAGATGCGTTCCACAATTAAGCTGGTAACGACTCCTAATCTACCAGAATCATCTCCAGGTGCAACTCCACTCGGGACTTCGCCACACAAGGATCATCAGGTTGCCATCGTTAGCATACTACTATCATAGTTTTTACTAACCGCAGCCAAGTACAACCAACACACGTTTCAATTAAAGTCAAATATGTGTTAAGTCAAATTTTGCTACTAATCTTACAAGCACGAACAAACATACATGAGAAGGTCGTACCTCGTATAGCCCTAACTCAAATCCACCAACAGAACTTCTTACAAGAATAAAGATCTTAATCTCACTCGTATCCTGACCAACAATATGTCTCAATTAGTTTAAATTGCCACACAATTAAACCATAACCCTAAATTCCATAATTTGACTCAAAGATCTAAAATCCTAACCATAGATCTATGAAATTAGAATAACACACCTTCTATTCTTGGTTTACAATCCAATGGAACCCTTCAATATAACTATCTCCAAATCCCTTGATTTCTCCATAACTTTATTCAGTATATATAAAAAGTCTCAAATTAGAAATTCTATCACAATAACAAATAAAGTTCATTGATTATTAGCACGATATAGATTCTTACGTACCTAGAACTTGTAGATCTCAATTAGGAAATCGGAACCCTAATTCTCAATTCTCCTGAATAATAAACTATAATTAAATTCCATAATTTATAGATCTCATAATCCATAGATCTGATAAAACCCTTACCTTTCTCCTTGATTTGAAATCACAACTTCAAATCTAGATCCACCCTTGATCCTCAACAACAAATCTTGGATTCTCTTTCAAACAACACATAAACTTAGATTATAATCTAAAGAATATTTCTTCAAAATCATAAGAATTATAAAAACCCTAATAAAAATATTACATTTTTTTTGAATCAGATTCTTCTAAATCTCTAATCACACTAGGGTTTGCCACAACTCTTGAATCTCCTTCAATCCATAAGATAACTAGCATAAGAAAAAGATTTAGCTAAAGGATTTAACTGAAAAGATTAGAGGAAGGTTACATACCTAGGGTTTTTGCTCTTTGAAAGCTCCTAAGGTTTCCATAAGAATGGGAGGTTATATATAAGCTTTTAGGAGAAGTTGAAAATGTTTGAAGACTAGGGAAATTCGTTTGTCAAATGACAAAAATACCCACTTAACAACACTATATTACATTCATAACCTTCAATATGAATTATTTATTTATACCTTACATTTTGTATAAGTATTATATTATTCAAAAATTTATCTTATTTAAATTTCCATTCTTTTGTATAAAATAAGTATTTTACAATTATTATACTTTATTTTCATTTTTATAAAGTACACTAATATTAACAATAATTATAATAATAATAATAATAGTAATATTAATAATGATAAGTATAAGGTAATTTGTTAGTAATACTGATATTATTTTTCATAATACCTATATTAAAATAGTAGTAATCTTAATAACAACAATACTAATAATACATATCATAATATTAATAATACTAGTAATAATCATAATAGTGGTAATATCATAGGTAGTATATTCATAATAATATTATTGATGATAATGATAATGATATTCATTAGTGAGAATAACAATAATAATAATTGATATTACTAATAATAATTATCACAATAATAATATCATTAACAATATTACTAATGCTAACATCAGTAATGATAATAATAAAGATAACAATAATAATAATAATAACATTAATAACAATCTGATTAATAATAATAATAATAATAATAATAATAATAATAATAATAATAATGTCATTATTGAGAATAATAATAATAATAGTAATACTATTAATGATAAATAACATTATCAACATTAACAACAATATAATCATAATATTAATAATAAAAATCATAATTATAATATTCATAATATTATAAATATATATGGGTTAAAAATTTTAATTTTAAAATACATATATTTTTTTAAGGAATCCGCGAGGTACACAGCTAGGTACACATCGTGTACAAGATCATGCTCTTCTAGATTTCAAACCCATAATTGAAGCCGAAAGATACACGAGGAGGTCCACGCCCATGTTCTACCCGTGCTCATATGGAAAAAGTGCACTGCTCATCTTCCTCGTTGATTTTATCTGATTATATTCCATATTATATGTTAAAATCATTTCTAAAGCATTCCTGAGTGTTTCTACATGTAATATATAGACATATATCAAATCATAACACAATAACATGCACATAATCCTTGATTTTCGAAATTAAATGTGTAAGTAGGGTTTTTCGAATTTACCTTGTGGAAGCTTGTTATAGGTGTTTTGCGCTTCGTTCTTGGGTTGGTTTTGATCCTAAGATTATCAGAATTTGGTTTAGGACATTGTTTTATCAAAAAAACTAACTTAAAATGCATTAACTTACCATGTTCTTCCTTGTTCCAAGCTTGTAGTTAAGCTTTAATGGAGGTGGTGTTGGTGTTTGAATGTTTGATTGTTCGTTTAAAACAAAATTTTGGAATTGTTGTTGTTTGCCTATGTGTGTTAATGGGTTTGTTTGTATCTTAATGCATGTTTTTGTAGGGTGGTTTATGAAGGGAAGAATGTAGACATATATAAGCTAGGAGAGTTGATTATTTTTCGACCAAACATGATGGATTTCCTTCGAGAAATCAAGCTGCCCATACAATTAATCTTCATGAATTAATTGATTGGGTTGCTTGGTTTGTTTTAATTGGTTTTAGAGTTGTTTTTGTTGACTTTGTTAGCCTCATTTGACCTTTGCTTGTCTCAAAATTCGGCAAACACATTTCAAGGAAGCTAGAGCCATCAATTTGGTGCAATTTGCACCATGATATATACATATATTATTATAATAATAATTAGTTAATATTTATCTAGATTTTAAGGTAGTTTGTTAAGTTAAACGAGTACGAATAGGACAATTATTCAAGAATTTTATCTCAAAAAATTTACATAGTGTTTTACAAATTTTCTAGATGTTATTGAGTTCAACTCTAAGTTTAAAGTTTACGCAATTAATTATTTTTGGTTTTATCTCACCGATTAGGGTTTTCTAAGCTTAATAGGTCAATTTTTGTTTTAGGCTCCAATAGCTTAGAACACTCTAATTAAAATAATAGTGCGATTCAAATATTTATTTGGAGTCAAGATTATTAGTTATACATCTGTTTATATTTTTATTATGTATTTATAACCCTAGCATTTATCTTTAGGTTATCGTTTTCTAACTATAAGCGTAATTAGTTGTTTATTTTTTATCGCACTTAATATCTTATCTAAGTCATTCTTATATCTTGAGTTTTCGATATCCACTATGAAATCTCATTAATAGTATTTAATACTATCTAGGAATCTTTGTTTTAAGATACAAAATTATATATAGGCTCATTACTATTCATAGTTCTATTCTAGAGCCTTTATTGAGTTCAACAATAACCATCTATTTCTCTATTTTTATATTTCTATCTATTTCTACTGTTATGACAAGTTTCGGTGTTTGAAATTATGGGCTACCTTTAAATAATCTTGAGTTATTAGCTGAAGATATAATATCTTGTCTTTGGTATCAATTAATGGTTAGAGAAGTTTTTATTTAGGCTTTTAAATCATAAACAAGCTAAGTTCAACTCATAGTTCTATTCTAGGGTTTTTGTTAAGTTCTAGATTTACTAGTTAATTCAAATTTTCTATTCTAGTGTCGCGTACTAATGTGAATGCTTTCGGGGTTTACAAAATACCAGCTCAAGGAGTGCTTATCCAAGCCAAATGCCAGCTCAATGAGCGCCTAATTAAGCCAAATGCCAGCTCAAGAAGTGCCTAATTAAGCTAAATGCCAGCTCAAGGAGCGCCTATTTTAGCCAAATACCAACTCAAGGAGCGCTTCTCCAAATTAAATGCCAGCTCAAGAAGCACACTTATGCCATCCAAGCTAAACGCCAGCTCGAAGAGTACGTTTGGTCCAGATCATGGGCCAACTCAAAGAGTGTTTATCTAAGCTAAGTGTCAGCCTAAGTAGCACTTATGTACCATATCTAAGTCAAATGTCAGCTTAAGAAGCACCGCTCTAAGCCAAATGCTAGTTATCAAATCATAGGTTAGCTCAAAGAACGCCTCTTCAAGTCAAGTGCCAGCTCAAGGAGCACATTTAGGTTGTTTGTCCTGAGTTATGGAAGAAGTACAATCATGGGAAGTTCGTCATCTGGCCATAATCCTCAGTAAACATATCGCAAGGGCACTGCTTCTACCTCCAAGTTTGCCATAAGTTTTGAAAAGGCAAAAATTGAGTCTCTCTTTTTATCTTTGTGGTGAAGTTTTAACAAACAGCATCACAAAGAGGGGTACCTATAGACACCCTATTTTTACCTATTTAAGACTTTAATTTATAGTAAAAATTAATATTATATTAAGCCACAAATACAAAAATTCATATATAAATAGAAAGAAGAAAATTTATTAGCAATGAAAAATTACAAAAAAAAGTATTTCTTGGCTTGATATAGTATTAATTTTAATCATAAGTTTTTTAAAGCCTTAAATACATTTTTTATGTAAACCAGAATAAGGTATAGGTCAATAGCATGTATGGATAAGTCACTAGCATGCATAAGGTAGATCTGGGTTCGATTTTGTGAGGAGGCAAATTACCTTTTTCCTCTTTATTTTTTTTTCCATCATGCTCCCATTGGTAGATGAGGTAAGCGAATATGTTAGCGAACTACCAGATGAGGTAAATGCATAGGTAAGTAAGTGGGCAGACGAGTGGTAAGTAAGCAGGTAGGTGAGCGTATTGAGCCTATGAATACCTGGCACATAGCAATAAGAGGAAGACAAAAAGAACAGGAGAAACATAGAGAAAAAAAATAACAGAGAGAGGATAAACCAACAAACACAAAAAATTTGATTTTTTTTCATTCCCATTCAAGCAAATAATTGATACAAAATTATTTTCAGGAGATGAAGGTTCAGATTAATAGCTCGAATCACCTTCGACAACATTAAATTCATCGTTTTCTGACACCACCGGAACACGAGGTACTATTGATTTAGCTAAGGACGATATACCATCGTTATTAAACCTTGCCAAAGTCGCTAAATTACATCTTGTTAGGTTCTCTTAAAATAGGTTTTGATGATAACAAAAGTATAAAAAGATTACTAATGAGTTTTTCAAGTGTGTAGTTTTTAAAGAGAAAGAACAAAATGAATAGCATCAGATTACCAAAACATTTTATTGAAGGTGCACTACAAGAAAAATGAACAGTATCGGTTATCTAGAAGGTTTTCCAGAAGGTTTACTGTAATTTTTTACGGCAACATAGTTTTACAAAAATTTATTGTTTATTAGTTCAGTTTTGATCAAATTCATTCTAAATCAATTCAAATAAATATATTGAAGACCTAGCTCCAAGAAAATGCATATTTTTAGGTAATATACTCATATGTTCCACTTAAGTTAGTTAATATCCAAGGGGATTTTAAGTTTTCTTCAAGTTTATCTCTCATATCATTGTTCAAGCTTCGTGAGAAAATTTAAGTTTTATTTAAATAAGTATTATACGAGTTTTATCTTGAAGATAAGTTGATCATTATAATCTACAAAAATTCATAAGGAGTTAAGTTTATTACTTACCTATTTTTATGGGATGTTATCATTTTCAAAAGGGATAAACATTATCTACTTCAAGCATTCAAAGAAGATAAAGAGCAGAATAAGATTATGAAGATTAAATTCAAATTTCAAGCTTCACGATAAGAAGAATATCATCATAATATCAGGAAATCAATCTTCATGATAACGCGAAAACATCTTAATCTTATTTTAAGCTATGGAGCAACAGCCTTGAAAAAGATCAGTTCAAATTTTCTAAATAAGAAGATATTGCTACCGAAAAATTCGTGGAAGATTATCCATAGTCTGCTACAACGTTTTTTGGAATAGATAAAGAAGAAGAACAGATTATGATTTGATTTTCAAATTTCAAGCCAAGAAAAATATCACCACAAAATCGGGAAGTCAATCTACAAGAAACGAAAGAGTAAAATATCTTCTTTCTTCTTATCTTATATCTATATAATATTAGCAGGTTTCAAATTCTCCAAAAAAGGATAGGCACACAAGATATTGGGTCTGTTTGGATGGTCTGTTTTTCATCTGTATCTGTATCTTTTTTAAAATGATATGTGTAAATATATCCAATTTGCATATATATATATTTTATCTATATTTGATCTATTTGATATTTTAATGAGAACTGCCAACCTTTTTTTATCTATATCTATTTCTTGATAAATAATCTATTAGAAAAAAGTTTGAAAAAAGTATCTGTATCTACCAGAAAAAGCTAAACAAACAGACCCATTATCTGAGTTTTACATAGGAAAGCTTATCCACATCATACAACAGTATTTTTTGAACATTAGAAGATAGTGGATATATTAACGCGATAGAAAAAACAAGGAAGACACTCATGTTGCAATAAGAAAAAGACCTGCTGCTTCCTTAAAATTTTTTCGATTTGATTTGCACAATATTCACTTTGCTACAACTTTTGCTTTTAATATATTCTTTTGTTGACAAAAAGAACTTGTTATTATCTTCTAGCTTGTTAGTTTGTTAATTTACAATATTAGGCTTTGTAGGATTGGTTGTTAGCTTGAAGAAAGCTAAGAGAATCAAGCAGGGAGAATTGTACAATCTTGTAAATTGATTTGATTGATATAATGGAACAAACCCATGTGGATTATGGGGTCTCCGGCTCAGAGCTAGAAGAGTGAGCTAACGCATAAAGTAAAACCACTATACATCGTTATCTGATTTTCTTTCCTTACTCTTTTAATTTATTGCAATTTATATTTTGGCTATTTAATTGCTTAACTTATTCTCATAGTTTGAACTCAAATGGAATTTTAATTTTAAAAGATTAAAATTTAAATTTTTGATAATAATCAATTTAACTCCATTCTTGATAATTAAAGTTGGACCAATACATCCATCGGACCTTTGCTTGTCTTCGATTCTGGCCCATCTACGTTTGTCTCCGTGTCTAAAATTCGTTCTCCACGTTCAGGTAAGTATGATGCATTCTTTCCTTTCTTTGTTACTTTATTTTATTTATTTAATTAAAATGAGGTGGTAGCAAAAAGAAAAAATATATATATATATATATATACAAAGAACAAAATAAATAAGTAAACAAATAAGTAAAATAATCTAAAGAGGACAATGAAAATAATGGTAACTAGTATATGTAAAATAATAAAAAAGGAAACAAATAAGTAAATAAAGGTTGTAAATGTATTAGTGTGAACATGTATAAGTAGAAATAAATATGATTTTAGGCATGTTAGGCAAGACTAGCTTATATATTTAATTGTAAAATTTGTTCTATTACCTAGAAAAATCTATATTCCTAAATATAAAAATTTAAAATGATAGATTTTATAAATTTTACATGATAATGTTTTATTTTCCAAACAATAAAATGTAATAAACTTAAAGTGATAAGAATTTAAAAATTTAAAAGAAACTAGCATACTAAAGCTTTTTGAAAAAAAAAAAAATGTGTTGTCTAATTCGATTAGCGGTACATAAGCACTTCTGAGGTGAAATAAAACAAAAATGAAAAAGCTTCTTCTTTTTTGTAAATATTGAACTAATTCATTATTTATTATAAATATTGTTTAGATTTGTAAACTTAAATGACAAATTGTAAATATAAAATTTTTTTAAGCATTAAAAGGATAAAATTTTGATTAATGAATTTTAAGTGTGTACCATATGGTTTTAATAAATAGCCCCAAATCCAAAAATTTCCCTAGTTGAACAAAGTTGGATTAAATCAAATTTTTTTAGGCAAGTGGCTAAGTTAGATCAACCAACCTTAGGAGTAAACGAGTTGAGTCAAGTCGATACAATACAAGTTCGAACTTGACTCGATTTAATACTCGATAAACTAAACTCGACTGATTAAGCTTGATTATTCTTTTAAATATTAATTTAATTATAAAGAGTATTAATACTCGATAAACTTGAACTTAACTCGACTCGACTCGATTTAATAGTCAATGAAGATCGATTAAACTCGCGAGCTCACCGAGTCAAATATTTTAAAGCTCAAACTCGAACTAGGTAACTAGTCGAATAGTGAACTCGAGCTCGACTCGATTGTAAACGATCAAATTCGAGTTGTTTCGACTTATTTACAGTCCTAACCAACTCATTGATCCTAACTCATAATTTTTTTTCGATTTTGATCTAGCGACTCCTACAAATTTTTCAGAAAAACAAATTTCTTTTTATTCTTAATCGAGGGTTCGCATTAAATGGATTTAGGTTTGATATGGATTGAATTAAAAGAAAGTAAACAGGAAAATGAAAAATCCTAGGCTCGATAGATCGAAAGAAGTAAACTTTAAATACCACAAGCTAATTTTATTAGTGCTTGCAAAATATTTGAGTATGCGTCTTACTGCATATAAGTGTGATTCATTTGAGCAAAATTTAAATCATGCACATATGCACACCGAGAACATCATATCAAGTCTTAATGCTGTTAGATATAACAAACTACTTATCATGCCTCTATACAGTTTTTCACAAATATATTTTCCATTTTCATTTTTGTCAAGTTTACACTTGTACTCATAGGTATAAATCTTGTTTTACAATTTTCTATTTTGAATCTTTTCAAGAGTTCTTTAGTATATTTAGAATGATTGATGGAAGTTCCATTTTCAGTTTGCTTCACTTGGATACCTAGAAAATAATTGAGCTCTCCCATCATGCTCATTTCAAATTCGTTCTTTATGCACTCAATAAATTTATTTATAAGACTCTTGTTAATAACTCCAAACACAATGTTATCCACATAGATTTACACCAATGTGTCTGACTTGTGATTTTTGATAAAAAGTGTTTTGATTTTTCCTCTAAAAATCCTTCGTTTAAAAGGAAGCTACTAGCCTTTCATACCAAGCTTAGGAGCTTCCTTTAGACCATAAAGAGCTTTGTTTAATTTGTAAACTTGATCAATAATTATTATTTTCAAAACCCGATGGTTGCTCCACATAAACTTCTTCTTTTAAAACTATTTAAGAAAGCACTTTTACATCCATTTGAAAAAGAATAAAATTTTTGAATGCGGCAAATTCCAAAAGCATTTTAATGACTTCTAATCTAACACAGAGGCAAAGGTCTCATCAAAATCTATACCTTCTTCTTGATTATATTCTTTAGCTACTAACCAAGCTTTGTTCTAGTTACTATTCTAGCTTCATCAACTTTGTTTCTATAAACCCACTTGGTTTCATCAACTATGGTCTACTACTAGGTCTAATACCATGTTCCAAACTTTATTTCTTATGAATTGATTTAATTCTTCTTGCATAGCTTGTATCCAAATTTCATCTTTTAAAGCTTCTTCTATAATTTTAGGCACAGTTTGGATAGGAAGACTAGATTTCTCATACTACTGGAAGGTTTTGTTTGTAACCTATTGGAAGGTTTACCTATTATTAAATCCTTTAAGTGTGATCTACCATATTTCCATTCTTTAGGAAGATCATAGGTAATAGATTCATCCACAACATCCTTTTTATGTTCATTTCCTTCATTTATTTCTTTGTTAATATTTTCAAGAGAAAACTTATCCAAATCAGCATAAACATTATCCATATCATCACTTGAACATATATGAGGCAATGGAACCTCAAAAGCGATATTAATAGATTCTTCCACAATCAAGGTTCTTTTATTAAAAAATATATAACCTTTACCGATTAAAGAATAACCCAAAAAAACAACTTCAGCACTTTTAGCATCAAATTTAGCTAGTTGATCTTTTCCATTATTTATGATGTAACATTTAGTACCAAAAAAATGAAAAAGAGATATTAGGTCTTCTTCGTTTCCAAAGCTCATAGTGGGTTTTCTTAAGAATTAGTCTTATGAAGACTCTATTAGATATACATCATGTAATGTTAACAGCTTCAACCCAAAAGTATTTAAATAGATTGTTTGCACATAACATTATTCTAGCCATTTCAATTGAAGTTCTATTTTTCCTTTCAACTATACCATTTTGTTGTGGTGTTCTAGGTGCTGAAAAGGTATTTTAATTCTAGATTTACTACAAAAATCTTCCATTTCATAATTTTCAAATTTTCCTGTGTGATCATTTCAAATAGGCACAATATTAAGACTTTTTTCATTTTAGACTTTCTTGCAATATCTTAAAAAGATATTGTTTTTTTATTTTTAGATGCTGGGAAAAAAGTCTATGTATATCTAGTGAATTCACTAACAATAACCAAGGTATATTATTTCCCTCCCAAACTTAAAGTTTGAGTATGACCAAATAAGTCCATATGCAATAGTTCTATGGCCTTGAAGTGGAAACAATATCTTTAGGCTTAAAGGAAGTCTTAGTTCGCTTTCCTTGTTAACATGCTTGGTAAATCTTATCCTTTTGAAAATTCAATTTTGATAATCTTTTGACAAGAATCTTTTTAATAAGTTTTGAAATTACATCCATGTTAGCATGTCTCAATTTTTTGTGCCATAGTAAACTATTGTCATTTTGAAAGTAAAGACAAGTTTCATTTGAAGATTTGAAATCATCTAGATTGATTTTGTAAATATTTATTTATCTATACCCTTCAAAATAAGCTTGATTATTGTCAAATCTTTCAATAAAACATTTATTAGCAATAAATGTTACTTTAAAGCAATTATCACATAATTAGTTGACACTAAGTAAATCATGCTTTAAACCATCAACTAGAAGCAGATTCTTAATAGTTAAATATCTATTTACCAGAATGTTACCTTCATGAAGACAGTTGACTTGCAATTGCCTACAAAGGTGACACTCCCTTGATCTTTCAAGACCACAGTTGTAAACTTAGATGCATGTCCAGTCACGTGTTTAAAGCAACCACTATTCATGTACCATTTGTTATTTCCATTTGAAGATTTCTACAAAACAAGGGATTATTTCTTTGGTACTCATTTAAGTTTGAGTCGTTTTAGTTAACAAGGATTTCTCTCTTAGGAACCCAAACTAGCTTACTTTTATGATTCAAACGCATTGTTCTCCTTATTGCACAATTGTGGGTAGTATAATCAATTTCGCACAATAGTTGCATGTCCCATAAATGGCTCTCACAAATCGAGTTTTATAGGGCTTATAACTACTATCTTTACCATAGCTAATTCCATATATTTGAGTCACGCCTTTGACTTCCTATAGTGTGTTCAAGTTCTTTTTCCCTTTGGTGAACTTGGTTGTGGTTGTCTTTGAATCATCTAAGCTAGCTTTTAATGTGATATTTTCATTTCTTAGTTCCTCTAGCTCTTTTGAGCATGCATTATCACAATTATTTGTGTGATTATCACATTTTAAGGTCTTGTTTTCTATGTCTAACAAATCAACTTCAATATTCAGTTTCTCATTTTTGTTACTTAATTTGTCATTTTCAAGTTTCAAATAATTAGTTTCCTCATTTAAGTTTTCATTTTCGTCCCTCAACTTATTATATTCTCTTTTGAGCACTTCCATCTCATTTCCTATTTAACATTATTTCTATGAACACTTGATTTTTCTTTTATAGTTTCATTACTTCTTTACAAAGGTCATTATACATGGTGGCTAATTCATCATAAGAAAGAGAGGATAGAGAACTTACCTCATTATCCAGTACTATGAAGCACATATTTTCATCCGAGTCACTTGAGCCGTCATCACTCCAAGTGATAACGAGAGCTTTCTTCCTGAATCCCTTAGATGTTTTCTTAAGTATTGGACAATATTATTGGATGTGTCCTGGCTTGTGACATTTGTAGCACATGATCACATTGTTCTTTTCCTTTTTATATCTTAAGGAGCTATAGTCATTGTCCTTTTTTTTTATCTTGTTGTTGAACTTGTTAAACTTTTTGGCCAATGAGGTAAGCTCCTCTTCCTCTGTAATCATCTTTTCATTGGAATCATGGCTTGTAGCTTTTAAAGCAATAGCCTTCTTGCTTGATTCTCTTCCTGCTTCTTAATTAACTCATCTACCTTGAATGCTCCAATACTTTCTCTTTGCTCATGGCTCTTAAATCTTGTGCTTCTTCAATAGCATTTCTCTTAGTGTCCCAATCCTTAGGTAGTGACCTAAGTATTTTAGAATTGGTTTCCACATTAGTGAAATTCTTCCAAGCATACTTAAGGGATCTATGATATTGATGAATCTATTATGTATCTTATCTATTAGTTCATTTAGAAGCATTTTCAAATTTTTAAATTGTCCACACATAAGACTTATTTTTATATCTTTTACTATTGAAGTTCATTTATTAATCTTTTTAATTCATCTCATATATCTTTAGCAGATTTACATGTACAAATTCTATTGAAATCACTTTCATTTAACCCGCAATGCAATATGTTCATAGCTATTTCATTTAGATATAATATTTTCAATCTTCTTCATTGTAATCTCTTTTTCTTTTCCTTCAATAGTTAAAGGCCTACTTTCTATTACATTCTATATTTGCCTATTTTATGCTTTTAGAAGATTTTCATTCTATATTTCCAATAAGGGTAGTTTCCCCCACTTAAATTAGTTAGCCTATTGATAGCTTATCATTCTAGAAACCCTAATGCTTTTGATGTTATGATTTACTCTAAATGAATTAAGCACGGAAAAATTAGAGATTGAGCTCTGATACAAATGAAATACACACTAGAAAATATGCAAGAAGGGGGGTGAACTAAGTATTTGATGTAAAATGCCCAAACAATGAATTTATGTGCAATGATCAAATTAAACTTCGATAAAACAGATATAGCAATAATAAAGTACTATAAGAAATACAAAAGAGATAAGGAAAGAAGATTCAAGCCCGAATATACTATGGAATTTGACCCACTTTTAAATCTCCATGATCACACAAATTACCTCTAACGGAGGACTTTCAAATACTTTATTAAGTTCAAACTCAAAGCTTAAATAGAATAGTACATAAATTACCACACTAAAAAAATAAACGATTTTCTCTCTTTTATAATGCTCTCTTATAGATCACAAATGTAAAAACAGAGCACTAATTTAATTTTTACTCTCTTTACAGATTTTGCAAAATAATGAACAAGAGCACAAAAACTATGAGAGGATTTCTGATGTGTTTGTTAGCAAATGAAGGCTCTTCGAACTTGTTTAAATTCCCCAAGAAATGTATATTTATAAACTTTAAAAGTTTAAACATTCGTTAAAGATAACGTTTGACAGATGACAAACATTAAATGTGTACAACAGTTACTTTTATTATTCCACCGATTAGCTAGTGTACCCTTCTATCAGCTCGCCGGTTTAAAGTCAACATTAAGTTCGAACTTGTCACGCCTTTAAAATTGAAGAGCTGCGCCTTATATTGTCTCCTTGATCAAGATTGTGCTTTCTTGTCTTGTACCAGCTTGTCAGTGCAATTCATGCAAGCATAAAAGCAAAGCGCACACAGACACAAAGCATAGATTCTTGGACAAATAGTTTTTTCTTATATAGAATATCAGTCTTAATCAAGTGAAATGTGTTCACAAAAATATTTACATAACTTTTGCTTTGGTCAAAATCACATGTAGAATAATTCAGTTTAATAATAATTGCTTAAATGAGTAAAAGGCCATCCTGCTAGTATGTTGAAGATTAATGTTAATGGATCGTGCCTCGCGCGATTATAATTCTACAGCCGTAGCATTTTACGAATATTTTTCTTTTCATACTACTTTATTTTAATTATAAAAGATATTGCATAGACATAAAAGAGCATACATGGATAATATTGACATAACAAAATAGGGCATTGTGCCTTTTCATCCAGGGTGTCCTTAATCATCTTTAATTTGCGGCTTCATTGCCTTCGATCTCTTGCTGTGTAGTTCAGTTTCACTCCTTCAAACATATGAGCAAGCGTTCCAAACATGATTACAGAACATTGACAAACCTCGACTTGACCATAACACAAGAAAATTTTAAAAGAAATTGAACTGCCATGGCTGAACCATAAGTCAGAACATAATTCAACTTTTATAAGCCCAACATAGTACATGCCCTATGATCCGTCACACACAGTGTCATTTTATTCATATTACTTTTTATCCTCCAATCCACCATATAAAATGTAAATGCACACCTCCAATAATATATATATATATTATATATATTTGTATCTAAGAAAAATATATTGATGAAACAACAGCAAGCTAGGAACGTGTATAGATGTTTCCATCTTAGGCAAGAATCTGCTTAAGAGGCTTAGCTTCCAATTCAGCTTTTTCCAAGTCCTTCATTTGTTGCTCCTTGGCTTGTTTCTTAAGCCTGGCAAGCTCAAGGTCTTTGCTCATCTTCCTCCTATACATTTCCGCAAATGTGATGGGCTCTTCCATCACTGACTTCTCTCCCTCCCTAATCTTGAGGGGGTAAACTACAGCTTCCGGTGCCGGGTTTTGGAATGTGGCTATGGACAATCTGCTGCAGTTGGAGTTCACCACTGCCTGGTGGTCAGCATTCTTGAACCTCCCATTGCTCAAATACTGCATAAAAGTAAGTAAATCACATCAGATACATGAGCATCTTCAAAAATCACGCTTTATCATGATCATTAACCTAATAACGATCTGTATTTCCTTGTACTTACATGACCATGATCACCAAGGTTGACAACAAAAGCACCGTCCACAGGCTGGACAGTGATCCATGTCTTACCACCATCCTTAGTGGCCTGGAGTCCACCAACCTGATCCTGGAGCAATAGAGTAATGGTACCAGGATCGGTGTGGCGCTTAAGGCCGAGCGTTAAATCGGGTTGTGGGCACTTAGGATAGTAATTAACCACCACCTTCTGGTCCATATCCACACAAGCTTTTGTCAGTGCATCTTTTTCCAATCCCATGGCTTCTGAAAGTACCTCCAGAAGCTTGCAAGCAAGTTCCATCAGTTTTCACTGTACTTTTCTGTCACGTTTCTCCAATTTCCTGGCTTATCTGGCCATCTTGAATAGTCTCTATTTTTAATTGGATATGAAAAGTATGTCACTATTTCTCGCCAGTCTTGGACAACTTCTCCCTGAAAATTATTGCCCAAGCATAAAATATATAATTTACTTAATTTACTATAAAATAATGAAAGATTAAGCTAATTTAGTCAATTCTATCTTATTATTGACTGTTTCTTTTCATTTCTTTTTTTTTTTTTTATTTTTTTCCACTTTATATCAATGTCCATTCTAGACCTCGGTACAGGTGGGGACAGATCCGTGAACTAACGTGACCCAGCACCAACAGATCAGAGCGTCCGCCCGGATCGGCCGTAGGCCATGACCCATATATCGACCGGGCGGTTTGTCGGGCCATGCTGTCAGCCATGTCGTCCTGCCGGGTTGGCATAAATCGAGAGCTTAAATTCAAAAAAATGAAAAATAAAAAGAAAGAAGAAGAAAGGACCCACTATAATAATAAATGAGAGTAAGGCTAATGGGAGAGATGGGAAAAAAAAATATAAAAAGTAGTTAATGCGAGAGAGATCAAAAGGTCGCAAATCTCTATCTTGACCTTGACGAAGGTGGTGCCCAAACTTTGAGGTTATGACGTCCATTTAGATTGTTCGACTCTGTTTTCTTTTCTTTGTTCGTCTTTCATCTCTATTTGGCTACGAAGCTTTCTAATCTCATTACAGAGAGACAGAGAGAGACAAAAGGAGTAGGAATTGGCATAAAGTAAAAGGTGAGACAGAGAGAGAGCAGTTGTTGGGTATTGGAAAAGATGAAAGAGCGTGAAGGAGAGAAATTGTGTGTACTGGGTCGCGTATTTGGGAAGGTGTGTGCAGTGTGCCAGAGGGAAAAGGTAAGAACAGGGGGCAGCCATGGAAAATACGTATATTAATGGTCTTTTGCAATCACCCGGGCTAATAACTAAAAGGGATTAAATAGATAGAGTAGCTAGAAATTAGAGGATTTAAATTTGAAAAAACCATGCAGCTTCTAGCTTTGGATTTTAAAAACCACTACATGAAACAAATACCATCGACTGGCCAACTTTTTTTTAAATTTAAAATATAATAGAAATGAAAATTTAAAAAAAAAAAAAAGATAAAGTTCATAGGTCAACGGGCTAAAAGCCAGCTCGTGACTTTGGGCCATTGCAATACCAACTCATGAAGCAACGGTGCTAGGCTGGGCTAGTCCTATGCCAAGGGCTAATCTATTCAATTTTGGAATTTTGAAACTGTAGCAACAACTGTTTTATTAGCATATTAATATATGGTATGGATTTCAAATCAATTATATATAGTATAAATTTCATTTGTAACTAAAATTTTTCTATTTATATAATTAAACATCTTAAGTTTAGAAGTATCAATTTATTATCTTTAAATTTTTGGTTGTGTATAGTATTCAAGTGAGATAGTTAATTGTAATAATACAAAAAGATGAGTAGTTAAATGAAAATTTGATAAAATCCATATAGTTAATTGTATGAATGAAAAACTTAGATTTGCGATAATTTTAAATAAATAAAGTTTAGAAATAAATATGATAATTACATCATAATATATTTTTATAATTTTTGTTTTTCTAGTGGTCATAAGGATGTAACCGATCGGTTTTAAATGGATCATATAAGGTCTATCAAACTTGTCCCTATAACCCTATAGGTTTTGATACTAGATCCAAACCCATCCTATAGGGCTTGATGTAAAACCGAAACCCGACCCTATAGCCCTATAACCTTATTTTTTTTGACCGACCTATTTTCAAAATTTAATAATAAATTTAAGAAAAAGTTGGTGCTTCTAACACTTTTTTATATATATTAAAAAAATAAAAAATACATATGGGATTGATAAAAAATATTGCAAACCACATTTATTATAACATTTAAACACATAAATATATTGTTTTTATCATGGTATAATATATTAAAAACATGGTTAAATTAAATCTCCTATTATAACTAAAATATAATAAAACAGTAAATAATATTAATCTATACAACAAACATGATTTAAACAAAATTTAATAAAAAAATTCTTAAATTCATAACTAATCTATAATATCATGTTGTTTTGTATCCTTTAAATTTATTATATAATCCAAACATGACCATATAATCCTATAGGATTTTTATTATATATCTAAACTCGATCTTAAAATCTTATAAGATTTTTAATAGATTGAATGGATCGAAGATTCGAAAATCCTATAATGATCTACCCGACACATCCTTAAATTGGTGCCAATTCCGATTTTATCTTTTAATTGTTTATATAAAGTAGTTACACATATAATTTATTGCATCGCCGTCGCCCATTGGCCACAAACAAGTTCACTAATAATAGATTTTATAGTGGAGGACTGGTCCTACAAGACACACGTCCTAGTATAACCCGTTATAGATCTCTGAAGCTTACTAAATATTTCAATTAAATCGTACGTATCCGGTGTTTCCAGAGAATAAATTCTTCCGTCTTCGGTTGAGTCGGTGTACGCTTGAGTGATTGCCTTACATGTGATGTCACATCTCTCTTCTTTGTATTTTCATTTTTCTTTTCACTCTCTAGTCTTCGTGAACATACGTATGATGGGAAAAAAATTTGCTGTGTGTTGATAAACATTGAATAAATTTAAAATAAAAAATATTTCTAAAGCAAAGTAAACAATTACTAGCATTCTATATATACATATTGCATTATTATTATTATTTGAGACACAATAACTAAGATAGTAAAATTTTTTTCTCACATGATGCAACATGTATCTGTTTTGGTAAAATTGTAAATAAGTCGAGTTAATGATGAGCTATTCAAGCTTGGCTCGAGCTTGATAAGTTAGAGTCTACGTTGAGCATTAATTTAGGTTCACAAGCTGTTTCATAAATAAACTTGTTTAACATACTCGTTAATAAGCTCGTTAGAAGATTTGTGAATTTTATATGTATGATATATTGTATACAACTATATAATTAAAACAATAAAAACTAATTTTTATCTAATATTTATGTATGTATATTTATAGCAATACTTATATATTATATTTTATATTTAGAAAAAAAAAGCTACATAAATGAGTAGAGCTCGAGATTAAATTTTAAGTTCAATAAAAACTCGGTAGGTTTGATAAAAAAACTCAGTTTGACTAGAAATTAAATTAAAGCTCGTTTAGCTAAATAAGTCGAGCTTGAATCTAAACTTAAACTTAATAAAAAGTTCAATTCGAGCTCGAACCCGATAAATTTTAAATAAACCAAACCCGAGTTTTTTAAAGCTCAACTTCACTTAACTTATTTCCCACCTTAGTTTTTCCCGATTCTTCCTAAATAATATAGACCTTCTCGTCAACCCACCCAGGACAAAAGTGGTTAAAATTCGACATCAATTTTTATCCATGCCACTTCTTATACGACCACACATACTGATGATTTGCTTTATTTTACACCATGAATCATATTTATGAACATCACCATCAATAAGAGAAATAATGAACAATCACAATCATATAATCACATTATAAAATAAAAAACTGCATCCAGAATGTTTATCTATATAATTTATAGATTATTGTAGATATTCTTTAAATTAAAAATATATATATATATATATATATATATGGTGATATAGATCCTAACATTAAAACATGAGTAAATAATTCTCGTGTTAGTTAGGACCTAAAATTGTCCTTAAAATTTCTGTAGAAAGTGATATTTTAAGGTTATACACATTTTTCTTAATTAGTAAAGTTAGGTTTAAAAATTTGAAAGGTCTACATTCCATGCATAATCAAATTGCATATTTCCAATATGTACAAATTAATATCACTCACTTGTAAATGGCTGGAGACAATGAATCCCCCTTTCTTCCCACCGGACATATCAAACCGGAGTTTCTCCTCCGGCGGTAAACCAAAAAACTCTCTTGCCAGCTTCGTCATCTCATTGATCAAACCAACATCAACCCCATGATCCACCACCTGAAATATCCCCAATCTTCACACGCCTCCACAATTTTCTTACAAATCTCGTCCCTCCGAACACCAATCTCATCAATTCCGGCGAGAGAAATCACCGGAATCTCATTGCTAAACTCATTATACGCCACCTTAGGACGTTCATCTTCTCCCTAACAACTCTCTCAGGCTTCTCCTCCACTAGTGCCGAGAGTGTTGCAGGAGCCATATGAAGTCTGATGGCGATGCAACAACTAACGTGCGTTGAAGTGTTAACGTAAATGAGTGCAGTAATAAGATATAGTGCAGTGAGACACGACAGTCGACAAAACCTTAAAACCTAGGGTTTGTTAGTGTTTGGAGTATGACTGCTTGGATTACGGTGATCGGTGCATGTGTGTTTGGTGCTTTATATTGAAGGAATGGTGTGGGAGCTTAGGGCGTGGCGGTTAATGTGTGGAGAAGGATGGCAGCCATAACTACCATTAACGCTGCCTCGTGACTTAAAGATGGATCCCTTAATCATAGTAATTCCGTAACTACCTGTCTCCAGTTTGGCTTGATACAAACCTAACTTTTGCAAGTCTGTAGTTCATAGTTCATACTTTTCTTAATATATATATATATATATATATATATATCCTCTAAATATTTGTTAGCTTTTACAAATATAGCTAAATCACATGTTTACAAACTTTAAAAAAAATATACTTAAATACAAATTACACAAAATAATCATCAAAATACCAATGCTAAATCTCATGTAATACACGTAACTGATATACAAATACATAAATCGCATTTGTTTATATGAGTTACTCGTAATATATTCGATTTATATACAAACATATGGTTGCCGTATTATATGTGATTTATATACAAATCAATGAATATCCAGCAAATAATTTTGTATTATTTTAATAATTATTTTATGTAATTTGTATGTGTATAATTTTTTTATATAAGTTAATAATCATGCAATATCCTCCTATAAATTATTGGGATGATAAGATGTATAAGTATTTAAGTGGTTGTTCACAACTATGCATAAATTTGAACACTTTCATAACTTAAAGTACTTGCCCATAATAATAATAATATTATGACGTGAGGTTAATAGAATTTCAGAACTAGGATTTTTTTTTTTTTGGGCCAAAATTCAGTACTTGGATTGCTCAAACAATTCAGGTCTAATATACGAGGATGATACGAAGATTCCAATCTCGACAATTCAAGAGCCTTCCACGTCTCCGTTTAATTTGTACTGTCTTTAACAATTGATGTTTTCATTATAAATAATAATCTTTACTAAACATGTAATCATTATCAAAATAAATAATAAACTTAAGCACCACCTCTTTACTTAAAATGATGCTTATTTAAAATGCCTATTTTAGTTATTAGAGATCTTTATAAAGAGGATTTTATCTTAATTAGTGTTGCAATTCATGCGACCATATCATATTTTATATACAAGTCTAAATTGATTCGTGTTTAAAAAACTCAATCTATGACTTACCAGCTTATACTATATCTTGTATTAATTCATTTATTGATTAATAAAGCATAAAATATCTATATTCATTAGTATTTAAATACTTGGTATGATTTAGGGAAGTACTATATTAAAATTGATATTATTTTATAGACATAATTAAAAAATTATATATGATATATTACACATATATAATTTAAAAATATATAATTGAAAAAAAAAAGGATATTGCAATATGTGACATAATATGTTGGTAAATAAGCATGATATTTTGAAGTTTAAGTAGTAAAAATAGTTACGAAAAGTTTGATTAAGTAGCAAATTAACTATTTTAGAATTTAGGTACCAAATTTGACATTTTCCTTAGTATTTATGCTAGAGAGAGATTCCAGACTCACGATTTGAGAGTTGAGATGAATATTTCAAATTGTTTTTTGTTTTTGCTAATAATAAGAAATCAAAATTAAAACTTAAAAGTTAAAGGACAAATGTTTATTGCCTCACATGTAAAGTGGTAATATAATCATAATAAAACCATTACTAAAATAATCACATTTATATATAAAATAAAAAATAACAATAAAACTGGGTGAAAAGTCTTTCGCCATTTTTAAAACCTTATAATATATAAAACAACTAATTTAACTTTTCGTTGATGGCCAAATACAAGCCACAAATTGCCTGGCGCACCATTGCTACCGAGTCTTCAGACCCTATAGACCATCAGTCCCAGCCTACGAAGAGAGGCCTAAAGAATGGAATAGAGGACCATAACCCGACTTGGGGCAAGAACCTCGGATGTTACCTATGCAGGCCTTGTGAACATCTATAAAGAATCTCTCCTTAAATTCAGTGAAATTTTCGCTTGAGCTTGACCTCAAGACCACTGCTCGAGACCACTAATGAACGTCTAACTAGGGTGAGCTCAAGCTCCTACACCACATAAGATATCCGTGTCTCGCCTTAGGACCAAGGGGACATCATCAATCCATCTCCATTCCTTGAAGTTGCCACCCCTCACTCAAATATCCTCGACACCTTGGGTATTGAGCCAGCTACCAATTGAAAAGCTATCCACCACGAGAAGACTTGGTGGTCCCCCCTGGTATGGCTTAAGACATGAGGGAAAGGGAGAGAGTTCTTTTGTTCTTTTCCTTAAGGACCTATGGACTGATTTTAACATCGGAGTGGTGGTGACATCTAACCCCCCATCTCTTCTCGGACTGTTGTTTCTATGTTTGCAAGGATTCCCTCTACCGGCAAAATTAGTTCACGTAACACATAGTGCCATCTATGGGAACCTTAGTTACTGAGCTTATCTTTCCCTCCATTATCTTCTCCACTAAAATCTCTTTAAAACCCATAAAACCATTATGATATTTCCTTTTCTTTTTATAATGCCTAAACCTTAGAGGAGTAAGAATCAACTTAGTTCTCCTCCAACACCATCCATTACTACCCCGACAAATGGAAGAGCTCCAGAGTTACTACCCTTTGAACCAATTGCCGCAAATGCTGCTTCCTTAGGCCCAGTGCATATTTTAGAATTGGAAAACTTGTGTAGGTAACTTCTGCACAAAATTATGGAAAATGAATGCTCCAATGTTCTCCTACAAGCTAGAATCACGAAGTTAAAAGGGTTGAAAACCTGCATTTAGAGGAGCAAGCTTCTAGTGCACAGCAGAGCACTTCCCCAACCTAACCACCACCCAAACGAGAAGAAGAGTCGACTGAAAGAGAACATAGGTGTACCCGGTGTCACCGTGGTTAGTGGCTCCACCAGGGAGCAGTCCTACAATTTGAGACCACTTTTGAATAAATATCAGGGGGCACAATATGCCCAAAAGCCTAGTAAGATCCGCTCATAACATCTTATGAGGACACACAACATCCTAACACTCAACTCGAGTTACCTCAAGGTACCATGTGGACAATGAGCGACATGCGAAGGTAAGGTTTGGATGTCCTATTTCAACTTAAGCTCGCGAGACAACACACTAAATCTTGTCGCTAAAGACACTCAGCCGAGTTTTGATAAGGAATGCACCCTTGAAGAATCAATGATATGATGAGAAGATCATCGACCATTAAAGAAAGTTTTAAGATGAGCCCACCGCCAAAGAACTCCTAGGAAGACACCCTTGGAAACCAAAGTTCGGGCTAAGGTACTTCTTATTGGAGCTCGTGTATCCACTTTAGAATCCTACGATGGGACAACAGATCTTGAGGATCATGTTGCCCAATTCCAATCTACCATGGCGATACATAGCTTCTCGAATGTGATATGGTGCAAAATTTTTTCCACCACTTTTTGAGACGCAGTCCGAGTTTAGTTTAACAAACTTGACCATAACACGGTTTGTTCATTCACCTAATACAATGACCCATTTGTGGCACACTTCAAGGCAAGCAAATCGATAGAGAAGGATGCTTTATACTTTTATACAGTGTGGCAAAGGTAAAGCGAACCCTTGAGAGACCACTTAAAAAGGTTTAACAAAGCATGTCTAAAAGTCTCGAATCTTAATCAAGGAGTAGCTTTGAAAGTTATCAAACAGAAAGTCCTTGCAGACAGTCCATTTTTGACTCCATCTCAAAATGTTAGCTCACCATGCTAGAATAAGTGAGGGAGAAAGCAAAAAATTTTAGTAGACAAGAGGACACCAGAAATGCTAGGAGAGAACTAAAACCATGGCCGAACCTCCTCGACTTGAGGCATTCCACCTCAGATAAGGGTGACACAAGGATCACCATAAGTTTAGTAATCAGGCTGATGTGAACTCAGGGTGTAAAGATAGTAACAAACGAAAATTCTTTCCAGTGTATGATGAGTTCAGCCCCTTAAAATTACCTGTACATGATGTGTCCTTGAGATAAGGAATCAGGGCTTCATCCTCCCACCACCTCCAATGAAGCCTAGTTGGAAATGCAGGGATTCTAGAGAATATTGTAAGTATTGCCACGATCGCAAGCATGATAGAAAAATTGTAGGCAACATAAAGGTGCGATAGAAGATGCCATACGACGTGGGTGGCATCAACAGAGCATCGATCACAACTCAAATCCGAGCCACCTACCTGGAAACGTAGAAGTAATAGGCAAGAAAGAGAGATAAACGCAAGAAAGACCGAATCAATCCTAACCTCTTTGACAATGTCATGGTGAGATCAATACCATCATTGGTGGACCCCTGATCTCAATGAGAGCAGGGTTATAGACTGGCCCAAGCATGCCCTGACAAGTGATGAATTTAGAACCCAAAAGGGTTAGAGTTGACACTACTATCTCCTTCACTAACAAGATTTTGACGGAATCCAAACCCCTTACCAAGATGCCCTGGTTATTTTCGCTAGCATATCGGGCTGGAAAGTTAAGAGGGCACTGATCGATACAGGTGGTGTGCCGACATTCTCTTCAACGAGCCTTACGAGCAGATGAAACATGAGTTAAAGCTAAAGCTAAGGCCATACGACCACAAGTTATATGGTTCTAACAATCTACCTATCCAACCTCAAGGGATTATCACTTTACTTGTTGAGCTCGACAAAGAGTCATGAAACGTAACATGCTAGATAAAATTTCTTGTGGTCAATTGCTGGTTTCCATATAATGCCATATTAGGAAGAGCCACGCAGTCAATATTTGACATGGTCGTTTCCTAACCATACCTCAAAGCTAAGTTCCCTACCTTGACTGGGATAGGGGTGTGTAGAGGAGATCAAGAGCAATCTCAAAAACTATACCTTAGAGCATTAAAAAGAGATCAAGTGTGTACTGTAGATACTGAGCCAGAGCACAAGCTTGAACATCAAGGTACTGGAAGAGGTCACCTTAGAAGAAATCCCAAGCATAGCACAAGAATGGGGAGATCAACTCCCTTTGATATAAAAGAAAGGTATATTGCATTCTTACAGGAAAAGAAAAATGTCTTCGCATAGTCACCGTCTAACATGACAGGCATAAGCTCGGACGTGATCACCCATCAATTGAACCTCAACAAAAGCCCATAAACTGGTTTGCTAGAAAATTAAGAACTTCACCCCCGAAAGACAAGCCACTATAGAAGAGGGAGTCCAAAGATTGCTCCAAGTTGAGTTCATCAGGGAAGGAAAATACCTGACTTGGTTAACTAATGTAGTCTTAGTGAAAAAACTCAATAGAAGATGGAGGATGTGCATAGATTACACCTACCTGAGCAAAGCATGCCTAAAGCCATGAGATGCTAAGTTTTATGGATGCCTTCTTGGGTTATAATCAAATCAAGATGACGTAACTGATGAAGTACATACCTCTTTTGTAACCTCCTTCGGCACCTTTTGTTACAAAAATGATGTCATCCGGGTTAAATAATGCTGGTGCAACCTTCTAAAGGTTAGTCAAAGAAGTATTCAAGCCTCAAATAGGTAGAAATATGGAGGTCTATGTCGACGACATAATCGTAAAAAGAAAGCAAGCAGAGGACCACCATGCAACCTCCAAGAAATTTATGATCACCTCCACTTCTACAACCTAAAGCTTAAAAGAGCACCTTCGAGACCTTATCAGGAAAGTTCTAAGTTATGCCGTCTCTCAAAGAGGGATTGAAGCCAATCCTAATAAGATCAAAGTGCTCCTAGAAATGAAGCCACCATCATCAGTCAAGGAGGTACAACGCTTGTGGGGAAGACAATAGCACTGAGCAGATTCCCCTTGGAGTGCCAATAGATTCTTGAGTTCTTCAACATCCTTGAGAAACCCAAAAAGTTGAAATGGATAGATAGGTCATAATAGGCCTTTGATGAACTCAGTTGCTTTCCAGTAGAACCACTAGTGTTGTCGACCTCGCTCCGATACGATGTCTTATACCTTTACCTTACAGCGAGTGATCGAGCCTCTCTTAGTCTTAGTCTGAGCTGAAGGAAAACAACATCGACTAATCTACTACATCAACTACGTCCTACAAGGACTGAGTAGAGATATAACAAGTTCGAAAAGTTCGCTTTAGCAATAGTAATATTGGCATGATACTTACGCCATACTTTCAGGCTCATCAGGTCATTATCCTTACCAACATACCAATAAGGACTGTCCTCCAAAAACCCGACGTCTTGGGAAGGAGGATGAATATAAATCGAGCTTAGTGCGTATAGGATACAATATCAACCTCGAGATGCCATAAAGGCACAAATTTTAGCAGACTTCATGGTCGAATATACTAGGACCACATAAATCAACGACCAACACAAAACTGCATGGACCCTCCCGTAGATGGATCCTCCACATAGGGGAGAGTGGAGCTGACTTAGTTTTGAAAGGACGTCATGGAGTCAAGATCTACTACCCTTTGATATTTGTTTTTCCTGCAAGTAATAACGAAGTAGAATATGAGGCCTTTTTAGCTGGACTCAAGCTCGGAATAAGTATTAGGAGTTGAAATTGGGAGCTTAAATTTTTCAGACTCCCAACTTAATCAGCAGCAAGTTAAAGGCATTTACGAAGCAAAGAACGAGGAAATGCGTAAACCCTAATTTCACGATGATTTATAGTTCAAACCTTAGAACCGAAAATCAATTGGAAACCCTAGTCAACAAAAACCTATGCTAAAACCCTAGAGTTTAGATCCGGCTTTCCTGTGCTCTTAAACCCTAAACAATGAAATTGAGTTAATGGCTTATAATAGTTCGTAATAATATATAGAAGTATAAAAATATCGGATTCGCCAATTTCTAATGTTTTTTGGATCCAAACGGGATCGGTTTTTGAAAATCGTGCCTGGGAATATCGGACGGTAAAAATATTCCATTTATACTGATAGACTCATAATAATATGTGAAATCCAAAAATATCAGTTTCGTAATTTTTCGGTAACTAAAAATTATAGATATCGCAATTATACGCATATTTTCTTTACTACCAGTAACTTATTAGTCTTATTTACTATTCATTATACTTCTTTACTATTCATTACTATTTACCTATATCTATTTTTTCTTACTACCTATATACCTATTGTCTTATTTTTTACCTTTCCAATACATCTTATATCAAATCATATCTTACATATTAATTATTTTCTTACAACATACAAACAAAATCAATTTCTCTCCCTCTTCCATTAACGGCCGGTGCTACACATCTCTCTCCCTCTCTATTTATTTTTTTTCAATTTATTTTATTACATCTAATTTTCACTCCAAAAATTCTATAAATATCCCATCTCCCTTCACTTCTTTCACACATTCATTTCATATAACAAAACTCTCCCAAAATCACTCCACAAAACTTCTCTCTACTAAAACTTTCTTTCATAAATTCTTTACAAAATCCTTCTCTATACACAAACTATCTACCACATACTACCAACTACATAATACCCCATTCATCTACCAACTACATAATACCCCATTCATCTACCAACTTCACACCACACAAACACTTTAGGTAAATTTCTTTTAATCATTTAGTTTACCCATGTCATGTAACTTAGCATGACCATGGTGTTGTTTTGAAACTCATATGAGTAGTAAAAGCAACAAGATGTTCATATTTTGTTCTTGCACATGCCAAGAATTCCGATTTTATTATTTTGTTATTATGATTACGTATGTTGTTATTATTATTATTATGTTTCTAATCTAACTCTAATATATTATTACATATATTATATCTATATATTTTTAGAGCCTAATGCTCACTAACATTCTCTAACTTGCTCTTATTATTGCTTTTCTTCTTTTTTCATTTTGGGACAAAGCCCCATAATGCCTTGATGAAGCTAAGGCTCCAAATACATGATCGGGTTGCCTTGATAAAGCTAAGGCTCCCAATGCTTGATCAGATTATCTTGATGAAGCTAAGGTTCCCAATACTTGATATATTATCTTGCTTAGTATTAATTTGCTTCTTATATCTTTTCATCATTTTTATATTATATGCTCATATACATGCATCATCATAATGATCTTGTCTCAATAAAAATTTAAAGTAGGCTTTTCCTTAATAAAGAAAATGAAACTAAACTCTTTCAATATATAACTTTATGTCTAAATTAAGATTTTTTTAGTAAACCCATAGGAAAATTATTTCGCAACTTCTTTTCAAACTTACCTAGATGTTTCTTAAATAACAATAAAGATGATTTTATAAAAGAAATTAACAAACAAAATGAACATTTTCTTTGGTAGTAAACCATATAAAGTTTATCAAAACTTAATATAAATGTTTTCTTTTCATAAAAAGTTTACTTGTAGGATTTATACTAACTCCATAATAGCAACAAAAAACAAAACTAGTTTTCAAAGTTAAGATAAAATCAACCCCCAATTTATAAACCCATATAGATAAAATAAAGGATTTCTAAGTTTGTAAATGATAAACCCATTTTCAAAAGAAATAAAAAGAATATAAGTATGGTGATTTAAAAAACAATGAATTTTATCAACAACTCAAAAAGAATAATTTCTTTCCAAGTGAAATTGGTAAAAGACTTAAAGAACCAAGATTTGGGAATAAAATTAATTTTTAAAGAAGTTAGAAGATGAGAATATAAGGATGAAAATACTAGTTTAACAAAACCATTTTTCCTTAAAAGGAAATATACAACTCAAAATCATTATAGGTTATCAACAACTTAATAAACACTTTGGAAACTTAATTTGCCACAAAAAAGGCAAAATTTATAAAAGACAAAAGTTAAGGGAAAATTTTAATTGTTTTGGAAAGGAAATTAGAAAACAAGATAGGAAAATACTTGTTTATAACAACCTAAGAAATTATAAAGTTTCTCCAAAATACTTAGAAAAGGATTTGCTAAATTTATGTCTCAACACCTTTAGAATGAATTGTTTTATGAAAAATAATCATTGAAACAATACCATTAGAATCATGCATATAATATGAGTCTATATAAATACTCAAAGGATTTTTCAACTATATACATATCTATATTTTTGCCAAAATAATTTTTGAATAAAGATGAGTTTGGACAAAATTGTTTTTCAAAAGCTGGGATTTTCATTTTGGTTCTATACCACAACTTTTAGGGAACCAAATAACCTTTTATGTAGAAAATAACCTTATAAATGAATAGATCTTTTCAAGTAGATAGAAATCGGTATATTATATGCGAAATTCCAAGTTAAAATGAGCAAATTATGGCCATTTTAAGTTAGAATTCCCCTCTATGCAAATTTTGACGAACTTAGTAAAATAGAATTTCAAGTTTAAGTAGAACTTCTAAATAATACTCATTTTAGATATTTCTCATGTTTAGATGACTAGGAGATCGAGTTCCAGTGTCCCAAAGATTTCCTTGACTAGAAGTATCCGCACAAATAGCTGGGTGAGTTTATTTCTTACATATTTGCACTTGTGATTTTGCTTGTAAAATAGTGGCATTAGAATTAAGGAAAATATAAAATGGAAAATGCATGTGCTTTATATACTTGATTGAAATTATGGTTAAGTATATCAAGGGGGGAATTGTTTATAATGAATGTGTGATCAAGTGTAAGATTGATTGTCTGCAAATTCTATTATCACTCGCAAAATATTTAATTATGGCATGAGTACTTAAATAAAATGATTCATGCATGTCATCGAGTGAGTTCATTGCATTTATTACTATACCTTTGGTGGGACAAAGGCTTAGTAAGGAGACTCATAGAGTCTGTAAATTCTATAAAGCGACGAGGCATTGTCCGAATCAACTAGCGATGAGAAAACATCTGAATAAAACATACATGGTAGCTATGTAGTGGCTCGAAAATAAACTACAAATAAGTTGGTTTATAATACATTTTTTTTATTAGCAAGAAAGTTGTTAAAACAAGAACTATTATGGAATTATGTTGTATAATAGCAGCCTATACAGTCTGAAACACCTAACCCTCGAATGGAGGGGTAAATCCATTCAAACTTACGATTCTCGGAAAATCATATGTATTATTTGTCCACGTGCTTATGCATTCCATTGGTTGCTTAAATAAACTTGTTTTGATTATTGAATGCTTATACCCCTCTTAGATATCTTTTGCAGTTTACGTACCTTTAGTTGGAACAAAGAGGTTATTTTTTGCAGTTTACGTACCTTTAGTTGGAACCAAGAGGTTATTTTATCTAGGTAATGCCTTTAAGCTAAGATCTTATGGATAGATGTGCAAGCTAGAAACAAACAAGGATTCCAAGAAAAGTTTCAAAAGTATAAATCGTTTTATGATAGAATCTTTATTTGACTTAGTTATCCTTAATAGGGGAATGCCCCTTAATGTTGTAAAGACTCCTTAATAGTTTTTATGAACCTTGGTTATATTGTTATGATTTATTTTCTTAATTACTATTGTGTATAACTGCTTAAACGGCATGATCCAAAGTTTGGTCCACTACAATCGTGAAAGTACGCCTTACACTCGATATCGAGTTGGATGACACCAATAGAGAAATACCTAAAAGATGGTACTCTACTCTTGGACAAGATAAGAGCAAAGAAGTTAATGCATAAAGCAGTTAACTACACTCTAGTCAATGGAGTTCTATATAAAAAATGATTTAGCTTTTACCTACTTCGTTGCTTATGCCTAGAAGAAAGACAACGAGTCCTAGATGACCTCCATGCCAGTGAGTGCAATAACCATGTCAAAGCATAATCGCTTCACACTCGAGTCATGCAGGTTAGCTATTTCTAAGCGACAATAAAAGCCTATGCAAAAGAATTCATCCAGCAATTTGAATGTTGTCAAAAGATCGCCATCATCAACTAAGCTCCGAGCTTCAACCTACTCTGCCTCACCAGCCTGTGGTCATTCGCTCTATGGGGACTGGACATTCTTAGACCATTTCCCCTATTGACAGGTCAAGAGAGGTGTGATTACTTCACAAAAGGGATAGAGGCCTAGGCAATAGCAAAAGTCACAGATAGGAATGTCCAACACTTCCTATACACAAGCATTATAGTCCTATTCAAAGACCCATATTCTATTATAATGGACAATGGAAGGCAATTCAACGCCAAAAAGATTAAAAAATTCTATGTAGAGTATTACATCGTGACACATTACACCTCAATCACATACCTTCGATCCGATGGCTAGGTCAAGGCCATCAATAAAACCATAATACAAAGCTTAAAGGATCGAGTTAACCGCCGGAGTAGCAAGTATATCAATGAGTGACCCAGCATTCTAGGGGGATACTGCACCACCAGATGCACCCCTACGGATGAGACCTCCTTGCACCTTGCCTTTAGATATGAGGTTGTCCCACCTATCGAACTCACACTCCAGAATATTCAAGAACAATCTTACAATGAGTTGATCAACCAGGCCAGCCTTTGGGCTAAGCTCAATGCCATAGAAGAAACTTGATACATGGTAAGCAAGAGAGTCGCCACCTACCAACAAAAGGCAGTTTGGTACTATGACAAAAAGGCCAAGCATAAGGTTTTTCTCCCCATTGACCTTGTTTGTAGAAAATTAGAAGCAATGGGGACCAAAAGAAGCCTAAGGAAAACTCGCTCCAAACTAGGAAGACTCTATTAGAGTAAAGGAAACTCTAGGAAATAGGGTGTATAAGCTCGAAACCTTGGATGACGAGCTCATTCCTCGAGCTTGGAATGCCAACAAATTAAGAAATTTTTTTGAATAGATGTGGATCGGCTTGACTGTACACTTGTCATGAACATGGCTTTGTAAAGACAAAAGCTTATGAGTAAACTTAAGTTCCATATTAATGAGCTCCTTGCAAATGCTTTTTTAAACAAGCACCCATAATGAAATAGGACCAAAAGGGGGCCTTAAGAGTCCAACAAACTCTGTCGTCTTGTGCTGGTAGAGCTCGAGTAACTCCCTTCTAAGGGTAACTCCTTTCGTGAGCTCGGGTAACTCCCTCCTAAGAGTAACTCACCTCATGAGCTTGGATAACTCCTTTCGAATGGTAACTCCCTTCGTAAACTCGGGTAACTCCCCTTATGAGCTTGGATAACCCCCTTTTACAGGTAAATACCCTCGTAAGCTCAAGTAACTCCCTCGTAAAGGTAACACCCATCGTGATATCAGATAACCCCATCCGAAGGATGACTCTCCTTAAGAGCTTGGTTACATCCCTCATAATTTCAACCAAGACTATTATTAATGTGCTTCATAAGACATCAACTATGCTACGAACATATATAATGTGAAAACCAAAACATCATGTTCATTGATTCCAAGCATGTTATTACAGTAGTTTTGAATGACATCTCGACTAAGTTATTTTTTACTAGTATTCTAGCTAAGGAACACGAAGCGAAATTTTCATAAGTATAAGAATAAAATAGACTTCAAACCTTGAGCTGGGAAACTCTAGAAAGGATTTAAGCCTCAAATTAGATGAATTCTCCCACACTCAGCCGACCATAAATCGAAAATATGGATTTAGACTGAACACGAACTCACCTCCCCGACCTCTTGAGTACGAGCCTAAGCTCATCCATCAACCTTCATGAGCTGGCCATAGAGGACAATGAATCTCAGCTCAAGAAGAAATCAACATGCCTAGGAAGAGGAGGGTAAAGTCAATCCCCCCACGCTAAGCTAATGCCCTATAAGCCATTAGGAAATCGGGCTCAAAGGGGATAGCATGCAACTATATCCCCAACGACATTCACTAGCCATAAAAATGGCCAAAAAGCAAGGAGCTAAGAAGTAGGAGAAAGAGTCGGACGGTCCCCCATGACGATCTCAACCCCGAGCAACACCCCCTGAAGGCTTAGATTGATGATAGAGGATGAGCCTCCACTCACCTGGAACATGCCATCGTATTCACCATGACCTCTCCACCAAGTAATAAATCATGGTGACCTCGACTCAGGGATCGTAATAGAGAAATAGAGCCCTAGATTGAGAAGCTGAGGCAGAAGTTGGAAATGGGTCTTGAGAAACATACCTAACCCATTAGCTAAACCTTAATGACAAACCTACTTAAACAAGGGCCGCAGAGCTTTCGACCCCCTCAAATAGAGACCGTAGAGCATCGTGCAATTTGTGACCTCTTAACCTAAAGATCATTAACTGGAAGAGAACTCATGATTCAATCCACTCCTAGAAATAGAAAGAGAAACCTTTTCAAAATGCCAAAAATGAAATGAGAGAACTGAATTTGGTCTGTGGAGAAATTCTCAACTGCTGGCATTATTTATAGGTAGAAGAAAAAACACACCAGAGTCGACACTGAATGCAGCCGATCTCCACTACAAACCACCTATCACATCCTATCCCAGGCACAACCACAGCTGTAGGAGCACCACTAGGCCTACAGACTACCCTGGGTAGGCAGCGTGATACCAGGGACACTGGCCCCCCATCTAGAGCTCCCTTAGGCGACTCTTTCAAGGCACAAATTGGTATTATTCTTCTACCCATAGCATTTGAGTCTAAGCTGTAGCTTCGCGGACTTAAACACCAGTAGGCCTTTTATTTGCCTCGCAGGCAACGCCTTTCACCAATTGTGCCCTAAAAGAGTTGTTTGAGGGGCTCTGGATGAGGGCTAGTGTTTCTGACATCACACTGTCTGCCCAGGGTGGTCTGCAGACCTTCGGATTGAGAAAGCTCCGCCCAATAGTGCCTAACCTCTATGTTGACCATAGACAGGCCGGTCACCGGTAGTCCAAGATCCAAGTCGGAACACAGAAGTGAGAAAGAGGAATTAGAAAAAGCTAGTTGCGAAGAAAGAAAGAGGGGTCGAAGTTTAGACCACTCACAGTAGTTCTACCTAGGAGTCAATCCTATTGTATTGAAAGGGCATATAATGAATAGCCAGGCTTCAGGTAAAGTAAATGAGTTAGGAAACAAAAATAGGCCGCGTATGGTGGTCGTGGGAGGTTCGAGGATATTAGGTGATGGAGCGAACTCCTCTATCGTGTTCAATTTCCTCAGGCGGACTCCGTCTTTCCATCATACTAAGGTTACGTAGTCACTTAGCCGTCTACTAAGGGAAAGGTGTCGGTACGGAGTCACGTCAACTGTGGATATAGACTAAGCTATAAGGAACGGAGTCTTAAACTATGGACCGAGACTACATTAAGGAACAAGGAAGCTTGACTGAGCAAAGAAGTCAAGGATTGAAGCTGCTTCTATAAAAGCCCCGGGGGCGAAGGCTTTTTGAAAAAGTATTTTTTGTCTTGTAAATGATTTTCTCTTACTCTTAGGAGTTACTCGAAAGGAAGAACAATTCCTTCGGAACCTCATACACGGGTAGAAGCCCATAGCGTATCGGAAGCTCGTGTCAGTGTAGCAGCTGGCGTCAAATGAATGATGATCATCTCTGCAGGAGCCCCTACAGTTGCAGTTATACCTGGGATGGGATGTGACATAGTAGTTTCAATTTTTTTTTTAAAAAAAGGTTTTTCCTAATAAGTATGTTCTACTATTCCTAATAAGTATGGTTCTACTATTACTTTTTTTTTCATAAATCTAAAATAAAAAAGAAATAGGAAAATAGGGGAACTTTCGCTAAATTGGTAAGAGGTTGGTGCATTTTAAGCTTATGAAATTTAATAGTTCGGTGTTGGACAAAAAAAATAAAAAAACAATAGTGTGGCGGCTGGTCAATTGATGTACGAATTAATCGTCTCCTGTGTCGCGTGATTTAAGAGATACATGATCAAACTGAATACTAATGGCGTTAATATTTCACGAGACAAAATAAACGCGAAGCAAATGTAACTCAATAAAAATCCTTAAGATTATCCAGGAGATCATCTTATTATTAATATTAATGGTGTGAAATGATTTTTGCTAAGTTTGATAGCAAAGTTTATTTATTTATTTATTTATTCTTTTTTAATGTTGCCTTTGGTTTTCTATAATTTTAGAAAAAGGAAATAAAAACAGAAACCTAATGTTGAAAATTGATAGAAAGTGAGAGAATATAAATGAGAAGACTGTTTTATTATTATTATTATTATTATTATATTATTATTATTATTATGTTCATTAATAAGGATTTTCTTTTAATAAAAGTATTCTCTTCAAAATATCAATTCCTCTAATCTCTTGTAGAATACTGGAAGGATCTTTGTTTGAATTAATTATCAACATATATATTTATTTATTTAGAAAGCTTTACGATGCACTATTAACTTAACAGTTAAATGTATAGTCATATATATATTAGATTTATTTATTTGTATTATATACACATTTATTCATATATAATATATATGCTTAGCAGCATGAATATTGATCTTCTAATGAGATGGATTAAGTTGAATTTTTGTCTTAAAGATGTAATATATATCTACATTAAAAATAAAAAATCTTCCCATGCATTAATGAATTTAATTCTTTGTTTACATACGCAGGTTAGTAGAGTGATATTTTATCATTTATATTTCCTCAAAATTAATATTGCCAAGCATACCTTCAAGAATAACTTGGTTATCGCCCATATGCTTCTCCCTGTTGATTATAAGAGACTAGCATAAAGTGCAAGAGTGATTTTAATATCACAACTATTAATAATTAAATTTTCACAAATGTTTTAATTATTCCTTGAATTAGATGTATGCCTTCTATCTTGTAAATAGTTAATTGATTACAATAGAATACGAGATATATGTGAAGTGTGGATGAGATAAGATATAATAGGGATAATGATGAAGTGAAGAAGTAGCAAATAGGTACCTGAAAAAGCGAGGTAAAGATTGGCTAGAGCAGTCCCATAATTGCAGGTTCTTATTTGGAAGGAAACGAGCTAACTTGAAGAAATCACCACCTTTGGTAGTGAGTTAGGTTTGTTCTTGACCAAATTACTTTGTTTAGGTTTCAAACAACCATTTTAGTATTTTTGACAAGTTTTGTTTTTCTCATAACTTTTTATAAGAGTGTCGTTTTACATGCCATCTATAGTATTTGAATTGTTTTTATGTGTTCTTCGTTTTAAGGCTTTTTTATTTTTTTTCGTAGTTTTGGTTCTATTTTTTACAGCTTTTAAACTAGCTTTTAAATTATACACCCTAGGATAAATAGACAGTTACTTATCATATCTTCTCAGAAATATAATATTTGAGTTGTCATTGCTCTCTTTCTTCCTAAATTCTCGAATTTATATATTTCTTTGAATTTAGATGCTAAATACCTAAGAATTCTTAGAATCAATTGGTATTTAAGGATCATACTCTGAGTATTCGTAGAATCAACGATTAGTGATATAAATTCTAATTCAATTTACGTTGACTGCCACGTCAGGTAAGGGATTAGGTTTTAGCAGCTTAGTCTTTGTTTATATATATATATATATATATATATATATATTAATTTTATTATTTAGTCAGGTGTTCTTTGGTATCTTATGGGATCCAAACTTAACCCTATAATGTTATAGGATTTTAGCTATATATTCAAACCTAACCTTAAAACCCTATAGGATTTCATGGATTGGAAGGGTTAGGAACCCTTTAATGGTCCACCTAGTTGCATTCTTATATATATACATATATATACATTATAATATATATATTTTTTTTTTTTCTGCACTTTGAATTTTAAGTAATGCCAACGGCTTTTGTTCTTAAGTTAACTCAATATTTTGCTCCCCTTTATGCTTGTGTTCCACGCAAAACAGCCAAAAATTTCATAAATATAGCTGCAACAATTGATGATTGCACATGCTTCTTCGTCTTCTTAAATCCCGTTGCCCACCTCATAATAAAACCTTTATGCTCTTCAAAGTTCATTAATTGTGACAATTGAAATCCTTTTGAAAGTTTGGATTGAAAACTGAAACACTTAACAACCGATGAAGCAATAATCAATTGGGTCGATCTCATTTTCACAACCAGCATGTAGAAGCTAATTGCACAACAAACTTTTTTTTCTTTTTAAAAACATCTTCTCATTTTCAACACTTTAATATTATATTTCTTTTTTTTCCATATTTCTAATCCTTACCCTCTTATGCAATTTCCTACATAGTGTTTCGCATGTAATCTATGTTGTTTAATTTAAACACACATCGTTGTCCGACAGTGTTAAATGAAGTGTCTAGAATAATTATCTCATATGTAAATGGGAAATGAACTTATCAGTCACTGTAAAAGGAACAGATTAGGTCGCGGAAAAGCTTATTCAGATTGTCCTACCAAATTACGGGACCCTACGGAGGTCAATTAGATTAGAAAATAGTCGAAGTAATAATTTTTCGATATTCTTTCGTCTTTTGATTGCCTACGATGAGAAAGGCTTTGATGATATTAATACATAATAGGACATATCATTCTTACTTATATCGATTTTTGTATTTCAATGATATTAATATGTATGATGGATTGATCAGTAACATATAAGTATTAATCATAATATCGTAATATGTAATATATCTATCTATATTAAAGTCAAAAGGCTTTTTTTGATGTCTTTAGTGTAAATATAATTTTTAGTATATGATTTCATGAAAATAACAGCCACGGTTTAGAATTTATAACTTTTTTCCAAAATAAAAACTACTCCCTCCTTAATCCTTTTTGAAACTATAACTACTCTTCCTATATTTTTACTTTTAAAAATTTGCATTTTAATATAAAATAAGAAAAACAATAACATTAAAATATTTTACAACATTAAATCCAAAATCTAGAAAGAATTTTTTTATAGTTAAAAATTAATATTATAATAAAAGATTTAGATTTTATACGGATACTATTGAATTTGCACAAGCAAAATGGGTGCAATATCTACTAGTTTTAATTAATAAATCTATCTTTTATATATATAGATATATATAATATATAACTTTATAGCTAGTCGCCTTACTTTGATTTTTCAAAATGATGTGTCTGGTTGAAGTACCTCATCATTTCAATGGTTTTTTTTTTTTTTTTCATCATTAGAAAAATTTCCAATGAATAAACATGAACACTTATGAGCCAATAGTATTAAAACCTAATGGCGTTTCCTCTAATCTTTCAAATGATAGGCACTAGGTTCGGATTCTCTAATGAAAAATAAAACTAAATAAAGTAAAAGATAAATAAATTTTTAGCCAATCTATCTTAGCAACACCCTCTATTGAAGGTCTTCCATATGAAAAAATGGTACCGCATATAATAACATATTATAAGATACCATTTTTGCATGCAAGATATCCTCAATAAAAGATCTTACTAAAAATAGGTAGTTTATGCAATACTATTTGTGGTATCATATTTTAATGTTCATTAAGGTCTTTAAAACTTATAGGTGTTTTCAACTAAAGCATGAATGCGGATGCACCACGTCGTCCGTGTCTATCTTCCTGGCCATCCAAATTTCCTACTCCTCTATGGTTGCCGAACGCCATAAGTGTTTCATTTATAGCTTTTAGTGGATGCCATAAATCCATTTGTCCAAATAAGTCAATTCAATAACCTTTATCCCATGATGTCATAACTTATTATGGGTGCTTTCCCTTAAGGCAAGACACAGCATGACGGTTACGGGTGATTTTCTGAAGCATTGTCTGGAGCAATATATAAAGGGGGGAAATTCTATACTTCGGATACTTTTGATGGGATCAATTTTTTCATATCAAACGTTCATATTATATCTATTGAATAATTAAAATGATTAATATTTTATTTTTATATTTTTTTTAAATAGAGAGATTAATGACTGGGTGCTGAACATACAAAACACGAGATTATAGCCAGACTGGAGACGATAATATATAGTACAACGTATACGACAAGGCACGCAAATGGACCTACGTCAGTCAAGCATAATTTCATTAACGAGATTAGTTCCGTCCCATGTACTCCTTCAGATTTTCAATAGAAGACAGTCGCTATCCATTATCTAATGGGCCTTATGTTAATCTATTATGGATGGGTCCTGGAGTGGTCCAACCGTTGATGCGGGCCTAGAATGTGTGGCTCTATCGATGAGCACAGATTTTATCTTGTTGTTCAGGTGCGTGTATGACGCCGGACCCGAAAGTACAGAATGCCAAGCTTTGATTCTAGCAATTCAACATGCTAAGATATGGGTTGGAAACACATCAGCTTCTTCTTGGATTGTTGTTCAATTTACCAACCTCTGACTCGTACAAATTATAAACTGCATTGGGAACGGTGCCATATTTTGAAGATGCTCGTGACCTTTTTGAAGTTTTTGTTCCATGTGTCTGATTGTTTTATTCTTGTTAAACGAGATACTAATATTTTAGTGTATTGGATAGCTTTACATATTTGAAGGGGAACGTGTCTTTATGATTGGTTGTTGAGCCTCCATTCGCTCTTCGGAAGCTGCAATCGTATTTTATTTCATTAGGTGTCTTACAATTTCTTTGTGTATGACAATGGTTGATTTTAAAACATATCCATTTTCAGCCAAAAAAAAATAAACAAATAAAATTATACGATATTTTTTTCTTTTTTAGTTATTTGCCTTTAACATCCCGTGTATATGAGGAAGGTAAAAGTTACCATATCTATCGTTATTGATAATAGAGAAATTTACTGACATAAACCACAAGAAAAAAAACTAGTTTATCAACATTAAGCATGCCTGGAATAATTATTCAAAACTTTGATATCAGAACATTATATAAAACATGAATATTTCGCTCTAATGAGCTTTATAGATAAAATATCAACTAGTGAGTTTGGTTTTCTAAAAATAAAATCCTTTTGTGGAAGATCTTTGACTCTTTATAAAAGCAACCTCGTAATTGCATATCATAACTGAATCCATCAGTGTAGTTAACCATTGAACTACAAAGAAATCATATCCTACCTCAATGCTTTATGTTTTCCTGAATATGCATATTGAATAGCCAATAATTTAGTTTAATTTGATGTAATTAATTCTATCATCTTATAAATATATAATCATAATGTACGTTGCAAGACTGTGAAGCTTAGACGATCTATCATATATCCATACCACAGTATAAAAATATAAAGGTACAAAATAACTTAATGTCTACTCTATGTTTCATCTTAAACAATTTGAAGATTTTAATACAGTGGACGAACTAACACAGTAACATAATCATAACTATATTACTAGTACTTAATTGAAACCATTCATTTACATGCACAAGCATCGTCCCTAATCCCCTAACTTGAGAGGTCATGATCATACAACTTCTCCTTACTAGAAAATTTAAAAAAATAAATAACAAAAAAGAAGGGCAAAAGTAGCCATATACCATTACAACAAACAGGATATTATCTTTCAAATAATCGTTAAAACAACACAACCACATTTTAAGCAATAATCATTCACTACATTTATATGCACATGATGAAAATTTGACTCCTTTAAGTATAGAATCCTATAATCAACATCAAATTGGCCTTTAAGAAGTTGGTTGACTGAAGTATGTCCACCACTAAATCCATAGCTCTTACAATAAACCACTCCTAGCTTCTGTGTTTCTACAGAAGTCATTCAAACATGAGTTGGAAGGCAACAAAACAAATTGAATCATTCAAATACCACATGTAAAATCATTGTGAAAGACAAGATATGCTAATTAAATTAAAAAACAAGACCATATCTCGTATGATTTTCAATAGGGAGCTCCTAGGTATTCTGATGTCCCACTGTTACCCAAACTAGACTCTAAGATCAAACCTGCACAATTTCTTCTTTTCAAGAGAGGAAAGGGATAGCAAAGTTAAGGTTTTGATTTGGGAATGGCTGATATGGAATAATGGTTTTCATTTTTACTCTTTAGTTTTCACCATTTTTTCTTCTTTTTCTTTTAAGCTTTGCATATCGACCTACATGATTGGCCCAGGTCATCTAGGTCTGGTCGATTTAACCAAAAAACAGTCCGATTAAAGAAACTAGCCTATCAATCCGTTCGTTTCAACAACATTGATTTCTACAAATAACTCTTTAAGGCCTATAAAGAGGGAGTTCTGTTTGTTATTAAATAATAAAAATTCAATTGTGTAGATATGAGAATTCATTTCTATGCCTCTCTATGTGACCATCGCTCTACTCAATGGAAATAAAGAAGTTCGCCTGAGAACGCTGTCCAGTCGAGTAGAAACTAAGGACTGGTTATCACTTAGGTAACACTGTTTGCGAATCAAGATCCAGAGCATGATTTGGGAAGGAAGGGAAGATAAATAATTTTTTTTTATGATAAATGAAGCTGGAAATTAGAATTTTTATATCGTACTTGATGTTTGCATCTCTTAAGATGTACCATTTTCTTTATCGATACCCTAGACCTTAGTACCTAACATTAATGATACAACATTGTTTTCAAACCTTAGTTTAGAGGGTGTAAATACGCACCTTACCTAATTCTAGATACCCACGAATGATGTTGCACTAAATAGGTTGTTTCATTGCATTTTATGTCATGCCTCAAAAAGGTCAAGGCATACTCAGTTCTGCCACATATAATACATAAGTATTACACGCTAAGACTACTAACTATAGGTTTATCATGATCGTTTGCTACTAATTTTTAATTTTAAAAATCATTAATTAAGTTTTGAAAACATTTGATATGCAGCGGAAATAATAAAACTTTACAAAATTTTTCACAAAAAGGTTACTCCCATAAGTAACCAAGCATATATATAAGTTTCAGATAAAACTATATAACAAAACCATTTCAGGGTACTTGCGATACCCAAAACAAAAGTATCAAAAGTAATCAAACGAGTTTAGTATCTCGTACAACATATATCAAACGGAATACTGAAGACCATAAAGAAGTGATCACGCTCATCAGAAGTCTCCCTAACTCTTATAACCATAGTGCACGCGATCAACTTCTAGCATGTCCATCAAATCACGAGCTATGGCCAATGCCATACTCCTCAATGAAAGACTCGAAATTAGTACCATAACCCTCATCGTCAAAATAGTCAACATCGTCATAGTCACCTGAAAAATGAAAAGAGTGAGCCAAAGCCTAGTACATAGCAATACAACCACACATAATGATTCACACGCACATATTCTAAATGCAATGTAACAACCATCAATTTATATCTCTTTAATTTTAACTGTAGCAATTATCAGTGAAGTACTCACACTCTGGCAACACTGGGAACTTAGGGGTCCTAAGTAGCAGCAATTGCTCAGGAGGTTGATGTAGATGGGTCGGCTCTCTATATCTCCTACCTCTAACCGATAATAGCTTCATCTAGGAGTTACGGCTGTTATTTGACTCTACTTATTTCAGTCCATTACATTATTCAATTTAACGGAGCCCATAATCCTAAATTGAACAAGTGTAACTTCTTTCCTAACGTAAGTAAATGTTATCCTGCTACTGTTCCCTTATCGGCTACCTGCCAAGCCATCCTTGATGGCCTAAGCGCCTAACTACCATGTTGACATCATCCAGCAGGTTGTCGCCCCTTGGCCCAAGTCTATGAACAACCAAGCATAACAACAACACCTATTCCTTAACCATCTTAAATTATTAGGTCATTTTGGACGCCTAACCTAACAAGTAACACGCACATCACTGCGTACCTCATATCGAATCACTATATAGTTGTAGATCACAAGTAAGATAACAGATGGATTGAATATCTATTAAGAAAGATTAATCCATATAATAAATGAGTATACAAACCAATGCTTCAAATCATATCGATCAATCTATTAACAAAAAGTCTTATGTAGAATAAGCATTTGGTTTATAATTTGTTAGATCCAATTAGGATAGTTGGACTTAGATATTTTGGACTAAGCCCATAGATTTGGAAATCGGATTTATTATTTAGATGTATTGGCCTTTAGGGTTCCCAGGTTAAGCATAATAAGAAGAATCTCTAAGTGTTTGAGTTTTATGGTAACGGGCTTTAGGGATTAGGATTTGAGCCCGTTAATGAATATAAATGTTAAATTCATGAGAATTGGCCTTCTTTTGAATTAGATTCAATTAGAGCAATATTGGTCATTGGATCTAAAAATATTGTTTAAGCCTAATCGGAATTTAATTTAGACCCTAATTAATCTATTGGCCTTCTAATACTTATATAGGGCCATTAAGGATGTTTTAAGGTTTTTGAGCCCTAAAAAGGATTTGAGCTCATTTAGGTAATTCGGTACTAGAATCGATAATGGACCTAAATAACTGAGAATAGACCCAATTGAAATAGATAGGGGTACTAGGCCCGTATATGGAATTTAAGCCCATTAAACATAAGGTTATATGTTATCTAGGGGTGTACACGGTACGGTTCGTTCGGTTTGCACCTCGAACGGAACCGCATCATATTATATGGTTCGGTTTTTCTTTTAAATTCAAACCTAATCATACGGTTCGGTTCGTAATTTTTTCGAACTGAGAAAACAAACGGTTCAGTACGGTTAGATTTGCGGTTTGAACCATTTTTATTCATAAAATAAAAATATATTCTATCAAAAAACTTCAATTACATATTTCTTATCACTAATACAAATACACAAACAATAATATTTAAAATTAACCATTACCAAATAAATATATAAAACCTATAGGAATGAGAGATTCATCTATTATAAAATTATAATCGTGACTAGTCTTATTTTTTTTAATTATTTTGAACTATAATGGTATACTAGACTTTATCCTAATATAAGACACAAAATTTAATTTTTATATGCTTCTAACTAACATATTATCAATTATATAAATCAATAAGTAACTAAATAATAAAATTAGTAAGATAAAGGTAAAAAAAAAAAAAATTCATAAGTTAGAATACTTGATGCTAAAATCTAAAATCTATCTTATTTATAACAACATAACAATTAAAACATAATATGACAAATCTAATTTTATTCTCATGAATGATACATATTTAAGTCACAAATTTTAAAAATAATTAATTTTTTAATTGAAATAATTAAGAGTAAAAATAATATATTTAATTTAAAAATATATATGTAAAACGATTCGGTTCATGGTCCTGAACAGAATCGTGAACTGTTTGTCATTCACCGAACCAAACCACGAGCCGAACCATTTGAAAAAAGAACCGAAATTTCAGTTCGATTTAGTACGATTCACAATTCGATCGGTTTTTTTACATAATCCTAGTGTTGTCTATATTCTAAAGGTTTAGATCCTAATAACAAAAGAAATTTGTTAGGATTTTGTTTGGCTCATTTAAGTATAAATAAGCCTTATTGGCTAGAAATCAAGTTATCATCCTAATGTTGTTTTTTTAAACCAATTTTATCTAATTTAGCTAATTTGTAATTATTTAGCTAATTAAAGCCTATTTTAACTCAATTTGGAATATTTAGTCCAATTGAGTCCATATAACTTTAGTTGTATTGTTATAGGCTCATTTTACATTCAATTACCCAAATTATAATTAAAAATCCTTTTATACATAATTAACCTAATTTAGTCCAGAGACTTATTTATATCAATTTTTAATTTAAAAAAAAGGTCTAATAAATCAAAATATGACTAAACTTACTAACTATAACCATTTATGAATTTATCTCATATTTATAATTATTAAATTTAATAAAATTCGGATTAATCACATTTTCAAAGAAAACAAAGTTGGAAAAATAAGGAGTTTGCACACTGATTAGTTTTTGGACTGGTTCATATTTATTTTGTACTTTTCGGTCTGGTTCGATTTTTACATAAAAAATAGACATCCTAATCTTTCAAAATGTTGTGGTATCGTTGGAAAAGAAGAAATAAAAATGGTCAGTTCGATTTACGTAAAAATAATCTGATTCAAATAGCGTTTTACATAGTACCTCTAAAAAAAATCTTTAAAAAATATCAAACGACCTTCAAAAATTCTAAAAATTTCCAGATAATATATAAACTTATTTAATATAATTTCTTGAAAGTTTTGTATAAAAATAATTATGTTTGATATTTTATTTATTTTTCTCAAGAATCACGACCATTAGAACATTTAAAATAGTAAATAAATTTAAAAATTATGAAACCTTCCAGATTACATCCTAAGATAATATACTATCATTCTCATAAATTTTGTATGAAAATAAATTTTTTTGATATCCTAACTAATATTACATATCATAGTAAACAATATTTATATTTTCTATTCAGCAACATATTATTGTTTTTATTCATTTCATCATGATAAATCATCACAAAAATCATATAAAACACATCAAAATAGATTATATAACACATCATTTTATTTTAGTTATATCCATATCATAAATCTACTAAGTAATGCATAAACAATATCAATAACATCAAAATAGATTATATAACACATCATTTATTTTAGTTATATTCATATCATAAACCTACTAAGTAATGCATAAACAATATCAATACTAACACATTTTCATCAATCAACTATACATGATATTTCACATCAATAATACATTTCCTATTCTTTATTTTAGTGTCCTAATATATTATTACTAACATATTTTTCTGATCAAGCCATTGATTTAAATTACTTACCTGAAATGTAGAAATTATCACTTAAACCTTCTAAATCCTCTACTACTACCACCACAGGATTTGTTGAAGCTTCTAATTCCAATCCCTACTTCAATCCTCAATTTAACCTTCAATTTCTCTAGCAAATTAGCTTAAAAGAGTTTAGAAATAATGTTGAAATGATAGAAGGATAGAAGAATTTATTAGGTAATACTTTACCTAGTTAGAGCTTCAATTACTTGAGTTTTAACGGAAATTTGTTGCTGATTTAGAGAGTTTATGGGTATTGATGCTGAAAATTTTTTATAGAAAGAGAGTATTTTGGATGTATTCTTTGGTGAAAGTGAGAATAAAGAGAATGGTTTTTTTACGGTTTTAGAGAATATAATATGGCAGAATTTGTTGGCTTGTGGGGCTCATTGTTGCTGAAATTCTTGGTGAAAAAAGAGAGGTATAAAAAATGTATTGGACAAGTGTCAACCTCTTATTGAAGTTGGTTTATTTGGTTGTTATGCAAAGTAATTAGGATAAAAAAATGGATTTCCTTAGGACAATATAATTAGGATTAAAACGGTTTTAGCATTTAGTTGGTGAAATTAGAGTAGACTTTAAATAATTATTTTTTATGATTTAATTTGTGAATTTGACTATTATTCTAATTTAATTTTAAGGTTCAAAATTATCCTTATTTTTAGCATTTAAATTATACTTTGCTAAATTAATTTAGGGAAATTTAGGATATTTCATCCTCCCATCCTTAAAAGAAGTTTCGTCTTCGAGACTTACCTCACTGCTCAACAGTTCGTAGTATTTCTGTCTCATTGAATCCTTAGTCTCCCATGTGGCCTCTCTCTTAGTCTGACCACTCCATTGGACTTTGACAAAGCTCATTGTCTTTCTCCTTAGGTTTTTCTCCATCCGATCTACAATCTTCACCGATCTTTTAGCTATCATTAGATTAGGTCATACCTCTGGCTTATGTGTATCAACAACCGCATTGGTATCCGATATACACTTCCTTATCTGTAATACATGAAACATGTTATGTACACCAAATAAACTTGGATGGAGTATCAATCTATAGCAACAGGTCCAATCCTCTCAAGTACCTCATACGGTCAATATATCTGAAATAAACAAACATTAACCTTTGATCCATAAACATAACCTTAACCTTTATCTTATAACTTAATTTACCTTAGATTTAATTTTCCCTTAACTCCAAATCTGAAGATTCCCTTCGTAGAGGATACTCTAAGAAACACATGATCTCCGACCTCAAACTTAAGTGGTCGTCGTCTCAAATCTACATAGCTCTTGTATCGATCCTGTGCTGCTTTCACTGATATGAACTAAACCTCTATAATAATTTCTTGTATCGATCTTGTGCTCTTGTATCGATCCCGTGTTGCTCTTGTATGAACTAAATCTCTTTTCATAGGAAACTTCCAATATTATAAAGATGAGGTTTAATTTATATGTATATTGTTTATTCATTGATATAGCCTAAATTCTATACTAGCACACCATGCCCATGGTCCTTTCATATAACTGTGCTGTGCTAATGCCTTATGTAGTGTTTTAGAAGTCTCAAGGGAATAATGGGTTTGCCTTATAACTTTTATATACATAATGAACTGTTTTGAGTAGAGTACCTCGAAGTATAATACTATAACAGAAAAATATTTATTGTCCTAGAAACACTATTCCTTCATGTTCCAACCAATAGATACTTCACATGTATTAAATAAATTTAAAAAAATAAAATACCCCTAAATTAAAAAAGACAGTTATTCTCACTCTATGTACACATGTCAATTGTCATTTATAAATAATGTGATTGTTTAGAAGCTTTGATGCATCTAGTTTGTGAGTAAATTATATCAGAAGGTCCTAACGTTTAAAGAAATAGGACAATTTGGGTCTCTAAGAATACGTGTCAACAGAAAAAGAGTCTTCTAAGTTTTGATTAAATATTCTCTCTCATTGACACGTCTCTTTGGGACTCAAATTAATATATTTCTTTAAACGTTGGGATCTCAAATGGACTTACTCAAAACATTATGACCTTTTTTTAACCACTCGAAATATTGAAACCTTAAATGAACTTTTTCTCAAATATTGGAATCTTCTGATGTGATTCACTCTTTAATTTGTTATGGACATAACACCATTTGCAATAGGGAATCTTCGTTAATCTTTAAGCATGCGCAACCAGCTAAACATACTGTTTCATATTAGAATTAATTATTGGACGTTTAATTTGTTTCAACAAAAATATATAATTGTATGCAAAATAGTTAATGTACCAAGCCCATGACCATAAGTCCGTTATGTCTAATTTGCGAACAATTTAAATGACGTCTGCTTAGAAATTATTACTACTTAACAAGTAGTTTAACTACATTTTTCTATGGTCATTACATGTGACTTAAATATATACTGACAATTGTCTAATTATGAAAATAAAAATAAAATTAATATATATATAGACTGTTTATGAAATTATTGTTTAAATAGATGATTTTAGAAATTTTTTTTTTCTTCTTCCGTATCTTCTGTCTATATCCCTATATAATATTAAAGTGAATGGCACTGCTTTAGTGCTTTTAGAGTTTTAGTGCTTCTCCTTTTTTTTAAATATATATATATATATATTATTATACACGCATATTTTACCTTTCTATATTATACCTTCCTTTTTTTTTTTTTAATATTTTGGTGTTGCAAGTTATATTGACTTATCAGTATATTTGTCATTGACAATATTCCATTTCAATTAAAAAGACATCTTATCTTAGCAATTGACGTTTAGCATGGCAGCAAAAGAACTTTTGAAATATATTGTTTGTTAGTATCATACAATTAAAAACCATCCTATTTTTATTATTGTATTTTAATTAGAATTAGGGATTACAGCAGGTTATGTTTATTACTCTAAAATCGTCACATTATAACTTAGGTGCTCAGTTTGTTTTACATTATTTTTATAGATATATGGCAAGATCCACTATAAAACAATTAACTCATGATTAATACGTATCATTTTCCTATAATTTATTAAGAAAGATATATTTACACAATTACATGTGTTTATATTTTTTCAATAACCTTTTGTTTTGTATCCATTAAGAAAAGGCTTTTATTTTATTCCTTAAAAAGAACTACATGATGCTCTAATGAAGTAAAGGAATATTGATCCATGCGAATCAAGTTTATACAAAAAAAAAAAAAAAAAAAAAAAAAAATCCCATTGAGAAGATTGAAAGTAGAAAAATCTGTTTAAAGCAATATAGATTTGTTGGCTAAATGATTTGCCACCTTGTTTACTTGCTTATGTGATTGGGTAAGTTTATGACTCTGTCTTGTTTCATCGACATTTGAATTTTCTAGGTTAGATGGTGGAATGTCCATGGATGGAAGGAAAAATTACTAATCCAATTGACAATTACTGATAAATCTACTTCAATATTTATACTGTCCAACTTATATTGCTTGCTAACCTCCTGACTTTTTGTGAACAAACGTGAAATGATGGAAATCAGATATCTAAATCTGATTAATGAAAGCTCAACGAAAGACGAACTGAAGAAAAGTTCCGAACAGAGAAAGGAAGAAATATCTTGAATGTGTGTATCTAAATCTGTTATCAAAAGTTTGTTACAAAAGCATATGTATACTACACTATATAAAGAAGACAAACAGAAAGACACGTGAAAGACAGTGTATGTAAAACCAAATAAATAATACATATTCCAACATCCCCCCTCAAGTGGGACTTGATAAAAGACCCAACTTGATAGAAATGTCTTGCAACGAAGAAACCCGAACTGGTTTAGTGATAAAATCAGCAAGTTGACAAGAAGAGGAAATATGGACAGAGATAGAAAACCAGAATTAATATGATCTCTAGTAAAATGTACGTCAACTTCGATATGCTTGGTACGAGCATGAAAACATGGATTCTCAGCAATTTGTTTTGTTGAACGGCTATTAGTAAACAAGGTGATACGGGAGAAACTGGAACATGGAGATCAAAAGCAAAAAAGAGAACCAAAGTAATTCTTTGGTTGTTGAAGCAATACTTCGATATTCGGCTTCAGTAGAAGAAGTAGACATCGTGACCTGTTTCTTGGTCTTCCACAAAATAAGAGATGAACCAAGAAAAACGAGAAATCCTAATAAAGACTTTCTATCAACTCGTGATGCACCCCAATCGGCATCAGAATATGCAGTCAACTTCAACGAAGAAGTGGGAGAGTAATGCAAACCATGATCAATAGAACCCTTCAAGTAACGAAGAGTATGATAGGCAGCCTGTAGATGGGAATCACGAGGAGAAGATACAAATTGGCTAAGCTGTTGAACAGCAAAGGACAAATCAGGTCGTGTAATTGTCAAGTACAATAGACGTCTAACCAAACGACGATACAAAGATGGATCCTTCAACAAATTGCCAGACATATTGTCTAGATGAACATTTGAAGGAAAAGGAGCATCTAAAGGCTTGGCTGGTGAGACCTGCTTCAATAAGAATATCAAGAGCAAATTTTCATTGATGAACATGAAATCCAGATGAAGAACGACAGATTTCAAGTCCTAAGAAAAATCTAACATCTCCCAAATCTTTAATGGTAAAAGCAGAATCCAAAGAGGATTTTAACGCAGCCATAGCAGTGATATCATCACTAGCAACTAAAATGTCAACAACATAAACTAAAACAACCAAAAATCCAGAAGATGTGACTTTAGTGAACAATGAGTGATCATGTTTCGATTGAGAAAACCCAGATCAAGTAGATGTTTAGTAAGCTCTTTGTTCCACTGCAGAGAAGCCTGTTTGAGACCATATAAGGAACGGATCAACTTACACTTTCCCACGAGGCACATGGAACCATCAGGAGGTAATAAGTAGATTTCCTCATCAAGAAATCCATGAAGAAAAGCATTATTTATGTCCAACTGATGTACAGTCCATCCTCTAACAGCTGCTAAAGCAAGAGTAAGTCGGACAGTTGAAAGCTTTGCAACCGGTGCAAAAGTATATGTATAATCAACCCCTTCAATTTGATTATAACCCTTTGCAACCAATCTTACTTTATATTTCTATTTTACCATTTGATTTGAACTTAACTTTAAAAACCCACTTACTACCAATAGCTGTCTTGCCAACAGGTAAATCAGTCACTCCCATGTATGATTTGATTCCAATGCTAATAATTCCTTTTGCATGGCATCAACCTAATTAGAATCATGTTTTGCTTCATGATATGAACAAGGTTCATGAATTGTAAATACATTGGCTAATGAGACCATATGATCTTTTCGATAGGATTTGATAGTATGAGGAGAAAATAGAGGATATTTGGCAGTAGTGATAATTGAAGAAACAGATCCGTCAACATGGACCATATGTAAAGTCTTTGATCCATTGTGGTGATTTGCAAATTCTTTTGGACTGACGAGTAGGAATAGTATCAGAAGAAATAGGAACAGAATCGTGTGTTTGAGAGGGTGAGGACAGATTAGAAAGAGGAACATAATCGTGTGTTTTGGATGAAGGAAATGATTGAAAAGGGAACATAGAGGAAGAATGATCAACATTGGACAACTCAGAAGAAGGAGACAAATCAGATTGATGAAAAGGAAAAACATTTTCATAAAATTTGACATCTTTATCGACAAAAACTTGATTTATAGCTAAATCATAGAGCTTATATCCTTTTTGACCAAAAGGATATCTAAGGAACACACAACGTGTCACGCTCTAATGGGTACCCTAAACGTGACAGCCCGTCGTATGCAATATTAAAGCTCAACAATGACTATCTCAGTCACTCGAAAGCTTCCATATCGGTACAAGGCATACATTCACAACAAAGGGAGACCGTTGAAGTAATGCATTTTAAGATATTGGCAGCGAAACATACAAAACAACACTTAATATATTTCATAGAAACATAAAGTCTTACAACTTCTAAGGGGCATTCCCCCGATAAATATATAACAACATGGTTCCACTGAATATAACATCACTAAAGCTAGAAGATTTTAGAAGAAATCTACTCTATAACTTCAAAATAGAATTCCTCCAAAAGCTTCTCAAAATAAGGATTCTACCCGGGAAATCAAGGTGGTCTCGGGTGCAAAAGGTAATCCTGCAATATCAACAGTCTATAGGAGTATAAGCATGACTAGCTTAGTGAGATATTCCTTACGCAAAAGTACTCTGAACAAGCAATCAACCAAGTTTATTAATTCAAACATATGATATGCAACAACCATATGATCAAACATTACATACGACTATCCGGTTTCGTATGCATGATGGATTTACCCCTCCATCGGTGGTTAGGGAATGCTTTGAACTGGGCCTCGAACGACCTCTTTAAAGTTTGCGTGCGTTTTGGGGTTCCAACGAACCATACTACTAGTCATCGGGCTTTCCATACCCAAAGCGATCGATCCGGCTCGGCTACACCTTGAGGCCGTATTCTCTGAACGTCCTAACCCTCAAGATGTAGCTAGGCAGCTTACCTTTCCAGTCTCACGCTGAGGAGTAGTAGCAAAATTTCGAAATGATATTCTAAATGATATGCATGAGCAATTTATTATATGAGGATTTCAATATAACATTAGATCATTTAGAGCGATCAAACAATATGTGCACACATAACAATACATACATGGAAACATTTATATCAATCACAAATTGGGTTCCGATATATTTATCGTTCATTGATTGCACACAACGGATCACATACATAATTCCCATAATATCCCACATGCATATCAATTTTTATCTTTTCCTAACATCTAGTGCTCTATTCTACAAGCACATGCATGAATACATGAGCGTAAGGGAACTCACCCGTCCATAGCGATCTAGGAGTCGAAGTAATCCTCTGAAAAGACAAGATCATGATCCTCGACACCTAAAAAAAAGAAATACCCAACATGAGTATTTCATCCAAAATCTATTCAAATTCTATAATTCTATCTTAGGGAATTCGTAAAAAAAATCGTATGAAATAGAAATTCCAACTTAAAATGGCCATAACTTGCTCATTTTAACTCGAAATTTCGCATATTATATATCGATTTCTACCTACTCGAAAAGATCTATCTATTTCTAAGGTTATTTTTATCAAAAGAAGTTATTTCAGTCTCAGAATAGTAACGGACAGAATTGATACGAATTTCAAAAAAATAGAGTTTTCAAACTTTTCTTTATTCAAGAGCTTTTGTACAAAAATATAGATATATTATATGGTTGAAAGAAAATCCCTTGAATACATATATACTCAAACCATATGCATGAATTTAGTGGTGTTGTCTCAACAATGTTCTTATAGTACAATATGTTTTGAAAGTGAGATAAGCTTAACTTTTGTAAAGAGATTAGTTTTGTTAAGAAAATTTCTCATTTTACTAAAAGTAAGCTTCTCCTTCCTTTAACTCCATTTCTTAAATAAAAGTAGTTTTAATCTCTTTTAAATTTCTACTACCTTATTTCTAATGTTTTGGAAAACATAATCTTTCTAAATACTTCATGGTTATATGTCCCATTGCTTTTCTAAAGTTAGATCTATTTTAAAAGAAATGATCTTTAATTTTTGAAAACTTATCTAGACTTTTAGTGTTTTTAAAATGTTGATAGAGAACTTTGATAATTGAATTCAAGAAATCCTTTGTTTAAATAAGGAACTAAGTTTAAAGAAACTTTCTTCTTCTATTGGTTTGAAAAGAGAATTTGTGATAACTTTACTTTATGTATTTCTTGGTAAAACCACATATTAAAACTTGAGCTAACTTATCTAGCTTTAGAAAAATATTTGTTTAAGATAAAATTTCAAGTCTTTAAGGAAAATAATTTCTTATATGACAAAATTTATATTTAAAGAGAGTTCATTTTTATTACTTAAGAAAACTCATTTTTTTTATTACGGTTGAGACAATAACAACATATTCATGTATGAATGAGAATATATAACTATGAAAAATATAAAAACAACATAAATAAAATTAAGAGCATAAAAGGAAAGTCAAGTATTGGGAACCTTAGCTTCAACAAGATATCTCGGGACTAAGAATAGACTAGTCCTCAAAAGAAAAGAAAAGCAAAGAAATAAAATTGTTTTGACTTGATATGGACAAGTCTAAGACTAGAAAGACTAGTCTTAATATTTGCATAAAACAAGTAAATAAATAAATTGCAAGACTTGAAAATAAATAAATAACAAATGAGCTTATATGCTCTAAATAAATATATACATAATATACATAATACTTATATAAGTTATCTTAGAAACAAATAATAACAATAACAACATAATACATAAAGAAAAGAATAGAACATGAACAAAAACAAAACATGAATAAATTGTTGCTTCTTTAACTTAATGAGTCTAAAAAAACATACACTGAACTCATGTTAAGTTATATGAACATTATGAGAGAATATGAGAAACTTTTACCTAAAGTTTATGTGGTGGTTGAAGAAGAAAAGAATGGGTTGTTGTATTATGTGGGACTTGGTTTTCTAAAGAAAAGAAGAAACTTGAGAGAGATTTTGGGAGAGAAATTTTGTGGAGTGATTTTGGGAGAGTTTTAGTATGAATTTTTGTTGTGTGAAAGAATGGAAGAGGAATGGGGTATTTATAGATTTTTGGAGTGGAAATTAGATATAAAATAAATTGGAAAAGAAAACAAATTGAGAGGAAGAGGAGAGAGAGGATGGACGGCAATGGCTTTGGGGGAAGAGAAAAATTGATTAATTTTGTTGTTTTGTAATAAAAAGAAGTAATATGTAAAGTGTGATGTGATTAAAGTTGTATGGGAAAGGTAAATTGTAAGGTATAGGTATGGTAGAGTGTAAGAATAGAGTGTAAGAAAAAATAGAGATAGGTGAATAGTAATGAATAGTAGAAAAGTACTATGAATAGTAGACTAGACAATTAAAATATCGGTAGTAAAGAAAATACGCGTAAACGGCTTATATCTGATTTTTTTGGTCACTGAAAAATTCTAAAACTGATATTTTTGAAAACCTTATATTTTTACGAATCTATTGGTGTTGTCGGAATATTTTTGCTATCCGGTGCTCCAGGGCACTGTTTTTGAAAACTGATCCCGATCGGATCCAAAGGACACTAGAAAAATTCGAATCTGATATTTTTAGGCTTTCCTATATTATTACGAACGATATTCCACAATTATTTCAATTTCATTTTCTAGGGTTTAAGAACACGGGATTGCCGGATCTAGATTCACTAGACTAATCATATAATTAGGTTAACTTTAGGGTTTTGTTTCAACTTCCGGTTCTTAGGGTTTGCTAATATTATCGAAAAATCTAGGGGCTTACACAACGTTTACTTCTTGGATCAAATTTATCTTGCACATGGTGTAAAGTTGCAGCAAAACATAAACAACCAACAACTTTTAATTCATGATACTTGGGTTGTGTATGAAAAAGCATTTCAAAAGGAGATTTCCATCCAAGAATTTTGAGTGGCATTTTATTAACTAAATGAGTTGCTGCTAGGATACATTCACCCCAAAAGGATTTGGGTAGATTGGCTTGAAATCTAAGAGCTCTTGCCGTGTCTAAAATGTGTCGATGTTTTCATTCAACGACCCCATTTTGTTAAGGAGTATAAATGATACTCCTTTGATGTACAATTCCCAATTGTTTGAACAGATCTTGACAAGTGTTAGAAAGGAATTCCATACCATTGTCAGTTCTCATAGTTTTGGGAATAATGTTGAAATGATTTTTAAGATAAGAAATATAGGTGGTGATAAAGTGTATGGTTTGATGTTTGTGTTTCATAAGAAAGGTCCATGTGCACCGTGTGTTATCATCAACAATGGTTAGGAAAAATTTATCACCAGAAATAGACGATATGTTAAAAGGACCCCAAATATCCAAATGTATCAATTCAAAGGGAAAAGAAGCACTATGATTTCGAGTAACAAAAGGAGATCTATGAAACTTAGCAAACAAACAAGCATCACATCTGAAATTGTATTTGGTACAATCGGAAATATGTTTCAAATGAGACAAAGAGTTCATAGAAATATGACCCAAACGTCTATGTAATAGATCTAACTTAATCTGATCACACTCTTTATTGACGTGTATGGAAGGATCAACATAACTAACAAAAGAATCTGTTCGATTACAAGAATTAGGATCACCAACAGTGCTAAAAACTTGAAGTATGTAAAGTCCAGATGACATCTCTGCTTCAAGGATTGGTTGTCTAGATCGTAGGTCCTGAAAAATACACTTATTGGGAAGAAAATCATGGTCAAAGAATGATATTTCAGTAACTTACTAACAAATAGTAAATTGAACTGAAATTCTGGGACGAAAAGAACAGATGTAAGAGTGATATGTGTGTTTAGTTTGACATCTCCAATGATATCAACAACTTTGATGCTTCCATCTGTAAACGAATTTTTATAGGTGTTTTGAGTATTTGTTGATTGACAAGAATTGATGAACTAGGTGTTATATGATATGTAGCCCCTGTATCTATAATCCATTTACCAATATTCACATCAGAATTTGAATCAAAATTGAGGATATTACCTGCAAAATTAATCATTCCATGAGTGCCTCCCGTGGAATTGGAATCTTTAATGGATAAAGACTTTAATACTTCTTGACATACTCGTGAAACCAGAGTGGAATTGTCCATGGATTGGGACAAACCAGATGTGCAGTGAGATGAGGAGCTTTCTTAATTGGCTTGTTACCTTTAAACCACTCTGGATAACCAACCAATTCAAAACATCTATCTATAGTGTGACCTGTCTTCTTGCAATGGTTACAAAAAAATTTCCCTCTCTTATCTTTTCTATCATGAACAGAAGATTTTGGAATTTCTTTCACCATACATGCAGCATTAACCTGATCTGAATTTCCCATGTATTCACTCAATTGTTTTTGTTTTTCAATCTGACACACTATATAATATGCTCTATTTACAGCAGGAAGAGGATCAGTAGACAAAATTTGACTTTTCACATGATAAAAAACATCATTCAACCCCATTAAAAACTGCATTAGATGTTCTCTTTCCTCTAAATCTTGCCACTTCTGTTTCAAATTACAACAACACTGTTCAAAAGCTCCACAATCACAAACTGGACGTTCAGACAACACATTTAGTTCATCCCAATGCCTTTTTAGCTTGTTGAAATACTCAGTAACAGATGAATTTCCCTGTTTCATATTCACAATATCAAATTTCAATTGATAAACTAACGGTGCATTACTCATCCTAAATCTCTCGACAAGATCCTTCCATAATTCTCTCGCAGAAGTAGCATATAAAAATGCATCTGCTAAGTCTTTTGACATTATGTTTAGAAGCCAACATCTAATCATACAATCATTTCGAATCCATTTGTCAAAATCTACTTCATTTTCTTGAGGTGGTAAATATCTACCATCAATAAACCCTAATTTTGCTTTTGCACCTAGGGCTAAACGAATTGAATGACTCCATTCATGAAAGTTCTTTCCATCAAAAACTAAATTCGTGAGAAGAACTCCTGGGTTATCCGATCCAGAAATATAATATGGGTCACCATATGTATTTTCGATACCAGAATTTGTCGAATTCAACATTTCCTAATTCTATCGAAAATCAAGAAGAAACAACATAAAAGATCACCGAAACGGAATAAAAAAAATTGTTGTCAAACCTGCTTTGATACCATGTGAACAAACGTGAAATGATGAAAATCAGATATCTAAATCTGAGTAATGAAAGCTTAACGAAAGACGAACTGAAGAAAAGTTCCGAACAGAGAAAGGAAGAAATATCTTAAATGTGTGTATCTAAATCTGTTATCAAAAGTTTGTTACAAAAGAATATGTATACTACGCTATATAAAGAAAACAAACAGAAAGACACGTGAAAGACACGTGTATGTAAAACCAAATAAATAATACATATTCCAACCATTGCTGACAACTCTAACATGTGTCATGCTGTCAATCTCTTAGGAAATTTTTATTTTTAAGCTGAGTCATCTTTTAAGAAAATTATATTGTTTTGTCATATTTATAAGACCAATCTTGCCAGTTATTTAATAATTCAGATTCATATCTAACAATGATCATATCATCAAAATACTTAATATATTTCTTGTTACATTTCATTAATAATTGAATGATTAACTGAATAGTAAAAACTTCCCATCTATTGATATTACTCCAAAAGCAAAATCATTATTCCATTTTCATCACGTGCTAGTCTCCCTCCTGTCACTCCATTAATTCATGAGGTGTGGGTCCTCTCTTCACATTATTCGGGCTTTTTGGCTTTGTCCATCGCACTATCTTCAAATTTCTATCCCTAGAATCAGTATATAAGAACTTGTAAAATCTATTTGAAAAGAACTTTAATTTGTTTAAATGATATATATATATATGGATGTAATTGGATCGGGTTTCGGATGAATTATATGAATATAAAATCCGACCGGTTATCTTCTAGGTTTTACTAAACCCAACCTTATAACCTTATAGGACTTTCATAATATATCCAAACTCATCCTATATGTTTGCTTTAGAACCCAGAACTTGACTCTATAACCATCTAATTCCATTTTTTTTTCAATATATTTCAAATTTTAATAGTAAATTCAAGAGAAGGCAGTGTTTCTGACGCACTTTTCCTATATAAGGAAAAAATATGGAAAGATGCATGTAGAATTGATAGAATATGTGGCAAACCATTAGATTTATGATTTGGCATTTAAACACATAAGAGACTTACATAATGACATAACATCTTATAGAACATAATTAAATTAAATCTCTTGTTTGTTTGACTTTTTGTGTGTATTTTAGTTTTAGAATATGAGATATATATGAAGTGTGGATGATATAAGACACAATAGGGGTGAGGGTTTACGTTTTAGCAGCTTTAGTCTTCATGATTTTTTTTAAAATTTTACTATCTGGTTAAGTATTCTTTGGATATCTTATAGAATTCAATCCCAACCCCATAATATTATAGGATTTTAGCTACATATTGAAACCCAACCCTAAAACACTATAAGGTTTAATGGATCGGAAGGATTCTACAGTCCACCTAGTTGCATCCCTATATATATACATACATACATATATATTATTATTATATATATTACACTTTGAATTTTAAAATAATGCCAACAGCTTTTGTTCTCAAGTTAACTCAATATTTTGCTCTCCTTTATGCTTGTGTTCCAACCAAAATAGCCAAAAATTTCATAATATAGTTGCAACAATTGATGATTGTGCACATGCCTCTTCTTCTTCTTAAGCCCCGTTGCCTACCTCAAAATAAAACCCTGATGCTTTCAAAGTTCATTAATTGTGACAATTGAAATATTTTTGAAAGTTTGGTTTGAAAACTGAAACACCTAACAACCGATGAAGCAATAATCCATTGGGTAGATCTCATTTTCACACAAGCAGCATGTCAAGCAGCATGTAGAAGCTAATTGCACAACAACTTTTTTTCTTTTTAAAAGCATCTTCTCATTTTTCAACAACTTTAATATTAATTTTTCCTTTTTTTTTTCCATATTCCTAATCCTTACTCTCTTATACAATTTGCTACATAAGTGTTTCGCATGTGTTCTATGTTGTTTAATTTAAACACACATCGCTCTCCGAAAGTGTTAAATGAAGTGTCTGGAATAATTATTTTATATGTAAATTGGAAATGAACTTCTCGAATAGAATTGGTTTTATATATCAATCACTGTAAAAGGATCACATTAGGTCACGGAGAAGCTTATTCAGATCGTCCTACCAAATTACGGGACCCTAAGAAGGTAAATTAGAGGAGAAAATAGTCGAAGTAATAATTTTTCGATATTCTTTCGTCTTTTGAATGCCTACGGTGAGCAAGGTTTTTATGATATTAATACATAATAGGACATATTATTCTTACTTTTATTGATTTCTGTATTTCAATGATGTTAATTCGTATGATGAATTGATTAGTAGCATATAAGTATTAATTATTATATATTAATATGTGATATATCTATATCTATCTATATTATTAAAGTCAAAAGGTTTTTTTTGGTGATTTTAGTGTAGATATAATTTTTAGTGTATGATTTGATGAAAATAACTGCTATGATTTAGAATTTATAACTTTTTTTTTCAAAACAAAAACTACTCATTCCTTAATTCTTTTTGCAGTTGAAAATCTGTTGGTTTTAATTAATAAATCTATCTATATATATATATATATATAGCTTTATAGCTAATAGCAATACTTTGATTTTTCAAATATGATGTGTCAAGTTGGAGTACCTCATCTTTTCAATCGCATTTTTTTTTCATCATTATAAAAATTTCCAATGAATAAGTATGAACACATATGGGCTAATAGTATTATAGCCTAGTGGCATTTTCTTTAATTTTTCAAATGATAGGTACTAGGTTTGGATTCTCTAATGAAATATAAAATTAAAGCAAATAAAATATAGGCAGATCATTGATCAATCTATCTTAGTAAGATTTTCTATTGAGGGTTTATCACATGAAAAAATGATATCATATATGATACCACATTATGAGGTATCATTTTTTTATGTGCTATATCCTCAATAAAAGATTTTGTCAAAGATAGATAGTTTATGCGGTACCATTTTTTCATGTTGACTGGGGATCTTGCGACTTATCGGTATTTTCAACTAAAGCATGAATGCAAATGCACCGTGTGGTCTGTGTCTATCTTCCTCTCTATCCATATTACCAACCCCTCTATGGTTGCTGGACGCCATAAATGTTTCATTTGTAGCTTTTGCCGAATGCCATAAATCCATTTGTCCAATATCCTTTATCCCATGATGTCATAACTTATTACGGCAGCTTTGCTTGAAAGTAAGACACAACATGACGGTAACGGTAAATTTTCTGAAGCCTTGTCTGGTACAATATATAAGAAGGTGAACAAAACAAAAAGTAACGCAAATTTATTTGATGGGGGAGAGGGAGAACCTACAAAACGCGAGATTAGGGTCTGTTTGGATTATCTGTTTTTCATCTGTATATGTATTTTTTTAAAATGATATGTGTAAATATATCCGATTTGCATATAAATTTTATCTATATTTGTTCTATTTGATCTTTTGATGAGAACTGTCAACCTTTTTTTATCCATATCTATTTCTTGATAAATAATTTGTTAGCAAAAAGGTTGAAAAAGTGTCTGTATCTACTCAAAAAAAGCCAAAACAAACAGACCCATAGCTAGACTGGGCGACAATATATAGTACAATGTATACGACGAGGTACGTAAATGGACCTACGTCAGTCAAGCAAAATTTCATTCTTCTGTCGTATGTACTCCTTCAGATGTTTCAAAAGAAGACAGTCGTTTTCCATTATCTAATGGGCCTTATGTTAATCTATTTATGGATGGTCCTGGAATGGTCCAACGGTTGAAACGGGCCTGGGATGTGTGGCTTATCGGATGATGGACCTGGGACCCGAAGTACGGAATGCCAAGCTTTGATTCTAGCAATTCAACATGCTAAGGAAATGGGGTTGGAAACATATCATTTTCTTCTTGGATTGGCCTTCGATTTACCAGCCTCTGACTCGTAGAAATCATAGCCTGCAATGGGAACGGTGCCATATTTTGAAGATGCTTGTGACCTTTTGAAGTCTTTTGTACCATATGCCTTATTGTTTTATTCTTGTCAAACGAGATGCTAATATTTTAGTGGATTGGGTAGGTTTACATATTCAAAGGAGAATGTATCATTATGATTGGTGGTTCAACCTCTCATTTGCCCTTCAAAAGCTGCGTTCATATTTTATTTCTTTAGGTGTCTTACAGTTTATTGTAAATGACAATGGTTGACTTTTAATGCATGTCTGTTTTCGACAAAAAAAAAAATTATATGATTTTTTCCTTTTTTAGTTTTTTAGCCTTTAACATCCCGTGTAAATGAGGAAAATAAAAGTTGCCATATCTAACATTATTGATAATAAAAAAAATTACCAACATAAACTATAAGAAGAAAAACCTAGTTTATGAACCTTAAGCATGCCTATAGAATAACTATTCAAAACCTTGATATTAGAACATTATATAAAACATGAATATTCGCTCTAATGAGCTTTATAGATAAAATATCAACTATTGAGTTTGATTTTCTAAAATTAAATATGTCTTTTATGGAAGATCTTTGACTCTTTATAAGAGCAACCTTGCAATTGCATATCATATATTGAATCCCATTAGTGCAGTTAACCATTGAACTGCAAAGAAATCAAATTCTACCCCAATACTTGCTATATTCCTCAATATGCATATCGAATAGCCAATAATTTAGTTTAATTTGGTCTAATTAATTCTATCATCCTATAAATATATAAAGATAAATGTACGTTGCAAGACTAAGTAACTTAGACGGTCTATCATATACCCATACCACAATATAAATATATAAAGGTACAAAATAACTTAATGTCTATATGAAATACCCCAAACCTTCACATATATTAGAAATTAGGTTTAGATAGATTTGAATGAATTAAATTAATCATAGGATATAAATAGACAAGTTGACAAAGTTAGATTAGTAATTAATTAAATGAAATTTGAGATTTGAAATTCCTAAAATTCTCTAAACAAGTCATTGAAATGTTTAGAGGATTCCTAAACTCTTGATTCTTAGCCTAAATACTAATTCCTAAGTCTTTACAAAATTTGAGTTCATTTGCTTGAATAAAAATATCAGTTCTTAAACCCGAACTCAAATTAAATATCTTTTATCTAAAATAAATTCTCAAATTAAGTTCTTATTGCAAGTTCTTAATTTCTAACATATTGGTTCTGAAACAAACTTTTAAATACTCTCGTAACTATAGATATTTGATCTAATAGTTCTAAAATTATACCTATAATCCTTTATATTAATTTAGTCCCTATCCTTTTCTTTTAAAGACCTTTATCCCCTGCCTCTCTCTTCTTCTTCTATTTCTTCTTCTTTTCTTACGTTTCTTTCCTTCTTCTCTTTCTTTCTTTCTTTCTCTCTTTTTCTTTCTTTGATCTTTCCTTCTCAATCTCAAACCTTAGACAAGATCAAGAAGATAAATTAACACTAAGCAAGAAGATAGGAAAGAGGAATCAAAGCTAGAAGAAGAAGGAATTGCATGATTTAACTAAAAAGCTAAGTTTTCTATTTCTATTCCTCTTTGCTTTTACTTGTTATTTACCTTGTAATTGATGAATTGATGTTGAATTGGGTTGAAAGTGCTGTTTATTTTTGTAATTGTTGAGTTGAGTTAGATATGGGTTGAGTTGGAGGAAGAAGATGATGAATAGTGGTTATGGAGGTTGATGAAGTTTGAGATGTTTGATGTGGTGAATGTGAATTTTGTTGTTTGAATGTGTTATTGATCATGTAACAAGCTTTGGGGAACTTTGGAATGAGTTTAAACAACTTTGAAAAGTGTAAAATGCATTTCAAGAACAAAGGAATTCGTAATTTTGTCGTTCCAGTGTGCACTACCTTATGCACGGTGCACAAGCCCGTGCAGCCCTTAAAATGCTTAAAACTTTGTCTCGGGTCACTTTTTCATGCTCTGCACGGCCTCGAGCACGGCCATGCACTCGGTCGTGCAGACTTCCCCTGTTTCGCAGCCGTTTGTATTTTAGCCATAACTTTTTCATCCGACCTCCGATTGAGGTGATTCAAGTTGCGTTGGAAAGCTTAAAAGAGATCTACAATTTTATGTTTTGAGTTTTTATAAATTCGAAACTTATCGATGCTTAAATTTTGATTCTTTCCAGCTGCAACACTTTTCAAAACAAAGTCAAAAACTTGTTTTTGTTTGTTAAATGTGTTTTGCTTAGGAAATGGATCTTTTTGAGATAAAATGAGATAGATAAGTGATATTTGATGTGTTGAGTGAATTAATTCATGTAATTAAACATGGGTTAAGTAGATTTATAGATTTAACAAATAATTAGATTAAATCTAGAAGTTAGTTATAAAATGAACTTAGTTAACAAACCTAGGTTCAACTTGACTAAATGAACTTGAATGAACTAAAATGGATTAGATTGTTTAACTTTGATGAATTTGGCTAAGTTTAAGTTAATGTAAGCTCGAATTGACATAATGAACTAGTAATTAATCTAAGTCTAACTTGGCTTAATGAACTTTACTAAGCTAAAATGAATTAGATTGATATAGTTTGATCACCTTGGCTTAGTAAATGACTTAAATGACTAATTTTAATCAATTTGGCTAATGTAAAGCTAAAATGGGTTAATAGCTATGAATTAGCTTAGATGAGTGAAATAGGATGATCTTTGATTAATATGGGGAATATGTTGTTTCAAATGTGTGTGTACTTGGAAAATGAATGTTTTTGGTTTATGAATTCTTTGTTAATGCTTTTGTAATAAAACACTATAAATAAAGAGAAAAGAAATTCTTTGACAGACAAAGGAGAACTGTCCATATTTTGGCGGGGCGATATTCGCAGCCATAGTGGGGTTCCACATTAGTGTCTGATCAAATAGGAGTTAATAAAATGAGTTAGAGATTAGTGAATAATTAATATAAGTTCTTGTATGAATTTGATGAAGTGGATGATTAGTTTAGTTTAGTTTCTTATACGAGCTCTTTTCTTAACAGTGGTGGATATCTGATTTTATCTTCTGGATTATCTTATGAAATTTCCTTCCGAAGCTATGTTTGGATTTCATATTCAAGGTACGCAGTAACCTGCTTGTCTCTGTTAGGATAGGCATTTATAAAACTTAAATATATAATAAGAAAACTTAAAATGTGATTGTTGCTTGTGCTTTATGCCGTTAAAATCCAATTCCTACGCCAGGTCATGTATGAACCTAACGGCGACCCCTCATAGTTTGATGAGTTTGGGATGGAAGTTGGTATCCGGTTCGGGGAGCAGCACCTTGCTCGGTTTGAGCACGGTAGATCTAGGCGCTTAGGCCACTCCTGTCATTTGAGATGACTTTCATTAAGTGGTACGGCGGGTAGTCGACGGGGGGTATAGATCGGTGAAAATTTATTTAAACTTGGTAGGAAGTACCATAGTTTAGTTCAAACGTTTATGAGAAGGGTGAACTAATTTTATGATATGGACCGAGTATAAATAGAGCTAAGTAACGGCTATTAACCCTGGAGGAAGCTACTTTTCTCTTTGACTTAACGATATCTAGGACGGTATGAGTACCCGAACTACTTATATCAACCCCCTGAGCGTCCGAGTGTTACTCAGGTCCCCTCGCGATCCCTGTTGTCCGGAGTTTGAATACTCCCGTGTTGATTTGTTTACTTTAAAGAAAGATAATAACTTGTGGTTGTTGCATTTGCATTTAGTTAAGCTCGTGTGTCACTCCGTGTGTGATTGTGTTGCTGTGTACTGGGCTCCGGCTCATTATTGTTGTTGTTATTCTTTTTACAGGAATTGTGATTGTTGATGATGATGATGAGATGATGACTTGATGATGATGGTTATTGTTGTTGATGTTGATGTTGATGAGGATGGTGATGGTGATGATGATTGATGTGATGATGTTTGTCCCGGGTTTTGGGCGATTCTGAAGATTTGGAAGATGGTGAAATGTGATAGGATCGAACATTTCTTGTATTTTGTTTCTTCTTTTGTTTTGTTTTTGTAAGAGGACTGGATATTTTTATACATTGTATTTTCTTTTAAGGGCTTGTTAATGCCCAATTGATTGTAAATGGTTATCTACCCTAAGAGTAGATCATAAAGTGTTTTTATAAAGTTAGTTTCTTAGAAAACTGGTTTGCTCTGTAGGGAGTAGAAGTTTATAAGTTGTTTTATAAAATTTGATTTTCCGCTGCTAAATCCTTTTATCTGAAAATCTAATTAAACGATTTCACAATCTAAAATTGAATAGCAATGTTCAACATAAACACCTTCTTTTAAGACAACCTTACGTATAATTCATAAGAGTTATACGTGGTTGGGGACTTGATGTGTTTAATTTGAAAATTGAGCATGTCGGGTCTTTACACTATAATTAATTAACATATGCAAAATCTCACACTTACAATTCTCTATGTTTCATATTAAATAATTCAAAGATTTTAATACAGTGGAGGGCCTAATATAGTAATATAATTATAACTACATTACTAGTACCTAATTGAAACCATTCATTCACATGCACAAGCATCGTCCCAAATCCCATAACTTGAGAGGTTATATACAAAAGCAACCATGTACCCTTACAACAATCACAGGATATTATCTTTCAAATAATCGTTAAAACAACACAACCACATGATGGAAAAATTGACTCCTTTAAGGATGGCATCCTATAATCAATGCCAAATTGGCCTTTAGGAAGTTGGCTTACTCACTTGTGTCCACCACAAAATCCATAACTCTTGTAGTGACTCACTCCTAGCATCTACCTTAACCTCCTATTTAGCCCATGGTGTCACCCTAATCAACGATTCACTACCAACCAATGCTTAAAATTAACTATCCTTTTGATGTGAAACTTTATTATTTGATACGAATCAAATTATGCATATGTACTTGCTAGTAATCTTGATCTCCAGTTACAAACAAAGATAATCAACATACATCTCTAAGTTCGATTAATTATTTACAACTACCTAACTATCTAATTATTCAAACATAAACTAACCTATTCATCTTTCTAAAAGTAGCTTTACGAAAACAACTAACTTTTTGAAATAAACTAAATTTTTACTAACTATTGATTAAGTATACTAACTATATCTAGATACCTTATAATAAAATTATTAAATAAGGTTTTTTTTTTTTTCTTTCGAGAAAATTTTCAATGATTTGTTCCAAAACCTCAAAACACTTTTCCAACTAGATCAAATCCAATTCTTGCTCGCAAAACTTTTTCATAATATAATCAACTTATAACAAAATCAAACATATGCGCTTCTTATTATTAGGTCCTAACATTCACTTATGGTTCTTAGAGTTTCAACGTGCAATACTTCTTTTCATAACTCAAGTTTATAACATGTGTTAATGCTTTTTGCAGCACCCTAATGAAGTTGTTTGTAAACTTAACATAGTATTTTGTTATTATCAATACATCTTTAGGATGCCTCGTTTTTTTTTTTTTTTTTTTTGCCAGTCATCTTTGGATACTTCAACAGTTGTTTTTCTGTGAGTGTTTTGCTATATTAAAACTTGTTTGTTTTGTTTGAGGGTCTAATTTATTGTTGTTTTGATTGTGTCATAATTATTTTTTTCTGGTGGCAAAGAGTCTAGTGTTATTTGCGTGTGTTTGTATATATATATATATATATATATATATAGGTTGTTACACTTAAAAAATAATTTCAAAATTAACTAAAAACCAATTCTTAACTTAAATTAAAATTAGACCCAATAGCAAGAGTCTTTAGCATATTTGTTAGGAATATTGTTGAAAATGTGCACTTATTAATACCAAAAGTATATCCATTTTTATTAGTAAAGTTAGTAACATGGGACTAGGAAAAACTAATACAAAACAATTCCTACAAATACAAAAATGGGTATAACATTGTTAAGAAGTAAAGAAACCTTTGATTAGAAGTCTGAATAAATATAACCACGAATCATTTCATCTACATTTATTACTTATTTTATTAATAATAACAACTCATTTATTACTATGAATATTAATAAATTTTTGTTAGTCATAGAAAAATAGTTTAAATATACTTTTTTATTTTGATTTTTTTTAAATAGGCTGATCTAGGTTGACCAGCTAGGTCGACGATTTAGAAAGTTTATTTGTTAATAATCAAGCAACCAACCTAGTCATTTGCCAGGTTATAACCTGCATGGCTGGACCAGGCCAATAGGTTGACCTATAGGTAATGGTTCAAGTTGGATCACGAGTCAAACCTACCCCTTATCCATGTCTTAGTACCAACTAGTCATTTGATAGGTTATAACCTGCACGGCTGGGCTAGGTCAATGGATCGACATGCAAGTAATGGTTCGAGTTGGATCACAAGTCAAACCTACCCCACACCAATGTCTTGGCACATCTAATCTTTATCAATTTTAGGATTGACACTTGAACAACTAATGTTGTTATGTTTTTACTCTTCGTTAAAAAAATCAATTCCAAAAGCACTTCTTTTAAATAAAGCATGTTACTTTATGTTTTTAATCCTATTTTATAACCATCTTATTTCCCAACTTTTGCTCAGAAATTTCCTTATTTTTATGTTTAAAGAATTTTTTTTTTTAAATTAACTTGAGTTTTATAGATACTTGTCTTGACTAAAAAATTTGGCTAACTTAAAATTTTCTTTCTAACTTTGCTATTGAAAATTTCATATTTTTGTTACATTCATCATGTTACAAAAACCTATTGGTCTAAAATTCTTAAAGTTTTATTAAACCTAAACAACTTACTCTAACCAAACCAATCTAATCTCCCTGTCTAGACATCTCTTTGGATCGGGTCCAAACCGGGACCTGACTAGGGCCAGCCACGACAGGTCCTAAGAGGGTCCATTCGTGCAGACCCATGGACCCAGCAAGTCCAAACGAGTCACCCATTAAAAAAAATTAAAAAATATTAATATACATAAAAAGAGATGAGTTAGACTTGTCCCAATCCATCTAGTCCTCCAAGGACCCAGTGGGTCCATGGCTTAGACCTACCTCATCTCCTTCAAGGGATGGTTACAAGTCCATATAATTTGAATTCAGGCACAGTAGTCAGGTCCATGAGTCGGACCTAAACCGTCCCAAGGAGATGTCTATCCCCACCTCTCTCACACCTTTTCTTAATTGCTTAATGGGGACCAACAAAGCAATCATAAATTTTTGTTATAAGTTTTTCAATGGAATTCTAGAATAATGAAAACTCTGGAATTTCTCTTCACCTTCCAAAATAACAGTAACATTGAGATTCAATATGGGAAATATACATTCTTCTATATAGGCTTCTTGTAACCATTGATGTTATCCAACCTGACTTGTTACATATATCAAAATATCCTTTTTCCGTTCTTTTCTCTCGGCTAAACTAAGTCCCACTTGATACTTCCATCATATAAACTCTTAAAATCAACCGATTTGAGAACGTCGGTTGCTTCTTTCAATGAGCTAAAATCAAAAGCATTCTCATAAGGAGCGTTTATTGATTTCCTTCTATAATCCTCTATAGTTAGATTTCTTATGCCAATTTTGATTCAAACATCTCTTCTAAGATAACTTCGAATTTTCTTGGGGACACTGTTTAGATATTGCTCGGGATATTTTGGCAATTCAATTATGCCTCCATCCATAATGGAATTATTTAGCTTGTTAGAACAACTGCACTCTCATTCTCGTTAACTCCTAATTGTTTTCTCCATAAGTTATTCTATTTCGAATCCTCCTCACTTGCCGAATTGAAAAACTTTATTATCTAGCCCCTTATCCACTGTTTGCTTGTTCGATTATCTCCACATTAGGTCCCTAGTCACTTACTAAAGGCTATAGATGATAAATGGCCACCCTCAATTACATTGGGTTTTTTTTTTTTTTTTTAATCAGAAGATGAATTTCATTTACTAGAAAGTAATTACATTGATTACAATCATCAATACACAAAAAAAAAGTCAAACGAAGAGTTGAGGGAGTAATTACCTAACCGTATAATTGGGCACATATCTTCTATAATCAAATTGTACCACATAGGGGATAAAAATTCTCCTAAAGAATAAAACTCAACCAACTGACGAATAGGCTAGATCTCATAAAAGGGATGAAAATAAGGTAAAAACATAAACAACAAATACATAAGAAAAATCCACTTATTTTGAAAACTACAGACAAAATAATATTTGCTTGATCTTCATGCTTTTCAAATCGCCTAGATTGTCAATGATGATGGAAATAATAGAATACAACCTGCATATGATGTTAGAGGTGATAGATTTGCAGCTCTTCTGATAAATAGTGATGGATATACGGAAATAATGCAGTAAAAAAAAAAAAAAAGATTTAAAAGAGAGTAGCAGCCACCCCTTCTATGTTACGATTTGTATAAAAAGAAAAAAAAAACTCAAAGGAAGGAGAGAAAGAGAGCATTATAAAAAGAATTAGGCATGGTTGACATGCTTCATAATTGAGCATGCTTTTAATTGGGCTTGTCCTTATTATTTTAAAGGGGGAGACCATGTTGGGAGTTTGTTTAAGGAGAAAAGGTCCAATGACAAATTAGTGTTGTTAATCTAGTTAACAGTAAGGGAGTGGATAAAATATGAAGTATTATTAATACCTACTTGTAGAGTATTAATTAATTTTGTATTTAGAATCTATGATGCATCTTGTACCCTATAAAACTTAACATACAAAATGTAGAGTACAAGATATCTTGTAGTACCTATATATATATATATATATATTGCGAAATCTCTATTTTTTTTAAGCATCAAGTTTATAGTATTTGATATGATTTCATGTAATATGAAAAATTACCTTATTCTCATATATTCTCTATAAACAACATATGAAAAGAAATTTTAAAAGGAATTTGTTAATATCAAAAGTTTTATAATATGCAAAATTTGTTTATTTGTAAAAGTTAAAACTTATAACAAATACCTATGAAACTTATTTATGTGGTATTAAACAATATTGTAGAAACCTATAGCAAATTCAAAAATTAAAAATTCTGAAACTACTTCTATATTAATTAATATTATAATATAAACACATTTTTATATAATTTGGGACTTCAAGTACTATGAGAACTTTAATCTTTAGAGATAGAAATTTAGTTACACAAAATTGGTAGTAGAAGTTTTATTTCTATAAATAGAATCAGTAATGATAATTTTTGTGATTAATAATTACTTTTAGACTCAATCTTCTTGTAGTGAAGTACATATATACAATCATAGTTCTTCCAAAATAAAAATAAGAAATTATTATAAAGTAAAATAGTACAAATTCTTATATAATAAATCTTTTAAAGGCAATCTATAAATAAGAATTTTGAACAAAAGTGGTCGCAAAATAAAATAAAAAAAATTGGAATATATATTATTATATATTTACTATATATTAACAAAATTTTATAATAATTAATATGGTTGATACATGGTACCTTGGAACAAGTCCCCTCTCTATATATTTGAGTATAGGTTTTAGGATTGAGACAAACTATGAATATCTCATATTTGTATCATATTTTGTGAGAGCAAGTTTCAAAAAATTTATGTTTGTACCCTACCCTATGACCTATAATAACCACCTAGACCCTACCCAATTAAGTAAGGTATGGGTGGCTATCCTCTACAAAAGGTTAACTGCTTATCCTTATGTCAAGTTTGCCAACCATATAAATGATATATAGTCATTAATGTATTCAATGTTATATTTTAATAGCATAAAAATCTCTATAAACATTTTCAAGAAAGATTTCAAAATAAACCAATTTTATACTGTTCTTTAGTGGATTGAAAATAGTCCATTGAAATGATAACTTTTCTATTATAAATCTAATAAAATTTGTTTAGATAAATTTTATGAACATTTTTATGTAATGATAGTTGATGGTATCATGCATTGTTTTGATTTTAAGAACAAGTCCGTCAGTGTATATGTTATAATATTAAACAGACAGCTTTAAATAAAGGAAAAATGCCTTAAAAGTTTTTTTTTTTTCCATATTTTTACTTTCAAAGACTAACGTTTCGAAACTTTTAATTTAGAAGTTAACTTTTTAGGAGTGTCAAAATAGTCTACCATTACTTTCATAAAACTAAATCCTAGAATGAAATAAAATAAAATAAAACTATAGGAACTAAAATGGAAATTAAAAAAAATGAAAAGATTTAAGTTTTTCATTTTTTTTATTCCAAAAACTATATTTTTAATTTTATTATTTAGACCCTAACTTTTAACGTTACTTGTAAAGCAACAAAGGTCTTATTTTGACTCTTTTTTATGACTTAGTTCTTTATATAAAAGGAAAATGAAAATAGTTACTTCTAGTTAAGCATTTAGATTTAGAAGCATTTAGGTTCAAGCGGGTTCCGTTTTGAAGAATCAGCTGTATGCCCATTTAAGCTGGGCTTGTTCTTCAACCATGGACCTACTGGCATGCGACCGTTTAACAATTTTTTTCTAAGTTTAATAAAATTTAAAAAACATAATTTTTAAACTCAAAATGAAAATTAAATTTAGAAATATTATAGTCTTTAGCCCATTTTCAAAATGAGTTACCAAGAATGTGTATTTATTTGTAGAATAAATTACATCAAAAGGTATCAATATTAAAAGATAAATTTATTCAAAATATTAACATTTCCAATAGTTCAAAAGAGGTTTCAATGTTTGTAATATAAAGTCATTTATTGTATGAACGTTGCAAGTCGTTAAAAAAAGATATTAACGTTTTAAAATAATTCAAATAAACTATCAATAATTTAAATGGACTTTGCAAAACATTGATACCTTATTTAGTTCACTGCGAAATATTGATTCTTTTTTTTTTCAATCATTCAAAATATTAATATCTTAAGTGAACTTAACATTAAATTTTAATATCTTCTAGTATAATTTATCATTTATTTATACATAAACACATTCTATTTTAGTAGTAATAGTGGTAATATGGGACTACAACAAACTCTAGAGGCTTTAAAGAAGGTTTCATAATGTTAACTTCTCTATAAAGTAATTTTGATGACAACTAGGGATGCAAGCGGGACGAGTCGTTATAGGGTACCCGACCGCCCAACCCGCTAAAAACCCTATAGGATTTTGGGATTAAAAAAAAAACCGATAAGTTATAGGGTTAGGTTTTTGGTTTATTATATAAAAAAAGCCCGTTGGGAAAACCCAACCCAGTATAAATTCAAAATATTAAAAAATTAAAAATATTAAGTTATTAAAGTAAGGATCCCATTTATATATATGTATGTAAAAGTAAGTGGAAATGAAGTGTTTGCATCATTTTATATGATATTATTGTCTAAAATTCATTCTTTCAATATAAGTGTTTATATCATTAATAACTTAACAAAATTCTTTCTTTTGATTTTTTTTTTAAAGAAAAAAAAAATTAAAAATCTTCGAGTCGGGTCGGGTCGGGTTATGGGTTCCTTAAATCCTAGCTGGTTGGGTTTTGAGATTGACAAAAAAAAAAAAACTCAATAGGATTTTTCTTGAGTTCTGGGACACCCATTAAGGACTCGGGTCGGGTTCGGTTTCAAAAAACCCATCCCGAACCTGCCCTAGTTGCATCCCTAATGACAACAAAAGAGTAAAAGAATTACTAATGAATTTATTAAATGTATTGAAAGTATCAAGTTCCCCTAGAGGATTGTCCATAATGTTTAATACTAAGTATGTTGAAAAAAAAATCCAGAAGGAACTCCATAGAGTTTCAGTATATAAAGAAAAAGTTATGAGCTCATTACAGATTGATCAGAATGAGATTCAAATCATAATTAAACAAGTTTTCAAGGTCCAGCTCTAAAAAATGAATACATTTGGGTGATGTATTCATATATTCCACTAAATTAGACTAAAATCCATGGATATTTGAGTTATTTTTCAAGTACTTTAAAATATTTTATGAACACAAGCAAGTTGCTGCAATTATTTCAATTTCTATCTTAAATATTTAGTGTAGCACAAAGTTGCTCAATTTTTCTCTTGAAGATTCGAAGATATCACAATATATGTTTTGGATTTTATGGGACATTATGGAGATACATTTTGTTGCATCCAACGGCGAGTTTCAAACAGTTTAAGAGGATAAGTTCAAATGCAACAACTATTTTACACGAATTTTTCAAGCATCAATTTTAACATTCAAATTTAGATCTTACTATGAATATTAATTCTAAGATAAAGAAGGTCGGTTACAATGCTACAAATCAGGAAACAACTATTTTAAACTCGAAATCAACCTGGCATTAAAGAAGACAAAAACTGAAATATCTAAGGAAGATCATCCAAATATCCAGCAACAACAAATCATGAACAATAAAAGCATCAAGCTAACCATTGAAGATAAAAGCTTAAATATGCGAAGCATTTAGATTTCAAAGAGAGAGAAGGAAATATATACAGAAAGAGAGACAGAGAGAGAGGGAGAACAACATGCTGCTAGAAGAAATATTCTTGTGATGATTGATATGATATTGTGCATTCAATATCCATAACCTACTGCAACTTCTTTTAAACATTGCTCTTTGATTGTATAGGAAAGGAACCACAGAGTGTCCTTCATTTGTAGTATATTACAAATAGAACTTTATAGCCAGTAATAGCTCAAGGCGAAGCTAAGGAGGCTGAGTAGAATGGAATTGTAACTATTTGTAATTAAGTTCTTTAGATTAGTAGAACATACTTATATGGATTACGGGGTCCTCGGCTTAGAGCTAAAAGAGTGGACGTACGCACAAGGCTAAACCACTATATATAGTTTATCTTAGCTTTTCTTTCCTCTCTACTTTTTTTATTTTGCGCATATAATTCTCATTGCATAAAGATTTATATTGTATACATCTTTTCATGCTAATTAATCTAACTGATCAAGGAATTTTTGAATTTGTTTGAAAAAGTTTTAAATTTCTAAGTAAAAAAATGAATATCGCATTATTAAAAAATGCGATACTTATATGTTTTTTAATCATATTTATTTTTTATATTGTTATCAATAATGATTAAATACTTGGAATAGATAATAGTTTATTTATATTCATAAGAAAATAGTTTAAATATTAATTTTGTTTACTTTTTTTAACTTTTACATTACTTTTTATTTTACATTTGTTTGTATTACTTTTAAATATTAGTTTTTTCCTTTCCTTAACTAGTTGAACCTACATGGTTTGTGGCCTACAAATCGGCCTAAAATTGGGACCCATACGGGTCCTTTGTCAATTCAAACCCAATCATCACAAGTCGAGTCTAAGTCTAAGTCTAAGACCAAAAACAAAATATGTAGTGGCTCAACCCTATCTAGTGGGACTGCTTATTCTAATGTAATTTCCTTTAAATAATTGAATTAAAATCTTCAATGTGAAAGGAAAAAAGTAAAGATGAAAAAAAAAGTAGAGTCAATATCAAACATGATTAAGCATACTAAAACTCATAAGTTTTGCCATGAATAAGCTTGACAAAAATTATAGGCCGGACAATCAAGGCCTGGTGGGACTTGGCTAGGGTTGAAAAATCTTTGAGCCTATGGAAGTTAGATTGACACTTTTCCAATTTTGCATAAACCTTTTTTTTTTATGATTACAAAAATAAAGTAGGGAGATGTGAACATTTTATTGTTTTTTATTCTTTGTTTTATTGAATAAAATTTTGAAACTTAAATATAAAAAAAGGTTAAACAAAGAAATAAAAATGCAATTTAAGAAATAAAAAAATTTAACAAAACAGTTTCAAATTTATTGACGTTAAAAGTGGAGATTATTTTTTATTTACCAACTCCTTTAAAGAAAAATTATACAAATACTAATTGGATAAAAGAAATTATTGAAATACTATTACTATATGGCATTTCCAAATCGCAATATGGGTACCATATACACGAATTGCAATACTAAAAATTGTATCACATATGAGTTATGCAATATGTTAGGAGAAAGCCTAACCCTAATCACAATAGCAACAAAATCGATTAATCAAACAATTAATCAACCTATGATTAGAAATTAAATCTCTTCTTGCCAAAGTGATAAACAATAAAACAATGCGGAATTATGAAACAGATAACACCAGGATTTAACGTGGAAAACCCAATGCAAAAAAACCACATGACCAGTAGCTTAAATCTTCCATTATAAACAATATAATGAGATTACAAGTTTTCCTCACTAGATCTGTCTAGTGGATCTCACAATTCTTCATCACAATTTGGTGGAGAACTATAGGAGCAAGATTTTCTTATAGAGTTTCTCACTCTAAGATTTCCTCTCTTTTTTCGCTTTCTCTCTCTAGATCTCTCTATCTAGGCTTAAGAAGAGGCACATCACTTGTTCCTTATAAACCCTAGGACAAAAAGGAGAATATATATGCAACAACACAAGAAAAACCAAAAGATACTCAAGCCCGACATGTGTAAAATCAAAGCTGGCAGCATTGAAAAACGCTCTGTTCTAGACAACGTGTACCGGCTCAGTACCAATAGTGTACCCACCTATGAAAGCGGTGTTGGAGCCGGTGTTGAGCTCCTATTACTCTTAGTAAGAATTTCTTAATTCCAATGCCGGGTATAATTTGATCAAGGCCGGTAGTGCTCCTGTCCCAACTGCCAACGTATAGAATCAGACTTCTTTGTTTTGCACAAAATATTTTCCTTATTCAAATCCTCTTCCAAATATATCTCATATACTTAGGATATCCTTAATTAAATTCCTCTAAATATATAAACATATATTTAGGATTTCCTTGTGCAAGCATGCTGGTCCATTCCTACTTTGATTCCAAAGTACTCTAAATATATATCCGACATATATTTAGGCTCTCTTTGGTTATAGACCCATATGAGTTGGATCTATAACCCCAATAGTCTCCCCCTCCAACTCATATGGTGAGTATCCCCAATCTTACTACCTTCCGACAACACCTTTTGATACACTGAAACCTTTTGCTACTAGATTTGTCTTATTCCTTAATTGTGAGCTATCTTCATTAGTCTTCACTCTGAACACCCATTTGTTCTTTAGAGGTTCCTTGCCCTTAGGCAATTTCATCAAGTCAATTTTCCTATTCTCATGCAAGGATTTTAGTCCATCCTATGGCTCTAACCTTTCTTGACTTCTTCTCATTTCCCATGGCTTTATGATAACCATTTAACTCTCCCCATCAGTGAGTATCACATACTCATTTGGACTGAATCTAACTGATGGTCTTCCATCTTTTGCAGATCTTCTCATCTTAAACTATTGATGAGGCTTTTGGGATTCTTCAACGGAATCTCTCCCATTTCTGCCATCATTACAACCTCCATGTGAGAGTACAAGTTCACATCTCCTTTACTTAGCTTTGTTGACATTAAGTAAAGGGCATTCCTCTTCTTTCCATTTGCCACAATGAGAGAACTCGTGGTGAGCTTCCATCTTCCTTCACCAAAATAGCAACTATAGCCATCATCATCAAGCTTTCCTATAGAAATAAGGTTAAGGAAGATCTGGAATACGTTGACATATCTGAGAGTGAGTTTGCAACCTGTGTTAGTCTGTAAAACTATGTTTCCAATGCCAACAATCCTGGATTTACCATCATTTTCCATCCTAACATTATCAAAATTACCAACAATGTAAGTTGAGAAGAATTTACCATGTGAAGTCACATGGAAGGAGGTACCGTAATCAATAACCTAATCATCATCATGACTAGCAAAGCTAACACACTTCTCATCCCAGGCAATGACTATCTCATCATCATCTATTGTTGCTGCAGTTGTGTCTACATCCTTTTCTTCATCTTTATCTTTCTCTCTCTTCCACAGTCTGCACTTTCACTTCATGTGACCTGGCTTGTCACAATAGTAGCATTTAAGATCTTTCTTTCTTCTTGACTTGGACCTTTCCCTGGATTTCTCAGATCTATCATCTTCAACAGATGATCTTCTATACCTGCTTCTACTATTCCTTTCTGGCTTACCAGTAACAAGTGCCATGGAATCATCTTTAGAATCAAATCATGCGATAATATCCTTCCTCTTAGCGTCTTCATTCATCAGGCTGTCCTTCACCATTGCTATGGTGAGCTTTTCCTCTGGGCAGAGTTACTAACAGACATAAGCAATGTCTCCCAACTATCATGCAAGGAACTTAGCAACAACAATTCCTAGATCTCATCTTCAAGCACTAGCTTCATGGTTAACAACTGTTTCGTAAGCCCTTCAAATTGATTCAAGTGCTTTGTCATGTTGGATCCATCCCCGTATTTTAGATTTATAACACTCCTAATCAAGGAGGTTTTATTCAAGGCCGTCTGCCTCTCATACATGGATTCCGACTTCCTCCATAGGACATCAGCTCTCATTTTTTGGGCAACATGGTGGCACACATAGGTAGTACACACTGTGATCCACCTATTGTCGGATACGATCGATACGTTTTCTATGCACGATTGTTCAATCAGTATCATATTTTCCTATGGCTTTACAGCACCACTGTCGAAAGGCAAATAGATCTTTGCAGTACAACATATCCTTCGTCATAGATTTCCATATGGAGTAATTTGTGTTGAAATCAGTTTGATCATTGTACCTAATGATTTTGCCATATCTGCGCTGCAATAAAAACCCTAATTTTCTTTTTGAAACCCTAAGCTCTGATACCACTTGTTAGGAGAAAGCCTAACCCTAATCACAGTAGCAACAAAACCAATTAATCAAATAATTAATTAACTTATGATTAGAAGTTAAATCTCCTCTTACCAAAGCGATAAACAATATAATAATATGGAATTATAAAACAAATAACACTAGGATTTAATGTAGAAAACCCAATGTGGGAAAAACCATGGGACTAGCAATGCTCAAAACTTCTTCTATAAACAATATAATGGGATTATAAGTTTTTTTCACTAGATCTATCTAGTGGATCTAATAATTTTTTACCACAATTTAGTGGATAAGAACAGGTAGAAGTTTTTCTTCTAGAGTTTCTCACTCTAGGATTTCCTCTTCCATCTCCAGCTAAGCAAAGTGGAATGATGATATGAAAGAAGGAGGAACCTCCTGGCTTTCCTCCTATGGCTTTTTGACTTTCAATCTTTTCATCGCCATCAACTAGCAGATCCGTTGGTTTTGCTTAATTCGACTCCGTAAGAGTTGTAGGAGTCCCTACTGCATTAGTTGACGCTTTCTCCTTCTATTGATCGGGCACAGAATCCAGTTTCAATTCCAGAGGCTTCTCTCTCTTTAGCTTAGTTCTATAAAGGGCAAAAGAAGGTTAGCATGGGCATCACCTTATTCCATTGTACATTACTCCACTGTGAGATAAAGATGTGATATAGAATTTTGTTTTATTACATGTAGGATATGTGATATTTACTGTACCCATGTTTCTAATGCAATATAACTTTGGTAATGTGGTTATTATTATTGTTCAATTATATTTGGTAATTTTTGTCTAAGTTTTGTAGATAGATGTTACGTTTGTTGAAAGTGTCTTGTACTTTGTAAGCAAATAAGCACATGATTTCTTCTTTCAAGTCTTCTTTTTTCATGTTTAGACTTTCATTGTCGACAGTCTTTTAAATCCTAACATTAAAAATTGGGTCTTAAATCAAAACAGGATTTCAACTGTGATAGTTTATGGATTATTTTTTAAACAATTCTAATTTTAATTTTTTTATTAAAAAAGTTACAATTCTATTTCCTTTAAGGGGAAAAAAAGCATAATAGCAAGATAATACATCATAACACCAAAAAAAATAAAGATAACATCAAACATGTCTCTTGGTTTCCTATATAATCACATGTGAAATACAAAAATACAAAAATGTAAAACTTTCTCCCTGGACCCTATTTTCGGCAAATTATACCTAATCTCCACTAGACACCAATAGAAACTACCATAACATCTTTTAATTAATGTTGTCAAAATCACAAGTTAACTCATAAAATTGTACGAGTTTACATTTCTAATAAGTCTACCCTGATCAACTTAGTTATAAACTAGCTTTTGGTCAAAATCGCAGTAGAATCACAAGTCAAAGTACGTTTCTATTGTTTTAGCATTAAAAGAGTTTAAGTCATCTTACTTGTGCAATAATATTTATACTTTTGTCAAAAGCAAACTTTTGCAAAATGTCTTGCAAGTCTAGAATAGTTCCGATCTGTATCATCCAACGAGCTCCTCATCAAGTCCGAAGTCGACCACGGTTTCGATGAACTTGCAGAGGTACTTGGTGTTGAATTCCTAGCTTGATATTTGTCTCCATTACTTCCATGATTCTACATGAACGTTGAAGATCTCATCTCCTATGATGTCATTCAAGGTGGTCTTGAATACGTCCCTTTTCTCGTAAATTTGGAAATTGGACTTGAGAATGCATTCGATATTTGTAGGGTTGACTGGAAAGACCTGGCGAAAGCTGAGAGGTCGGTGGAGGACATAGGTGGCCAATGGAGAGGACTTGAGCTCCACAGTCCATAGAGTTGACTACTTTTAGTTTGTGAAAATCGATAGGTAAAAACCGATTATTCGGAATCCTTGTTGGTGTGTCTCGTGAATTGAATCACACACACACACACACACACACACACATATATATATATATATTTATAATGAAATTATATTAATAGGTCTATAGCCTTATATAAGAAATAACTAGCCACCCTTATATGTGATTTTATTTTTAATAAAAAAATATGGAAATAAGTGCTTTTACGCTAGCCTTTTTATGTCTTCAGTAAGTAAGTCTGAGTACTATTTTTAGGCACTCATTCATGGAATTAAAAGCTAATTTGTTGATTTTAGCTAAATAAATAACATAAGTATTTATTAAGTAATTCAATAGAGAAAAAAATAAAAAAATTTAGGATGACTATTATTTACAATATTATTTTAGAATTTAACATTATTATTTACAATAGATAATTATGTTTCTACTTCGATCTTTTATTTATATAACAATTCCTTAGTAGTAGTAGCGATGATGATAAGGATGAGGAAGATGATGAGAATGATGCTGATGGTGATGTTGATGGGAGAGATGGCAACGTTGATGATAATAAAGCAACTAAATGATTTGTTCTTGTAAGCCCTGTAAATTTCTAGGAAATTTTAGATAATAATAACAATAATCAAATCTACAACTACTTAAAAATTTGCAAACATATAAATTAAAATTGAGATATGATATTAAAATCTATAATTGTATAACTCTTGCATAAGTGTGAATACTAATTATGTCTACACACAATGAAATAATTACTATAAAAGAAATAGTGAATGGTAAATAATAATGATGACAATGTCCAACCTATGCCCAGTAGGATTAGAAGCATGCAATTAAGAATTATAGTGATACAACTAGCATGCAGTTAAGACTCCCCACGTAATAGCACAAACTCCACATCACACAAACTGCTGCAATTTTCATTTGAAGAATTGATAAATCACAAACCAAGGATTAAGCACTAGCCACGCCCACTTTAGGAGCATAGCTACAATGTAACTACTGTCTGTTTTTTTTTTCAAGGAGAAACCTTTCACCTCCAAATGAAGGATGAAAGAAGACATCAATCACAAAAAAGAATTACAAGACCAATCCTTCTATCGCATCCCCTACAGCTACTACTGACACCAAACAAGGTCAGTCGGAGAAATGTTATGTGGATGAAAGCTAAGCGAAATCATCATAAACTATACTCATAAAGCTTAATGAACATCATTAAAACAATAATAAAAATTAGAAACTTAGGATAGAGATCAATCAATTAAGTTGTCTTTCACACAAAAATGAGTAACCCAAGTACATCAACGATTATAGCGTAGGTACTAGTTTCACTACTCGAGATAGATGAACTAACTACTATGGTTCCTTTTTTCCTTTTACATGCTAACACAAACAAATATCAACCTTTTCCTCTAATATGATATGAATGACCACCTTGAGGCAATCACATATGAAATGATTGAAGAAAGATGTTTGTGTCAGCCTACGCATACTAAACCACGACTTAACGACTAAAGAAGGGAGTTCAAACTAACCCATGGCTAACTTAAGATTGGGAAACCACAACTCTGCAAATGAAAAATAGATTGGTTGCCTGAACCTTACACTTGCACCGTAACCCCTTAAACAACATCATTATTCTTTCACCGACTTGGAATGAGCAACTACAAGGAATGTTAATTATGGTTAAATCAAATCCAAATCGGTAAGTTCTATAACCAACAATATTTCTTAGTTGCAAACAAACTAATTCGAATCCTCATGAGTTTCTTTCCTTTATAAGGAATCATCAACACCGAAGTTGACATGTTCCTAATGCAAACTTTAACCACTAGCCTCCAACTTTGGATAAGCATAGGCATTTATTTCGAAGTCAACAATCAACAAACATATGGAATACACCATTAAAATTCGTACCAAGTTATACCTAGCCTGATTTGGTGACCTTCTCATTTAGAAAAACTAATTACACCATCAAAAAGTCTTTGAAAAATTGAGTGAAATCGACTATTCATTTTTAAAATGGATTAGAAACGAAAAGTTCTATGCGATTAAAGTTTAGGCCCTAGAAATTCATAAAACTCAAAGCTTTTGTAGCTTAGTTACTCAAATGGCTTATAAAGCTAATTCTTAGTGTAATCTTTGGATTTCCTACTGAATTTAGGCGCATTTGACCTCGATAGTGAACTACCTAAAGACTATTATGATAGTTGAAAGCAATGGCAGAATGAGTATACATCCTATGATCTCTATATCTGCTTGTGCTTGTAATGTAGTGCATTTATAATTATATTAGTAACTTGAAATGCATGTGGCGTTGGGTTATGCTTGTGCCTACCTCATGTCTGAGTTGCGATGCCAAGATACCATAACTTATTTAAACAAGTTAAATGTGTGATTAAGTAGTATAGTAATGTTGTAAATGTCTATGAAATTGAATGGTTACAAAGCATAACTAAAGATAAACCATTTTTGGCTAAAAATGATAAATGAACCATGCATAGCATGACATATTACACTGTCAAAGGTCGTCATCGCCCGATAATGAACTAGATAGAATTTTAGCATAGAGTGTGAGCGCAGATCATGGGTCTTGTCCTTGACAAATAGGAACTCAAATGTATTTAGGGGTACAACCTATTTTCTAGGCCACACCAATATCATTATTTGAGATTGTACCCACTTTGGGACGATATGTATATACTTAAACTCTATTTTACATGTATGGTTAAACAATTTTTTGATAGTTTAGGTCCTGAAGCTGAGGGTTTTTAGGAGTTGACAGTATTGGAGTTCCCCCCTAACTCCTATCATGGAGGGCATAGATTAGTTCTGCATATGGTTATTGGTAGACCATATGCATTTGCTCATTTGCTTGTCTACATTGTATATGCTTATTTTAATGACTTGTTTGACATTACTTGAAAGGCATGTGGTGAGTATTATACTTCACTAAGCTGTGATTGCTTATTCCCCAATAGTTTGCTTTTTGCAGGTTAGTTAAAAGCCAAGAATGGATTAGGATCTGAGTGCAGAGCGTGCCAAAGATGTGTAAACTCCCTAATTTTACACAATTAGACTTTGATAATTCACAAGAATATGATATAAAATCTCGAAAAGCTTTGACCAAAGTTGTAAAGATCACTCCCGATTTTTTGCAATTTAAGAATATTAAATGTTAACAGTTCAATTATAGTTTAAGAAATTCGAATCGTCATTAGCACAATTAATGAGTGATAACAAATTAAAGAATTAACGAAGTAATTATTAGGCTCTAGTAAATTTAAAAGAATTATCAATCACTTTAGAAAATATCTACAAGTAAAAATAATAATTTGAACAATAGCAAATATGCCCTGGAAATTCTCAAATAAAAATAGCCTAACTAATCACCACACAAAACCTTAACTTCAACAAATAAAGATAAATGTATCTCTAAGATCATTAAACATATAGAATTAAAATAACATCTAGTAAGTAAAATTTCAAAATAAAATTCTATGAAGATTATTGTAACCCCTTAACGAAGCTATTCATAAAAGAAGTAGTCTCTTAAGGAAGTAACCTTTAAAAAAGAAACATCAGGAAGAAACTAATGACATCACCTCCTTAAGTAAGCAGCACCTGATTGAAGTCACTCAAATCGTATAACTGAATTATTACTCAAGAAAATATTCAAAACATAAAACAAGTAATTATAATAAAATATAATTTGGAAGCTCTAAAATTAATACCCATAAAACATTCTACATTACTAATTTAACCATGTGGTTATCTTGGGAATATGATACGTAATAAGTATACAACAAACTATTGCTACAATTTACAATAGTAGTAGTGATAATATTAATAACATCAAAAGTGTACTATGATCAACCATATACATTATAGTAAATAAACAAAATTATTTTGTCATATAATAAATAATACCATACTTGATCCACATATTAAAGCTATTTTAATAAGTTAATAATATTAAAACCATATTTATTATTATTATTACTAATAATATATTAATCATGATAACTCATCGACTTGTAACTATGCTATGTAAATATATTATTACTAATATCATAATGATAGTGAACTATTGTAATACGTACCATTATAATTTAATAATTATGGAGCTAATATATATCTAATCATCATATTAAATAAATTATAATATAATAAGACCTTAAGACTAATTACCTAAGAAGCTTATAATTATTGGTATGAACTACGTATTTGACAAATCATTTGGAACAAAAAATATTGTATCAGATGATTATAATAGCAAATAAACAAACACGCAAAATTAAGAAATATAATAATATGATGTTAACTAAATGATGTAGGCCGAAAACATATTAGAAAATTAATTAGAATACATCAAGCACATTGTGAACCCTAGAATTTGCATTGGAACTAAAATCCTATACCATATTAGATCAGACCCAACCTTATAAAATCTTAGGTTGAATCAAATAAATCTTATAACCCTAAAATATCATATGAATCAAATTAACCCCAAATCCCGAAATATTCAAAACCCTAAAAACCCTATGCGGGATAAAATAAAGATTCAATATCCCTAGGATATCAGATGAATTAGATAAAGCGAGAAACCTTAAAAGAAAATCATTTAGCAAAAACATATCACCATTGAAACAATCTAATAGTTTAATTCTTCGATCCGAAAACCCTACACTAAATAATTCTTCTACTTGATCTCTAACAGGAACCTTAAAAGTCAAACCGAGTTAACCTTAAAACATAAAAACTCCCAATCTGATCAGATAGGTTCAAAAACCATAAAATACTAAATTAATTAGAAAAATATTATGAACTTAGGATATGAACCGAATATATAGTATATGCCCTAAAATGATCAGATTCACCAAAACTTCGATCATTTCAAGCCTTTACGAGATTAGTTTCCTTTTCTAGATACTAACATGCAAACACAATGAAAAATATTTGGATAAACAATTTATACAAGAAAAATATTAATATACCCATACAATATCATATGCAAAATTTTTCAGGTTATAAAAAAATCAGATTTAGCTAATATACATGTATTTTATCTCTATCGATAATTTATTTATCTTATCTATTATTCATTACTATCCACTACTATTTACCTCTCTCTATTTTTTCTTACACAAGTATACGCTTATTTCTTACATTTACATTATCAACCCTACTTTTTACTGTACTTTACTTAACTTCTCTTGTACTTTATTAAACTTTTTCTACTTAAATTAATTTTTATTTTTCTCTCTCTCCCTTGCCATTGCAACTGCTGTCTCCTCCATCATTTCTCTCCATTTTTATTTTATTTTTTATTTTTCTTTCATTCTTTAATTCATTCCCCATTTCTTTATAAATACCTCTTCTCTCATTTATTTCTTTCAACCATTTTATAACACATTACCAAACTATTGTAATTTTTTTTCTCAAATCCTCTCTCTCTCTCTCTTCCATAATATTCTTTCTCCCTCTTACCCACATACGCTTCAATTTTTCCTTGTTTAGGAAATTTTTCTAAACACCCTCCAAGTATCATGTATGTGATATGTACGTGCGTGCGTGTGTCTTATATGTTTTCCAAAAATTATTCCCATGATGCTTAATGTTAGGAATAAAAAATTAAGACAACACATTTAGCTCATATCACATTGTCATGTTATATTTATGTTCATGTTATGTTATTTCGTTACTAAATTGACTTTCTATACAATAATATGTATATGTAGTAATTATAATTTTTAGAGCCTAAATGATCACTAATCTAATTTTATTTATTTCATGCAATTATCTACTACAAGCAATTTATTTATTTCAAATTTTTATAAGACTAGTCAATTTTTTTTATCTTAGACTTGTCTATAATCAAGTCCGAAGGAGACTGGAATAATTCAAGTGTCGAGGAGCCTTGAAATAAAAGCTAAGACTCCCATAATTTTCTCGTTATCTATTTTGATTGTACTTATGAGACTGAAAATATTTCAAGGTTTGGGATGCTTTGATAAAAATCTAAAACTTCCATATTCCATTTCCTTATTCTTCTTTTTATTTTATTTCATATGGTAACTAGAATATTTCAAGTCCCGAGATGCATTGTCCTATATCTAAGACTTCCATCTTTGATTTCATTTCCTTTATGTTCTTAATTGCTATTCTGGTCATGAATTTATTTTCCTTTACGTTCATGATCATTCTTGTGTTATAACAATCATAGTTTTATTTTATGCTCATCTACATAAATTGTTCATAGTGATATTGTTATAATGCCAAAAGAAAATTCTTGAACCTTATATTGGCATTTCCTTATGGTGTAAAAATAAAATTCCTAAAACTTATTTTTGAAAGCCTTAAGAACTATTAGTGTAAAAGAAAAATTGAAAACCAAAACTAGACCCTATTTTTTTAGAAACCGTGACCCCCATGTAATGCTTGATTTACAACTTGAAAATTCTTTTCTCAAATGCACATGAAAACATTTTTCATCAAGCAAGGAAATTCAAAACAAGTAATCAAAACTTAAGAAAATTTCAAAGGAAATAAAACTTAGAGTTTTCTTCACAAGCATGTAAAAATCCATGTTTTGAAAATAATTGGATAAAAGAATTTTATTATAACAATGAAATATTCATGAACTCAAAATACATATAAAATTATGACTTTAGTTAAGTATTCATATTTATAAAAAATTAAGAGTTGGAATTCTATTTAAACTTCCAAAAGTGATTTGTTCCAAAAACCTAACTTTTCTACCTTCGATGAAAGTTCTTTCAATGGATTTTATATTTTTTAGCAACATCACTAGGATCATGCATATAATATGAGTTATTATCATTATTATATAATTTCTAAAGATGAGAATATTTTATAGTTGATTTATAAAGTCCAAATGAGGTAAAAATTTTAAAAATTGAAAACCACAAGTTCTAAACCTTCGGGACTCATTCTGTACCACATGATTTCGAATCTTAAATGATCTTAAATGTTAAAAATACTTAAAAATGGATAAATCGTTCAAAGTAGGTAAAAAAGACTACTCATATACGGAATTCCAACTTAAAATGAGGAAGTTATGATTGTTTTAAGTTAAAACTTCCATAGCCATGAAAAAATAACATGAATAGAGTGAATAGAGTGAAAAATTTGAGTAAAACCAATATGAAATACTCATTACAGGTATTTCTTTTGTTAGACGACGAAGAGTTTGATGTACTTTTTCCCAAGGATCACTTTAACTAAGAATTGCACTAAGGCCGAGTGATTTTAACTCTTTATTTTACTTTTTCATATTTGTGCTTGTAGTGTAGAAGTACTGAAAAATAGGAAAAAGATGAAAATTGGAATATGCATGTAGGGATTATTATGGGATATGTTGTGTTCATGGTGATTGATTGAAACTTGAATTGTTGATAAATTTTATCTTCAATGCCATGTTGTATTCTTTGTGAATATCTCTATGATCATCCATAAAATTTTAATGTCACAATTAAGAATAAATTAATAAACGGATCATGCATATCACGAGTGAGTCACATCATTTTCGCTACTATAACCGCGTGTGAAACAAGAAAATAGAGTGATGGCAAGAAGTAGCTAAATTCTACAAATTTTGTGGCATGTTAGAGCTTAGAAGTCTACAAAATTACTTTTTTTTTTTTTAATTATGGTCATATGGGCTTGTAATACCCTATCCCTCAATTGAGGTCATAAATCCATTCAACGTATGATTTCAAATTAATCATATGTACTATTTGCTCATATGGATATTGCATCTCATATGTTTGCCTAACAATAACTTGTTTGCTTACTTGTGCGAGTAAGTTATTTTGGGAATATCTCACTAAGCTGTATGTAGCTTACCACTACCCCCTACAAAAATAGTTTGTTTTTACAGGAAAAATCATAAAGTTGGGACTGGGATAGGAACTGAGCATAAAGTATGTCAAAGATCAAGCCAAGATAAGAACGGGATTAGAATGTCAACGGACTAAGCTTAGTTAAGAGAAAAGACTTAAAACTTGATTTATTTCTCTTTCTTAACTTCATTTCCTTACCCTTTTGTAATTTCTTTGTTGGTAAAAGATAGAATTAAAGTTCACCTTATCTTATCTTTAGTGGGATAACGAATTCTCTATGATCCTTATGATCTATGAAAATATCGGTATCCAAAACTTTTTTCTATATATATATAATTATGTATAACATATTGAGAGAACAAGTAATTAGAGTCTTACAATTTCTAACTTGTAAGGCGGTCTTCATGTCATGGGTGCACACATGATTTGACGACTTTAGTGTAAACCTACTAGGCCCTTATTTAGGATCATGACATCATGTTCCATGAGTTAAGTAGTAGATTAGAAAAACAGGTATCTTTGATTTAGGTATTAATCACTAATGTTGCCGCTTTGTTTTTTATGTGTTATGAACTTTTAAGTGCAGCTCACTAACTTTTTCTATCCTGCCCCTTCTTAAATCGATGGCCACTTAGTATGCTCGGGGCCAACAAGTGTCATTCTAGAGAACCAATGTCCGCGTCCGCCTAGCCCAAGAATATCAAATTGAACTGATCTTGTGTATGACCATACTACCGTAGTTGACCAAGACCATATCAGCACCAAGTAAGCATTGTCACTATCCTTTCTGCTCCGCATTCTTTCTTTTTGTGAACCTTTGGCATGCATGAATAGATATATTGATGATATAAAAAGAACATAACAGCTAATCTAATATATATAATATATATATATATATAGATATATATGTCCCTTCCTTTTCTTCCTTTCAACTCAGCATGATAATAGGCATTGGTGAACAAGAGATAAAACGTCTAAAGTCTAGTAGAAATTTTTTGAGATCATTCGGTACTAGTTGGTCATCTCACATGGGATGACATGCATTATAGATTCACCATCCCTCTTGATACAAGACATTCGAAAGTTTATAGAATAAACGCCTGTGTTTTTAGCACAATTTAAACACACAAATGTAAGTGAGCTACTGCCAGGTGTATGTCATCCTCACCACATCCCTATCCACATATGTTCTTGGACAAATATAATACTCTAGGTCATAAACCATTCTCAGGTTTTTTGCTAAGTATGTATAGTCATATGAAGGTACACTATCAATTAATTAACAAAAATACATCATGTGAGTATGACTTCTTGCAAAATACCCAAAGAAAAAAAATATAGTAAATAAGTATATAAGATAAAATAAAATGAAATGTAGATAGGTAGTAACAATAATAATCATAATCGTGGTATGAGTGGATATTTAGACAAATAAGCAATAAAGTATCATATAATAATGTTTGCATAGGAATGTTTCAGGATATGTCATTAAATACGTTAGGATATCTGAAAAATAAGTATACAATTTTAATAAGATGAAGATGAAAAGACGACAGCAAATATGCAAACAACTAATACAGACAATCTAATTTTGCCTAGGAACATCAAACCGTTACGATAGAATATTTGAGGAATATGTTTAAGGATATGTCATTAAACATATCCCTTGGAAAATTTGATAATTTGAATTTGACAGTTGTCATGATACGGAAACTGACGAAGTGCTAAGTTCATGTAGGAATGTTAAAATAATCATACTAAAGTACGTACGGATGGGTGGATACTCTAACATAAGAAGATGCCTTAATAATAATTAATAAAAAAAAAGCTAATTCATACCCATATTTACAAATATGGTTTAATACGCATCCCAAACTTCAAGCCTAAACAATGATAATAATAATGGCCACAATAAGAATAATAATGAGTAATTATGAAAATAATAAAACAACACTAAATCCCTCCAAAAAAATATCTAGAGGCATCATGCAAAGTTACAAAACTATACTAATACATAAAATAATTGCTCAAACAGACAAAACCATTAAATAGCACATGAAAAATTTCATGAAATCAACTATAAGCTTGTGAAAAATGGTTTAAAATGAGAAAGTTCTAGCCGATTGAAATTCAAATACCAAAACTGAAAAGAGACAATTATACTGTAGTATAGATATACAATCTAGCTTTATTGAATTAATTCTCATAGAATGTCATTACTCTTGCTGCATTCAGGAGATTACAAGCCAGACACTGAGCTACCAAATGATTATTACGATTAGTTACTGCTGGCAGAGAGGGTAATTTTCCAATGATTATTATACTTGTTTGTACTTGTAATTAGTTGCATCTTTTGCTTAATCTATATTATAAATTAAATTGTATGGGGGATTATGATCTATGCATGTGATTGATATTGTATACAAGATACTTTAATAAAATGCATTCATTAAAATAGTTTATGTAAGTGTTTTCAATTAATTTGTTGATCACCTTTAAAGAATCTATTTATATTCGATTTGAACAAAATAAAATAAATTCATGCATTGCATAACTCACATCTTTTGAATGCCCACAACATTACGTGATGAACCACATATGGTTGTGAACGAGGTGGTATATCACGGGCCCTACTCCAACTTTAGGGAACTACTTTTTATAGGGAAATGCGACCCTTTATTAGGAGTCGAGTTGGCATTTCATTACTTATGGATGAGATGTACCCGTTACCTACCTTGGAGTAAATAAGTTTTGTTTAGGAAAACTGGCCAACCTAAACTTTTAAATTATGGGTCTATTTGTTTGGTTTTTTTGGGCAAATACAGATAATTTTTTCAAATTTGTTTAACAAATTGCTTATTAAAAAAATGATATAGATAAAAAAAAGTTGGCAGTTCTCATAAAAAATTACATATAGATAAAATATAAACACGAATCGGATGTATTTACACATATCATTTCAATATAGATATAGATATAGATAAAAATAAAAAAAAAGACCATCCAAACAGACCTATGTTTGTGAAAAACCCGAGATGACGGTACTAGAGCTTATGTGTAATGGAACTTTCCCAACCCTGGTCATGGAGGCAAAAAATCTATACTATACATAGTTTCCAGATGACTATGTATATCTACTACAATCATGTGTTTGTCCATACATAGCACACGATTGAAAAATAATTAATTATTTGTATACTTACTTGAAGGTATGGTATGAGGAAATTGCCCACTAAGCTGGATGTAGCTTATCTATCTATACTATAAAAGCAAAACCACCATATTTGGTGTCTTTAGTGTAAATATTTTTAATATAAATGTTTTTAATATAATGTTTTTAACATATGGGCGTAAAATATTTTTGGTATTCTTAAAATCATGAAATTAAATGGAGTTTGAATAGAATTAAATAGAGGTTGAATAAACATAGTCTTTTCATTTTTTAATATATAGGCGTAAAATATTTTTGGTATCCTTGAAATCATGAAATTAAATAAGGATTAAATAGAATTAAATAGGGTTGAATAGACATAGTTTTTTCCTTTTTTTAGCCTAAGCATGTATCTTTATATATTGATGTGAATGCTTTTAATATAATATTTTTAGTATATGGGCGTAAAATATCTTTCATATCCCTAAAATCATGAAAATTAAATAGGGTTTGAATAAAATTAAATAGGGGTTGAATAGATATAGTCTTTTCCTTTTTTAGCCTAAGCATGTATTTTTATATACCGATCTAAAGCTTTGATACCATATTTAATGATGTTCCACCACGTTTTCTCTGATAAAATTAATAATGTTCCCAAATATATGATGTTGGCTTGAGATTCAACATGAATTACTTGAAGGACAATCACCACAAGAAATCAACTCTATGTAGCACTATCATAAGGAGTATTTGTAAACCCCCAAAGTTTTTGGATCGATTTAGTTTAAACCCTAATTGGAAAAGTCAACCAGAAACCTGAAGGTCAACAAAACTCTAGTTAGACGAAATAGTTTAAGTTTGGCAATCCCGAATAAGCAATCCTAAGAGAGTAAGTGAGAGTTTAGTATGTAGAATAGATCGTAATTACAAGAGGAAGCTTAAAAAGATCAAATTAGTAAAACCGCGAATCGTTTTGAACCCAAACAGATATAGTTCTTGAAAAACGTGTCTCGAGGCTCGGAACAGAAAAAATATTCCGAATATACCGTTAAACTCGTAAAAATATAAAGTTTTCAAAAATATTAGTTTTATAATTTTTCGATAAATAAAAATATCAGATATCGCAATTATGCGTGTATTTTCTTACTACCGATCTTTATTAGTCATATCTACTTTACATTACACTATTCATTACTATTATACACTATTCTTTTATTGCTACTTTTTCTAACACCTACTCTTACAACACCATAACCTATTACCTTTACTTTTTACCTTTCCCATAACTTTATTTCACATCTACCTTACTTATTACTTCATTTAATCAACAAAAATACAAAATAAAATCTCTCTTTTTCCCCCTCCAAGTCATGGCTGGTGCCCCCCCTTGTCTTTCTCTCTCTCAATTTATTTTATTTCTTATTTATTTAAATCACTCAAAAATTCACTCTTCATTTCTTATAAATGCCCCCCTCCTCTTTCACTTCTTTCACACAATCACTACCCACAAATTCTACCAAATCTCTCTCAAAATTTTCTCTCAACACTCTCTCCAAATACTCTCTCAAAATTCTCTCAAAAATACTCTCAAACCACTTTTTTCATACACAAAACCATTCCCATATAGTACTCCAAAAACCCTCTTTAGGTAAACTTTTTTGTATATATTCTTCTTCTCATGTCATGTAACTTTACATGACCTTGGTATGAGTTTCCAAAAACTAAATGTTATGAAAGCTATACTATGTTCGTGTATTGTTCTTGTTCATGAATATCTATTTATGTTTATGTTGTTATTTTACATTGTTCATATTATTATTGTTATTATATATAACTAAGTATTATTATATATCTACATATATATTCTTTAAAGTATATAAGCTCACTTGCAATTTATTTATTTTCATGCAAAGTATTATTTATTCTTTTCATTGCAATTTATTTATTTTTTGTTGTTTTAAGACTAGTCTCTAGTCTTAGACTTGTTCTTATCAAGTCAAAACAATTTTTCTTTCTTTTATCTTATTTCTTTCTTTTGGGACTAGTCTACTTCTTAGTCCCGAGAGCCTTGAAGAAGTTAAGACTCCCAATACTTGACTTTATTTATTATGTTATTTTTGCTTGTTATTATTTCTTATAAATCATGTCCATTAAGATTGTTGTCCAAATTTTCAAAGCTCCAATTATATTAGATAAAAATGAGATTTTATTACCTAAGAATAATTTTACATGAATTATAAAATCTATAGTTTAACCAAAGTAAAATTCTTTTCCAAGCTTTAGGAAGAACTCACTACAATTTTAAAAGTTACTCTTTGTTTTGAAAAAGCTTTTTATATTCTTTCTATATTACTTGTTTTCTTAAAAGAAGACGACTTTGGTACTAAAATATTTTCATAAAAACATCATAAGGAAACCCCTTAAAATAAAAATGAGAGTTTTCAAAACCAAGATTTTTCAAATAAATAGTCAAAGAAAACAAATAGAAAAAGTAGCACTAATATTGAGAATTTAAAAAGAAGAAATTTATTTTATCGAAAAGTCATTTAGGAAAAATAGTAAGATAAGCATAAAGTAATTCTTTGAAAACAAAGGAAATCAAAATATTCATTTTAAAGGATTTACAAAATGGATTTCTTGTAAACTATAGTTTTCTAAACTCTTAATTAAAATTGTTTTACCCAAGAAACATGATTGGACAACAAACACTTGAGCATAGATAAAATATGAGATAAGTATCTATGAAAAGGAAAATTTTCAACTATATAGATGACTAAGTATTTATCAAAGCAATTTTTTTTAATGATTTAATGTTTGAAACAATTTGCTTTTGGGTTAGGGAAAATTCGTGGTGAATCTGATCACCACTGTTTCGAAATCTAAATGATCTAGTTTGATAAAAATAGTTTTAGAAATGGATATATCTTTTAGAGTAGGTAGAAATCGGTATATTATATGCACAATTCCAAGTTAAAATAACCAAGTTATGGCCATTTTAAATTGGAATCCTCTTTATGCAAACTTTGACGTCCTTATGACATTGTTTTATCAAAATTCAAAAAGGTCATCAAGAAATACTCATTTTGGGTGTTTTTCTTGACTAGGTGATTCCAAAGAAGGATACCCATACCCCGAGGATTATTTCAACTAGGTGGAGTGTGTGAACGACTCATCCGTTTAGAGAAGTGTCGACATGGCATTGTGAGTTTATTTCCTTAAATTGCTTTACTTGATTGTGTTTGTAATTTAGTCACACCAGAATTAAGAAAAGATAAATTGATATGTATGTGAAAAATTTGTTGAAAGGACCCTAAGAATATCGAGGCCAGAATTGATTAAATGTTTGTTTTAGCATAGCACTTGATTTGTATGAAATTCTATGATCACCTTAAATTTGATAATGATGCTATGATATCATAAATAAATTAACTCATGGATATCACGAAGTGAGTCACATTGCATTTGGTTATTATCCTTGAGTGAGAAGGATGGTAGCTCAATTCGAAGCAACACTTGGCAGTTATGATCGAAAGCGATTGCTTGGCAATATGGAATCAAATGCTTGGCGGAAGTCCAAAAGCATGGCTCAATTCAATTGACTTGATATGCTTGGCGGTATTGATCGAAAGCATAATTTTTAACTAAACCTACTTGTTTTGAGATTACGTATCACCAAATCCCGAATGGAGGGCGTAAATCCATTCAACATATAGTTCCTGGAAAACTATATGCCTTGTTTGTCCATGTGCATGTTGCATTCGTTTGTTTGCTTAATATAACTTGTTTGAATTTCATTACATAAGAAGTTTGTTTATGGAAATAGTTCTCACTAAGCCTATTAACTTATATCCTTATAGATATCTTTTGCATTTTACCTATTTGTGGTTGAGGCCACGTGGATCCTCTAGCCAGGTATTTTTCTTTTTGGTTAAGGAATTTCTAGATGAAGTTTAGTGTTGGATAAGATATAGACTTCATAGAAATATTCTTATAATAGATTATAGTTATTTGTGGCTAGGGGATGCCCCTAAGATTTGTAAGACTATTGTTATGAATAAATGAATATTATGAATCCTCTTTTCTTAATTTGTTATTATATCTTCTTAAGCTTCATAATTCCATGTACAGTCCTCTAAATTTGTAAGAGCACGCCTTACACTTAATATCGAAGCTTCTAGGAATGACAAAGGTTGTCATACTTAAGCTTTAATATTGAGTGTGGCGGATGTTACGTTTAGGGTACCCCTTGGGGCGTGACAAGTATTGATGACATCAATAAAAGTTTTGGTAAAGAAAGGAAATCTGCCTAGGGTATGTGGGACATACACGAGGAATGTTATATACAAAAATGTATTGTTGTCTTGAAGGTATTTTTATTACCAACATGTTATGTCATATTTTTACATATTAAGAACATTGCTCGATATACATATATTGCATTGGAATGATCACTAACTATTTACTACTCTTTATATAGGTTCCAACTCAAATTAATCAATATTCTAAAAAGTTACTATTTTATTTGCACACGCATCACGGGCATTGTCTGCTTTATCCTATAGTATATTACTTTTGTAGGGAAGTCTATGAGTTGACCCATATCGCCAACGACCACAAGTTAGCATTGGGAGCTTTGGGATGAGTGAGATGAGAGCTAAGAGACTACTATTTCATTTGAATCCTTTTTCATAGAGACTGCAATTTGTTATGTATGGTCTTTATTGATGACTTATTATACATAATATCATTATGAAAACCTATTTATGTTAACTAGTGCTAAATCAACTTAAGTTACATAGTTAACTATCAAAACTCAGTAGAGTTCTTTGAGTCATGAGTACGCCACGTACATCGTATGAGAAATATTTGAGTGATAGAGGCGTCATTCCTAAGTTTCCATACCATGTACAGCGGATTGTTACGCATAAGATACCCTATAGGATATGGTTGTCAAAATCACAAATCAAATATACGTTTTTACGAGTTTATGATTTTATATGTTTTTTCTCAATTAAAATGGATGAAAAATTATTAAGGTGCAGATTTTAGGTAGAATTATGAATTTAGATATACGATTATACATTTACGATTTTACTGGTTTTGCACGATTCTACCGATTCTATAAGCTCAGATGAATAGTAAAATTACAATTTTGACAATAATGCTCTGGGCTATGACAGTTATAGTATTGTTTTGTTACAATATTTTATGTTATAATGCACTTTTTATTTGCACTACTATTTATAATTTAGTTTTATGCATTAGTGCAAGGATTTGTGCTTGATTATCTTTACTATGATATGACTCTGAGTTTTATTGTGAATTATGATTAAATTGTATGGTGATCTTTCATATTTCTATCATCCATTTCAAGTATTTTAATAGTAACATAAGCAGATCACCAAATTTAAAAGTTATTTCTTATAGGTTGTGTAAACTTACATTTTTACAATTCGATTTTATGTTTCAATTCTACTGATCCTGACAATTCTACACAGAATAGCAAGTTTAACAACCATGATATTAGCTATAGTGGCAAGGAATCACAACTATCATCATCTAACTATGTTGGTATTAGTGTAAGTGGCTCGTGGAAGGTGATTCCTTTAAATAACTCCCGTACCCTCATAATTGTCAGTGCCTTTAGGATGATATTAGTGCATTGCAGCTACGGCAACCATTCATTGAACTCATCCTGAAATATGCAATAAACACTAAGGTCAAAATATAACGTAGAAGGAAAGAAATAACTTAAATGGAATGACATTTGACTTACCATATAATCAAGTAGAGCACTTGTGTAACCAACATATTATCAGGTAATCCCCTGATTAGTCAAGGGTAGTTTTAACTAGAACAGGTGGTAGCTCCACAATTCTATCCCTAGAAGCATCCCACCCGGCAATCCATCTAGCATACTCAATTGTTCAGTTATACTATTTTTGACCCTACAAGTTATACTCATGCAGGGATCTCATATCTACCATTGACACTAGCACGCCTTATAATCACCAAACTACCAAAGCACTTGATTGAGGTAATAGTACTCGATTACATGAAGGCAAATGAGAGGCACAAGTGCTAGCTATATATCCATGTCTCCTCTACAATGCGCAAGTAGGGAATTTCAAATCACATGAGAATAGTTCCCACGCAACTTGTTCAACAAGAAGTTAGTAGGAGTATATCTAAATGAAACAAGTGTAAGTAAAAAAATTATATAAAAGCTGATTATTATACCTGCGTAAGGCCCCTCATGATTGAATGCATCTTGATATTGTACTAAAACGTGGGTGGGATGCTTCATCACGTTAAAATCTACCCCTGACTACAGATGTGGTTCTACCACTGGATGCCACCAGGTTCCTAACTACCCTACTGTTTAGGAAACCTCTGGTATCACGACCCCGATGGCCACATGATTCATAAGAATATCCCTAGGTACCTTCTTGAATGTTCATCTCTTTAGCAGATCTTTTCTCAAGGCATGTCCATTTCCTCATATCAAACGAAAATGGATGCCAAATTAAACGGTCAAGGTGAGTCCTATTCTAGAATCTGACGTTTTTTGGTTGAATTCATGGCAAAACAGGGTTCAAAAGCTTTGAAACGGAGGTTCAACGGCAGAAAAAAGCTCTGAAATAGAGCTTCAATGGTGATAGGGGTTGGGGAAGACAACGCGCACATGGCATTCCCTGGTGCGTCAACTAGTTGCTGGCACGTGCAATCCCCCTCCGCATGCTTAATGAGACTCAAACCCTGGCCATTCGTTGCACACACACATGTTCCTGATCAGCTAAGCTAGCTTGATTTTAATTCATTTGTCAACTCAAAATCCATTTGAATAATCCAAATCAGGCTCAATATGATTATAAAAGAAATGGGCCGAATCAGCATTGGGTCATTATCCAAATTGATTTATAAAGCCAACCCATAGCGTTACAAATTGACTAATGTTCTTACAAAAGCCCAAAACAAATACTTCTTTATATTTTCCATTTTTTATAATTAGTTTTTTTTTTCAATTTTAGTAATTATTTTTATTTAAAGGTTTTCATTTATAATTTTTATATAAGTCTATTTATTGCAAATATGAGATTTTCTAAACTTTTTGATATTTTTAATTAATTTTCAATTTTATTGTACTTTTCTACTTTTTTTGAACTTTTTTATATTTTTATATTTTCCTATTTTTATATTTTTTTAAGGATGCAAAAATGGGGTATCGATAGCTGCTCCTCTTTATAAGAGAGTTTGAATAAAACTTCATCATAAAAACAAAAAGAGACACTATTTTTGTCAAAAAAACCCTTACTTGGCGATCTTAACTAAAAAACTTCACCTTATTAGATAGGGATTTTGAAAACTTTTGCACTCTGCTAAGCAAGAATTTTGGTCACATTGATAGCCAAGGGTTTTGGAAACTTTACACCCTGAAGAGAAAGGAAATTTTACACCCCGAAGGGATGAAAAGATTTTGCACCCTGCTAAGTAGGGATGGAAACAATGCGCCTTAGAGGAATAAAAATTATGCACCCCATAGGATGAAGATTTTATGCCCTGAAGGGATAAAAACTATGTGCCCCATAGGGATAAGAAAACTATGCACCCTAAAGGGATAAAACCTACTTAGGTTCCTAAGATAAGAATACCGAGGCTTGAAGTGTGAATACCAAGGTTCGAGATGTTATTGGAAAAATAAAGTTCCTATAACTTAGGATAACTATAATTTTGGAAGTACTAAGGAATATCGAGGTTGGAGATTTAGATACCGAGGTTTCCAAGACAAGAATACCAAGATTCGAGATGTGAAGGGAATACCGAGGTTCCTAAAACTAAGGAATACCAAGGTTGGGGATGTGAATACCGAGGTGCATAAGACAAGAATCTCGAGGTTCAAGATGTGAAGAGAATACCGAGATTCCGAAAGAAAGAATAACGAGGTTCGAGATGTAAAGGGAATACCAAAGTTCCTATAACTTAAGATAAATAGGATTCTTGATGTGAATACTAAGGTTCCTAAAACTAAGGAATACCAAGGTTGGAGATATGCATACCGAGGTTCCTAAGACAGGAATACCAAGGTTCAAGAGCAAAGGGAATAACGAGGTTTCCAAAACTAAGGAATACCGAGGTTCGAGATGTAAAAAGAATATTGAAGTTCATACAACTTAGGATAACTAGGGTTCCTAATGTGGGGTCTGTTGTTTGGCTTTTTTCGGCAGATACATACACTTTTTTCAAACTTTTTTCTAACAAATTATTTATCGAGAAATAGATATAAAAAAAAAGTTGGCAGTTTTCATTAAAAGATCAAATATAGATAAAATATGTATGCAAATCGGACATATTTACACATATCATTTAGAAAATTTATAGATATAGATGAAAAATAAACCATCTAAACTGACCCATGAATACTAAAGTTCCTAAAACTAAGGAATACCAATGTTGGAGATGTGAATATGAGATTCTTAAGACAAGAATACCGAGGTTCGAGATGTGAAGGGAATACTAAGCTTCCTGAAACTAAGGAATTCCAAGGTTCCTAAGACAGGAATACTGAGGTCCGAGATGTAAAGGGAATACCAAAGTTCCTATAACTTAGGGTAACTAGAGTTCATGATGTGTGTGGAAAATAGCTAGGGCTTATAAAAAATGACACAGGATGGCAAAAGAACACATTCTTGAAAACATTTTTGAAAGATTGATGAAGTGCTTAGAAATCATTTTTTTAAAATTTCTTTTGGGAAAATTCTCTTTTTATATCAATATTTAAAAAGTTATTAATGTTTCTGAAAAATTGGATTACAAATAAGCAAGAAATTTCATTGCCCCTTTAAAAATTTAATCACAAAGTAGACCTTCTTCATTGCTCAGTAGTCATTTGATCATGATGAGTTCCAAATCCAAGTTTCATCAAGGCGACCGATGGCATGAGACGTGTTTTTTGGGTGATTTATCACAAAATGTGTGCATTTTGGGCTTGCTCCACTCTGGCAATAAAGCTTTTACAAAAGGAGTTCACTGGTTAAAGGAAAAAACATGTCTCATGGCTTGTCAATGATTCTAGAATCTACTTAAGTTTTCCAACCTTTCATCTCAAATAAATGTAAAATCGGGTTTGCCATCTGAATATAAAACTCTAAACATCACCGATCACCTATTGTGGGAGGATTTCATCATTCAAAAATGTCATTCATAGGCAACAATTTGCATCTCCTGTAGAAAGTGGCAGCCAAACCTTCAATATGTGCTCATATAGTTTCTTTGAATCATTGGGAGCATATCATCAAACTATAGGGGCTCATTCTTTTGAATCTTAAACTTTTCTTGGGGAAAGACATCTTGATGAAATTGTTCAGTCTAAAAGGACTTCCTCATGCTCTCATGTGGATTATTTTCACTCAAGACTTCAATTCCCTAAATTATGGTCTAACTTGAAAGTAATACATTTTAAATCAATCTAATAGGTCTTTTTAGGATTGAAATGTAGGCTTTTGGTGAATGGCTTAGCAAATGAAGGATATTGTCATGCCTCGAAGGGTATCCTAAACGTGATAATCCGCCATACACAATATTAAATCCTAGGAATGATCGGCTCAGTCATGCGAAGGCTTTCATACTATGTACAAGGCGTCTAACACGTAGATGAGATACATTGGAGAGATACATTTTATATTGATACAACTTGAGTAAAAATGTAAGCGAAATTCAATTCACTATTCTTCAAAATACAAATCGTTAAACTTTAATTACAATCATCAAATACAAGGAAAATCATAAAATCTAACTAATAACTTCAAGTATCCTTATTTCCTGCCTGAATCCCAAAGTCATTCTCAGCTCCAACCATTTCAGTCCCCACTTTGCATTCTTGAGATAACCTATTCATTTAAACATCTATTAGGGTATAAGCTACACTAGCTTAGTGAGAGTTTCCTTAATTTCGTACTGTGAAAAGCAAGTTATATAATTCCATATGCTATGCATAAACAAACACATGAGCAAACAAGCATATGACTTTCCGGTAGCCATATGTGAATGGATTTACGCCCTCCATTCGGAGTTAAGATGGTCCATAAGACATGTAACCATAATTCCAATATCTTTCTCTTGTTGTAGTTGATTCAAGTGCCTACACCACTATCATTGTAGTTGATACAAGTGTCTACCACTACTGTAGTTGATACAAGTGCCTACACCACTATTGCTAACTTAAGCGATTTCGCATCCTTAATGTTAACATTTGTTCCCACCAAAGGTATATCAGCAATGCAATGTGACTCAACATGTGATATGCATGCACAGTGTATTCATATAATCATGGCATATTAATTATGTAGGTTAAAAGCGATCATAGAGAATTTCAGACAATTCAAGTCTATGCTAACTCATACAATGATTTTACAACAAGTCTCGCATCGATATACTTATCATTCATTCAACCAAGATTATACCACAACTGATCACAATTTTATCTTTTCCTAATTCTAGTGCAACTAGCTACAAGCACAAGTAAGGTAACAAAATAAGAGGAAAACTCACTCAACCATTGGATCACCGGTCTCTTAGTAAAAGTAATCCGGTGGTAGGGAATCGTCGATTTTGGAATCATCTAAAAAGGAAGAAATACTCTAATAAGTATTTCAACTCAAACTAATCCAAATGATCTTATATAAACTATCAAATTTATAATTCTCGTCCTAAGCAGGAATTCCAACTTAAAATGGCCATAACTTGGTCATTTTAACTCGGAATTTCACAAATTATATATCAATTTCTATCTACTTCGAAAGATCTATCTATTTATAATATTATATTTAAGTTTTGAAGACTTTGAAGCTTCGAAAAAGTCGGATCAGAACAGAACAGTAGCAATTTCAATTCCGAAAGATAGTTTTGTAAATGTTTGTAATGTTTCTACTATCCAAAGCAAGTATACATGCAATATGAACAAGTTACTACCATAAATGTTATGTCATGAGACATTTATATATATGCTTTTGATGGTATTGAACAAAAGGAATTTTTAGAAACTTTTTCTTTATAAGACTTTATGAAAAATTAACTTAGAAATGCTAGTTTTGTATTCTTGACAATTCTTACTTGTTTTTAGAAAAATTCCTTAATAAAATCTATTTATTTTTGTTAAAATTAAGCCTTCATTATGTATATTTCCTAAGGCCCTTGTTTTTCAATAAAAACTCCCATTTTACACTTTGTAAACATGTTTTTAAAATTAGTTCATTCCAAAATCCGAATTTTGTAAAAAATATTTTCGAGGTGATTCCTTTAAGTAAAAATCATTTGACACTTAGAAAATTAAGGCTCAACCATGCCTAGCTACTAAGGACTTCATTTCTTTGATAAAACTTGTAATTTGAGTTTGAAAAATATGGGTTTTCATGCCATTACTCCATTATTACGAATTTCTTAAAAATGACAACAACTCAATTTTTTTTCCTAGTTTGTTTCTACAATGCATCATGCATATATGTATTACCTACAAGCTATTGTCATGATGGTTATGAGATGATCTACCTATATGTATACATATAGTACCAAGAATTCTTTTTGAAAACCTTTACTTTGCAAAACTTTTAATTTTACTAGATTTAAGAAAAATAGATTTTCTTCTTGTAAAATCATACATTCTTTTATCAAAACTCAAACTTGATGATCTATATAACCATCACCTTCATTATTTTAATAAAAACCTTCATTTTGGGGTTAGAAAGTAGATGTTTAAAAAGGTGGTTTGCCTAAGTACGAATTTTACAAAATTTTGAAGAATGAAAACATTGTTTAACTTATTCTTGGAAACCATTTGTTATTCTAAGATTATATTTTTGATAAACTTCTTTTATCCTTATCAAAACTTAGTCTTTGTTATATATATTCCCTAGGACTTCCATTTTCCTATCAAAATTATCATTTTGGCATTTGGAAATAGATGTTTAAATTGTGGCTATTTTCAAATCCGAATTTTGAAAAATTCATTTGAGTTTGTTTTCTTTGTAAAACTCATTTAGTCTTTCAAAAACCATTTCCTAATCAAACATATCCCTTAAGGCTTCCATTTCTTTAATAAAAGTCTTGTTTTAAAGTTGAAAAATGGATTTTTAAAATTGGTCCTTGAGGAGATCCGAATTTACAAAATTTATTTTTGAACATATCTTTTGATAAAATCTATCTAAACTTATGAAAATCCATTCCTTACATATCCTATCTTAAGAGCCTTCCATATCTTGAAAAAAAAAAAAAAACTTCATTTTTGAGTTGGAAAACATGTTTTTAAAATATGCCTTGGCCAAAATCCGAAAATGAGATTTTTATTTTGAAATTAACTTTTGAAAATCACCTTTGATTTTTGTAAAAAGAAGTCTTGATGATATACATACATTAAGCCCTCATTATCTTAACTAAAAATTTCATTTTGACACTTGGAAAGTGGTTTTTAAATAGGGGTCTTGCCAAAATACGAATTTCACCATTTTTGTTTAAGTTCAAAACCAAGATCTATACTTAATATGAACATAGATCTAAAAGAAACCCATGGTAGTAAACTATCAACCCATAGATCTAAACTTTACTCATCAAAATCTTTCATTCATGTTATCTATTCCCTAAGCTTTGATTTTTTTTAAAATACACATTTTGAAGTTGAAAAATAACTTTTATAAATATGGTTTATTTTTCATCCGAATTTTCAAAATGATTTTTTTTTTTAAAAATAAATAGATCTTGAGCTTTCTAAAACTTTCCTACTATCATCATACTACTACAAGTTGTTCATGAACATAAAAAAAGTCTAATGCATGTATGAACCTAAAACAACTAGATCTAGTTATAAATGCATGAATCACTATAATAGTTATGTGAATGGTGAATATATGCATAAATCATAAGCAATAACAAAAATAATAACTTCAATAACAAGATCTAAGGCATAAAGAAAAATCAAAGCTACAAAAAGTTAGATCTACCAAATATAACTACTTTTAACAAGAAAATAATAGTGATACAAGATAATAAACATGGAGAAGAGGAGTGTTTCATTCTTGGCATCATCATCCTTAGCTTTTAAGTTTATGGAATGTCATTTGATGCATGAAAATCTCACTATACTTTACATATATCACCTATGGAAGCTTTGAGAAGAAATTTTGCTTAAAAATCTTCAAGAATAAAGTGTAGAAGCAAGAAATTGGAATGGGGGCAGCTTGTTTTCCATGTAAGAACAAGAGAAAATGAAGAAAGAAAGAAAAGAAAAAGAGAGAGAAAAAGATAAGGAATGGTAAAGGGAAAGAAGTGTAAATGAAAGAGAGAGAGAATGAGTGTATTAAATGAAAGAAAGAAGAGGAAAAAAATTAAAACAAGGGCAGCAAAAGAAGGGGCTGCTACACGTGAAGGAGAGGGAAGAGAGAGAGAGAATTTGTTGAATTTTGACTTGAAATTGAAATGTGTAATGTAGTTTCTTGAAGAAGGGTTGAAAGAGGGTGATTTTAATTAATTTTTGGAGTATTTCAAGAGTCAAGGCTGCCATAAAGGAGTCAAAATCTGCCATGAAGTGGTATAATAAAGTATAAAAAGATTGAAGTGAAAAAAGAAGTGATATATGAAAGGTGTACTTGAAAGTATGGGTTGTAAGAGTACTTTCTTAATAAAATAAAATTAAATAAAAATAGAAAATTTATTCCAAATATTTATAGCAGATTTTTCATAATTAAAATAACATAATTAATTAATTTATTTTAGTGAATTATCAAATAAGTTACCGGTATGATCAAAATACAGGAATATGAGCTATAAATGATATTTTTATAACTCGAAAAATTCTAAAAATTTATTTTATGAAAATAAATATATTTTTCAATTATTTTTCAATTATTAAAATAATTTATTTTATTTTTAGTATCGGGTCTTAAACAGAATCTAATCCCGTAAAAGCCCGAAACGAACTAAATTTTAAAAAAAAAATTTCTATAATATATAAAATATTTATCTAAAAATATAAGGCTTTATAAGAATAATAAAATTGTGTAAAGAAATAAAAGTGAATAGTGTAAAAAACTAATTAATTACTGGTAGTAATGAAAATACAATAAAAAGGTTACAACTGTGACTTTTATAACCCGAAAAATTATATAACTGATATATTTAGAAATCTTATGAAATTATGAGTCTAACGGTACTAATGGTATATTTTTTATATCTCGAGCCCCAGGACATGCTTTTTGAAGTCTATATCCAAACGGGTTCAAAATAGGTCAAAAATTTACTAATATGATATTTTTAAGCAAACTTATATTACTACGAGCTATTTTACACGCTTAAACTACATCTCGGCCTCTAGGGTTAAGGGCGCTAGATTGCCGGATTTAAACTATTATATTTCATTTAGGGCTTCCGAGTGATTTTTCGGTTTAGGTCTTTGCCAATTTCAAAACCGATATTTTATGTTTACACAACATATTTAGTTTGAGAAATTTATTTTAAATTTTATTTTTTAAAATATTTAATATCTCTTAACGTTTTCGGAATTATTGAATTGAGTTTTATTTCCAAAAGTTTCATCGTTATTTGCTTTTTAATAATTTGTTTTTGGGTTCTCTATTACCCGATTTTATAAGTCGGAATTACATATATAATTTGTCATACATAGTGGTTTTGGAATTGAAGTATGTTGGGTTCTTATTTTGTTTTTAAGGATTCTTATTTTCCTCAAGATTGAGAAATTTCCGGATTCGTTCGTGATTTAGGACTAGTCAAAGTTCGGTTTTAATTTGGAGTGATTTTTTAGGGTTTATTTTCAAAGTTCATCTTGAAATTATTTACTGAAATTTTTCGGGGCTTACAGATATACATGTGAAGATCAAATTTTAAAATGAATTCAATCTATGCATCATCCTAATTTTACAAATCAAGAACCATTAAGAAAAATTAAAAATGTATTAACCCTAGTTTCATAGATAAATGTTGTTTAGGATAGATACAATTCCTTTTATCAGAAGAGTCTATTTGAAAAGAATGTGTATGAGCATGTGGTTCTTTTAGGATTCTAAGGTTTTGAGCTTAGTGGAAAAGGCATTGTCATTTCGGGCATTGAATTTGATAGGCCTAAAGTTGGAAGAATGTTTTGCTACCTATAAAGGGCTTTAATGAGTCTATGAAGTTAGATATGACTTGGAAACTTTTTGTCTAAGGGGCTTTGAAAATGTATGAGCAAGCCTTTCTTCTTCCTTTCCTTTTTTCTTTTTCTTCCTCCCTTTTTTTCTTTTTTCTTTTCTTTTCTTTTGCTCCTCTTTTTTATTGGCTAGCTTTTCGGAAAAGATGAAATGAATCACTCTTAATTTTCCTTATTTGGCACCAAAAATGAACTTAAGCCTAGAAGGCTAGAATGATTGGAAATATTCAAGTGTGTCTATGGGAGAAGACTTCTTCTACATTTCAAAAAGAACATAACATATCAATCACAATCATTACCCATGAATTAGTGCAACAGAGGCAAATATAACTCAGTTTACCCATGAATTGGTGCCTTACTATGGGATGGTTCTTGACATGGTTTAATTTGAAAAGTTTCTCCTTAATGGGCTCAAAAGGGTTGGTAAGGGATAAAAGTCTTTGAGATAAAAGAATTGAATGCATACCATCATTTTGACTGGTGTATCAGATGCAAGGAAGACCTCTTTTAAGGAATAAGTCAATTTCCTTTCCTAACAATTGCTCAGCTCTCATGTGTTTAGGGTATGTGTTTGGTATCAAGTTTGCATCTTCTCATTCCAAACTAATCCAGTTAAAAGATTATTTCCTATATGTAGGGGTATTTTAGAGCCTTTAAGAGTCATTAACCTTTCAAATGCTATTGCTCCTACCTTGCCTAATGAACCTAAAATTTCAAGATGCCCTAATACGAATCTAAGGGGGTCATAAATTCTTTCCTTCAAAGTTTAGGACTTTCGCTCTATTTTAGGGTTTTTCTAAAATAAAACAAAACTGATAATTCATAAAAGATATGGATGAAATCGTAATTTGATATGACTCATGAATCACAAATTCAAACTGGATCGTAATGAGAATCGTAATCCCATAGGTTCCACAAATTACAAAACCAATCACTGGTCAAAAGAATTCAAGATTCAATTAACATAATGAATAAAGAAGCTAGAAACTCTCAATATTCATAAACAATTGCAAAATCAAGCAATCTAAGTTCTTATCATCAAGAACTCACAAAAACTCTCACAAAGGTGGAGACATTCTCAAGAAAATGTCATGAAACTTCTATATTTTGGGTTACATATTTATATATATATATATAGGCTTTAATTAGCCTAAAAACTAAACAACTAAACATGGAAAGTTAAAAGAATAAAAATCCTATTAATTATAATAAATTTTCTTAAGAAAATTATAAACATCCTTAAAAACAGAAAAGGAGAAATTAAAAAAATCTGTGTGATATAAGCTAGCAGCTTATAATGAAAAGCTGGCAGTGTTTCTTTTATTCTTCTTCAAAGCCGACAAAAAGCTAGGGGCTTTCTCAACCAATGCCAGAGGCATACCTCTAAAGGTCGACGGCCTACCTTACCAACGTACAGGTGCAGCCAAGTGATCTTCTTTTCTTCGTCGTCACCATTTGATCATTATCACTAGATCTCTCAAACTCACATCTTCTTCCTCTTTGAACTTTGTTTCACCATTTTTAAATCGAGTTTGAACAAAGAAACTTGATGCTCTATCCTTTCTTGAAGTTGAATCAATTTTCCCTTGATGCGTTCTTATCATGCCTTGTGTGGACTAGAATCTGAAAAACATTCCCCATTAAGAATTTGTTGTCCTAATCAAATATAGATGGGACCTGGATAACGAATCCTTTGTGATAAATTAGTGGAGAGAGACGTTGATCATCATCATTTTTTTGTCAAATTAACAAATGAATTGCAAAAGATAAGAAATAGCATTAGCTGAAGTAATTATAAGTTACATTTATTTATTTACAACTATTGTCTCAAAAGTTATAGTGATAAAAGTTGAACTCCTCCCATTTTCATCTTTAGTCGATCAACCCTACCTTTTTGTAAATAGGTGCCCCAATCAAAACTTCTTTTGAGTTGATAGATAACTCAGAAGTTTACTAAAAAATCTAGTTGGACAATACCAACATCAATCAAGTCTTAGGCTTTATTTCTTAACCTCCAACAACTATCTATAGAACAACCCTTTTGACCCATGTGGTATTTACACCTTCCTTTAGGATCAAAATTCCATGGCTTGTGACCTAGTTTAGGAGTCTCATAGGTTAACACATTTGCTTGCTTCAATTGATGGAAAACTTGGGAGATAAACCCTTTAAGGATCTTTTCTTCTAGTTTTTTTATTCGGCTCCCAATACTAGTTCTTGCCTCCAACTCTTATTACCTTTTGATTGATCTATCTATGGTAGCCTTTTATCAGATGTTTGGTCAACAGCTAAGATCTCAATCTGTTTCACAACTTGACTCGAGGCCTTTTCTATTGCAATTAGCTTCTGTTCAATGAGATTATTTTATTTGGCCATAATTATATCAGATAAATGACTATCAAGCTTTAGGTTTAGTCTGATGGTTTAATTTCAAGGCCTAAAGTAATAAAAAAAAAAAGAAACTTGCATATCAACAACCTTTCTTAAATTCCTTTTCTCTCTCTCTCTCTCTCTCTTTAGAAAATTTTTGTCTGAAAAGGAAGAAATAATTCGAAAATTGCCCTAAAAAATAATTGTTTTATGGAAAAGCCCCCTTTTTTATTACTTCTTTAAAAAAATCTATTTAAAAAAGGATGGGAATTACCCTAGATTTGTTTTATGTAAAAACTTTTAATCAGATATGGATATACAAAAGGTGACAAGATTAATAATGTGGCTTAAAGTCCAACTTCTACCGATAAGTGGTGGGTAAATTCTATTTACAAGGATGGGACAAACTCCACAAAAGTTACTATTGATTTGTTATTTTTCTACGGTATCTACTAGATAGATTCTATTTTGACTTCTACAAAGGAGCTCGATTCTAAGATGATGATAGCTTCTATTGAAAGGGTCCTATTGATTTATTTATAAACTTAATTGACGGATACTTCATATTTACAAAAAAGATGCCTTATGAGTAACTACTAACTTGTCATCTATTCCTATGTTTATTCATGAAGTCTTTTATTATGTCTAGAAAAAAAAAAAAAAGGTAAGTTTTTATTGAAAAACTATATGATTATTAGAGACTTGTATCTTATTTTAAAAGGTTTATTAACAAATTTTTGATATTTACAAACTCAACAAATTAAAAAACTATCCACAAAATATAATTTTTTTACCATTTTTTATCTTAACCATTTTTATTATTTTAATGAAGGATATTATTTTTTATTTATTACATGAAAAAATACACACTCGCAAGCATACAAGAAAAATATTTACAGACAGATGCAAGCACTTAAGGTTGGTTATAGGGACAGTCCGCTCTATAATCTCACTACCTCTAATGAGAACAGGTCCTAGATTATATCAAAACGGAGTTAAAGGAGCCTAATTACCATTGGGCAGTAGTAAAACCACATGAGCCCATAGGCTACACAATGGCCCTCTAGCTTAGTTTCTAATGGGCCGAGTCCGACCCGTTCTAAATACATATAAATTAAGAAGAAAGACATCACCATATATACACCACCAAATATATACATATATATATAAACACACACAACACACCTATTGCAAATACCGTAAAATAGATAAAAATGCCTCGAGATCTATTGGCTATTTTTAATTTTTCTTATATGTTAGCTTCTGCAAAACAAAAAAGGCTCAAAAAGGAAAAAAAGAATATTTACAATGACATGTACGAAAGCCCATATTTCCAAAGTTTCATAATTTCTTAAGCCCATTAAGCCTAAACAAGCCCACTAAGTCCTCAGTGGAGTCGCTAAGCTGTTGAGCCCAAATTTTACTCTTATTCTCCTAAAGGTCTCAATCCATATCTGACCCGACTCGTTTGACATGGAACATTTAACAAGGAACTAATAGAGTTTTATAACAAGCTCGGTTTTCGAAAACTAGTTTGATTTGAAATCGCTACACCAAAGTCAAAAAATGGTGAGCTAAAAACTAAATGGGTGGTTTGATTTCTGGTTTGGTTATTGGTTCACATGAAAACCTAAAGATTTTTAAGTCTGGAGGCTGCTAGTTTAAAACCTAAACGATTATTTAGGCTTCAGATGAGCTTTAGAAATCTCGAATATATGGGCTAAAATCATAAAAACGTTTAATTTGGAATTTTTCAAATTTAAATTTTAGTCTTTTTCAAAAAGAGTTTATATATTTAAATGTTTTTTTGTTTTAAAGAATAGCTATGAATTTTTATTGTTGTGACCATCTATTAGGTGCCTAAGTATCCGCTAGCTAGAATCAGGTTATCGTGGTTTGTTTTTATTTTTGTAAAATTTTTTAAGTTGTTTATCTTTTTTAATTAAGAAGAACCGCCAAATGCAAATGCTTTAACGATTTTGGTTTTTTTTTTTAATCCAAAAAAGTCTTTAAAAAGTCTAATTTTGATTTCTTTGTTTTTGAAAACTCCTAAAAGATACCAATCTTTCTGAAAACCCTATTTATTTTGTTTTTTGGCATTTGTAGAAAATAACTATGTGGTAAACATATATAAGCCGAGCAAAAAAATATTTTTATAATAACATATATATCCCATATATGGGAAAAATGCAAAAAAGTGATAAATATATTTTATTGATTTTTATGGATTTTTCTTTTTTTTTTTCTTCAAATTTTCACAATGATAAAGGAAACCAATATTTACAGGAGATCTAAAACTAAGCTTGCTTGGGTTATTATGCCAATTAATTTGCCTAACAATCACAAACAACATATATCAAATATAGCACATGTTGTTAAAAGATGGTATGAAAAATGATAATCCTAAAACTATATCTATATTTTCATTGATTTTTATAATTTAACCTCTAAAACCTTACCCGTTAATGATAACAAAATTTATCCTAAAACTTCATTATTTTCATTTTTTTATACAAAAAATAATACTAATATCATCTATAGCAAAAATATGACATGCAAATCAAATATAACCACACACACATGCATATTTTTTGTTCAGGAATCTATATGATTTTTATAACATACGCACTACATGTCAATAATCATATATGTTTTTGAAAATTTTTATAATACGTGTATCGTATGGTTCACGTAAAATCATGTACTGTATGATATGTCACTATAATATATAATATATATATTTCTTTCTTTTCCTTTTTTTTTTTAACTATTTTCAGATTTCATTTACATGAGGATATTAACAATGAATAACTATACTAAAAAAGAAAAAGCAAGGTAATGGAATAATAGAAATTCAAACTAATTAGCAAGAGTAGATATGTGATCGAGCCACTGTGCTCGATGAAATTTGGACCTAGGATTTAAGTTCAACCTAGGTGTGTGCGGATTGGACCTTGTTATCTTGTGGGTTAGCTTGGATGCGTCATGGATTGGCAAGGAATACCTGCAAAATGAATAAACAATTAGTGCTCTCTCGATGATGATGATGACGGGTGGTTGGAGTTTGGTGGTTAGGGTTCGATGGTTATGATGTGGTATTGGTTTGAGAGTGGCGGTTTGGATTTTTATGGAGATGACGGGTTGGTCTAAATTGGTAATGTGGGTAAGTGGTGAAGAAGAGTTTTGGTTGGTTACCGCTCGTAATGGTAGGAAACAAGGCGACTAGGTTTTGTTTTAGTCAGTTTTTTAATGGAGGTTAAGGAAGGAGCGGCGGTGGTCATGGTGTATGAACAAGGTTTCGGTGCTCGCGGCGGTTTCCGCAGAGTTAGAGAGAGGTGATTGATGTGGTGGTTTGGGGGGTTATTGTAGTGCCAAACGGAGAATATGGGTTCAATGGTAGCAGTTAGGGTGGTGGCTGCGGCGGTTTCTACGGGTGAAGTTGGGTTCAATAGAGAGAGAGATATGGAGGGTCCTCACGTTCTACAAGGAGAGAGGACCCTAAAAAATGACCGAGACCCCAAGTAATTTTAAAAAATCGAATAAATTAATTACCATTAAGATTTTCAAAGGTTGGGGCACCTACAAAAGTCCAAGGGTCGGCAATTATAAGAACATTTGATTTTATTAATTTTATCACGAATATGGATAGTCAAATTTTGATCTTCTAGAATCCGACATTTCAGTTGAATTCATGGTAAAATTGGGGTTCAAAAGCTTTGAAATGGAGCTCCAATGGCCCATAGGGGTTTGGGGAAGACGACATGTGCGTGGCATACACGCGTCTTCCTAGGCACATGAACTAGCTGCTGGCACGTGTCCTCCTCTGTGCATGCTCCATGAGACTCGAACCCCGGCCATTCCTTGCGCGCACGCACCTCCCGACCAATTGAGCCAGCTTGATATAATCATCTTTCAACTTAGAATCCATTTGAGTAATCCAAATCAAGCCAATATGATTATAAAAAGAAATGGGTCGAACTAGCAATGGGTCATTGTCCAAGTTGATTTATAAATCTAACCCATAGCGTTATAAATTGACTAATGTTCTTACAAAAGCCCAAAATGAAAACTTCTTTATATTTTCCATTTTTTCCTAATTAACTTTTTTTTAATTTTTGAATTTATTTTTATTTAAAGGTTTTCATTTATAATTTTTATATAAGTCTATTGATCGTAAAGATGGGGTTTCCTAAACTTTTTTAATCAATTTTAAATTTTATTATGCTTTTGTACTTTTTCCAAATATTTTAATTTTTTTATATTTTTTTATGTATTTTTTAAGGGGATAAAAATGAGATGTCGACATATAAGCATGCCACTTCCAACACATGTATTTGTGTGCCCTCAACTCTACCTTATGTATACGATCTCCCTTTTAACCGTACATAGTAGGTCATGGTGCAGCTAGAACTTCGAAGACCTGATCTTGGTAGTTTAAGAATGCAACGTGATAAGCATTCGACATATTAATCCATCTCTCATTCTTCTAACATACTTTGTTAAGACCTTACCAAGTGCTAAGGCCTTAGATGCCTCTTATCTTTGCTTATTTAACATGAAAATTGCAATTATAGAATGTTTTCTTCACTAATGCTGCTATAGGTAAGCTTCTAGCATCTTAAGGGTTGCATTGTGACACTCAATCACATTCATTGTCCCATTGCTAAACCTTACATCCTCATCATAATCTAAAGTCCATATATGAGGATGAATCCTCATCATAATCTAAGGTCCACATATGAGGATGCAAACCTCTAAAATACCTCATGATCCATGGAATCAATTACTTGGCTGCTTCAAAGTGTCCTTGAAACTTCTTAGCTTACACTTGGTAAGCAGCCCTTTTAACTAATACTTTGCACTTTTTATTCTTAGCCTTGGAGTTAGAGTTGCTTGCAACATGCCAGATGAACCAGAGATAAGGCCAATCCCTTGGCTACATTAAATTCTCACTCTCAACTGCACTCTTTATGCAGCATGTCGGTTAGATATCAAGCAGATGTCCATGTGATCCTTTATTACATGTTCTAGTAACTTTAACAGAACCAACTCCATGTGTCCTCTTCTATAATATAGTTTTACCAATCCATCGCGATAGAAATAAAGAGCTTATGCTTGTATTTCCTGTACACTTAGACATGCTGATCAAGTCTAGCTGAGAGTAATCTTAACTCGTAATTTCATCTAAAAATGTGTCCAACCCCACAAATTTTGTAATCTAAAAGGACCCATCATGTTTCTTGTGACATGCTCTAAGCCTCTACTCATAACTTTTATCATTGATACCAGTACATTTAACTCGCCGATGGCCTTGAATTTGAATCCACTACCTTAAAAATTGGAGTGGTTTGTTAGGTGTCACATCTTAATTGCCTGTATTATGTGATATTTACCCTTAAACCACATTCCTATCTTAAATTCATCACTAAAGCTCCAGTTACCAACACTTATTTCTTGTCCATCCTCAAATGCAACATATCCAATGCCTAACTCTACTGTGAAGATTAACATTGGCTTTAAACTCCTAATCACATCCACATTTAGTGGAGCCAGAAAATGGCATCAATGATTCCCCCTCTACGAGCCATGATGCTCGAGAAGCGACTAGATTCATCCTGCATAACCATTGTTCTCACCATCATTAAACTCATAACTTGATTCACCCATTGCTAGATCTTGTGTCACATTAGTATCAAATGCAATACTCCTACCATATGTACCCAATTCAAAGTTTGGCATCTGAGCCTAGCTACTAGTTGTTCTCTAAGTAGCTTGAAGCATCTAATGTTCATAATCTTAGCTTCCAACTTTGCTAGCAAAATCAATATCCCAACCATTATCATCTTCAATCACAAGTGGCCACTCTTTTTTAAAAATCTCCACATATTCTACAACCGAACCATGTGATTAATGAAGGATCGCATCTCCTAATGCAACTCCATGAAGAAACTCAACCCAGTATGTCATCCTATTTATTTAAAGATGACTGCATATAGTGGCCAGAAGCTACTCATTGCTAGAATCCTTGAAACACTAACCACTATAACCAATCGCCTATCATAACTCCCCCATCATTCCCTTACACAATATTCCCATAGGCATGTAACACAAGCTTAACCTTATCCATTTCCACCCCTATCATGTTAGCTCAGAAAATCAAACTTAAAAAATGTGCGATGTGATAATGTATTTCTCTAAATGTCATGAAATTTTTTTTTTTTTTATGGTAAAATGGGATACATGGCCTGGTGCAAATTTAATCCTAAATCTACTGACATGGGTAAGTGGAGTAATACTGTTGCAGAAGAAATTGCCAAATCACGCCAACAACAAGTCATTTCCAAATTGAAAATAAAAGTTCAACTTATTATGGTTAATAAAAGCGACAACATAATGGGAGAATTTTGTAAAGAATACTGATCATTTATCCAAATTATTTGTTATACATCTAAATATATTTAGAAGTGTTTGGAGCTCAATGTTTGATTAAAACAAATGACACCAAGATCAAATCAGAAGCTGAAATTTCACCTCTTTTAATCATTAAAGCAACATATTATATTTGACAAGTATATGTATATACAACTTCAAATATATATTAAATCAACCATTTTAATTTTTCTCATAAACATAGAAGAAACAACAACTATTGCAACATTAACGCATTGAAGATATTGTTGGCTTAGATATGTATGTAAGATGACCAACATTTATGATCTAGTGATAAAACTTCCATATGAAGATGAATACTTTGAAAAATCTAGGAGAAAAATGAAAAAAAAAAATGAAACATGTCAACATAAATCAATGAAACCCAACAATGTAGTATCACAAATCATAAAACCATACAATGTAGCTTGAAAGATCAATGAAACTAGACATTACATCTTCACAAATCAAGAAAAATTACAAGGTGAATTTGAGCAACTAACTTGTAGAAATTAACACTAGAGGCATTTTTCTCTCCAAATCAGTTCAAAATTGTGAAAATCTGAACTTTAGTGGTGTGAATTGCATGAAAACAAGCAAGAAATCGCCTCAATCTAGTCAAAATTGAGAGGGATTGAATTTGATTATGCCAGGATTAGGCTTCAGAGAAAATTTAGAGAGAAACTGGGCCTGTCAAAATAAAGAAGAAGAATGTGGGGGCTTGATTATAGTTTGCTAAACTCATCTGTTCATAAGTGACTGAACTTGTCTCTTCAAAAGGTGATATTATCTCTACTGATTTAATCTTGTCTATTGAAAAGACGAGTTCGATTACTTATTACCTCATCTCTTAATTTTTATAATTATTTATTAAAAATTTTTTTTTCCTTTCCCAATATTCCAATTACCAATACAAAATCTTTGATTTGTAGAAATTTTTATACCCTCACAAGAAACACTTATCTTTTCTTTTGCCAAAATATAATAAATAAATAACTAGTTATTCTAGAAAAGGTGACAATATCAAATATCATTATTGCGAATCAAATTACGGTGACATTAAAAGGAAATTATTTTTTTTCAAATGCTAAATAATTTCCAGGTTCTTTTAACGTGAATTTACCTAAGCAAAAAGCATCATTTGAGTAAATAAATTAAAAATTAAAAATTATCCAAACCCCAACGGCTAGTTTTTCATATGTGTACGCTCTAACGGTCACTTCCTAAATACGCCGTTGTCTCACACTTTTAAAAACCCCCTCACTGCTTTTGCCCTAAAACATACGTTTTCTGCATTCCCTTTTCATTCCTTTGTCTTTTCTTCTTCTACATTCTCGGCAACTTTTTCGCTCTCTCCGCTTAATTCTCAACTATCCATTGCAATGGAGACCCCATCATCTACACGAAGAATCACAAGATCCCAAACTACCGCTGCTGCTTCCAGCAACAATAAGAATATCCCTATCTCAAGTGAGTCGCTTTATAATATCTACTCTTGTTCATGAAGAATGATCTGATTTTAAGGAAAGATTAGTAAAAATGGGTTCTTTGTCAGTGGTATGAAACTTGCAGCGGGAGTTAATTGGGATTTGTAAAAATGGACTTTATGACGTAAATGTAATTTAAGCTTTTCAGTTATATAACAAATTTTCGAAGAATGATTTGATTGTAAGGAAAGATTAGTAAAAATGGGTTCTTTTTATGTGGTATGTAACGGGAGTTAATTTGGATGTGTTTTGTAGAGTGGACTTCATGATATGAAAATCCAAACTTAGTTTTAAATATTTATGGATATGTTGTTTTGATTTTAACGCGATAAAGAACCTGTCTTTTTGGTGTTTTGGATGAAGCAGAGAACTTTAGAGCAACAAAGATTACTTTTCCTTTTTTTTCTTTTCTTTTATCTTTTGGGTGTACTGGAACGGAATCACGCAATATCTCTTCAAAATGGGGTTTATTGTGTTAAATTGGTGCATTGTCTCTACATGCTACTGATATAATTGAAGAAATTTCAGAGAAAATTGAGGACTCTGATCAAGGGGGTAGACAAAGAAATGGGAAACAACACCAAGAAAGATCTGCACTAATTGACATAACAAATGATTCTCCTATTGTTGGACTCGCGGCGGGGAGCTTAAGAACACCATCATCATCTGTCATCAAGACGAGGACAAGTCGGCCCAAAAGCACCCCTGGCTCTGGGGAGGCCTTATTGAGGTGCCAGGTCAAGACGTTGTTGCAAAAAGTTGAGGAAGAAGCTGAGCTCTCAAAGCTATCACTCGAAAGACATCCTTTTCCTCCTAGTCACCTCCAAGGATTTGTCACTTCCTCTCCTATGGGACTTATCGCCCCAACCCCGGCTAACACGCCTCAGGTGTTGAGCATTTCTGGGTCTGATTCTAATGCTGGAACAACAGCCACTGATTTGGCTGTAGTAGCTTCTTCTCAACTTGATGAAGAACACGTGGTATCTAAGGTCTGTTGACTGGAAATATTATACATTATCAATCCAACTGCTTTGATGCATCCATCTATAGCGCTAATAGTGGCAAATCCAAGATTGAAGAATGGTTTGCAAATTTAATTTTTTTTTTTATATATATAATGAAAATAGTTATTTTTGCAGGTAGTGAATGATATTTTTTATGGAAACAATGAAGGAAGCCTTGAATCAGAAAAGAGCCTGATAACCCGTTCCCTGTTGCTGGATTTCTCTGACAAATCAGAAAATACCGATTCATCCGAATGCTTATCGGTTCTGAGCTACCAAGGAGTAGAGATTGATGGCAATAACAAAGGGAAATCATCAACAGAATTCGACGGTTCTTCTGTATGGTCTATCCAGGCTAATGCAAGTACCCATGATGATGAGGACGATGAGTCATTCGTCGAGAATGATATCGAGGAAGAGGAAGGATATGATGATTACTATCATGAAGAGGAAGGAACATATGGAGGAGGGTTGGTGGATGAGTTATGTATAGGGATGAAGGAGATGCGTGTGAATGAGAATAGGATGCAGTTTCAAGGAAAGCACACCAGATTTGTGTACGATAGTGATGATGAAATTGTGGAAGCACAGGAGGAGGGTTGTGGTGGTGTTTCTCCTTCTCCAAACGTGTTGCACTTGAAAGGATTGCCTACACCAAAGGGAAAGCATATGCGTTTCGAGGAAGGAGAAGAAGAAGAAGATGGAAAATAAATTTGTTGAAAAATGTGAATTGGGATGGAGATGGAATTTGTTTTGGTTGTTTGGATTTTGGATCATTGGATTTCATCTTACAAGATGAAAAATTATTGGGAAGGTTTTTTTTTGAAGCACGTGTTGTGTAACGTGTGGTTATTTGATATATTCTATGATAAAAACCAATTTGTCAATTCCTCTATCTCTAGCTAATTTTTTTATGTTTGATACAAAGCAATACATACCTAAACTATAATTATATTTACAATTAACTAGATGAAGTATACTTATTTTTACGGTTCACTGGTAATTAACCCAGAAACTCTGTCCCATTAACTAATTTCAAATATTAAAATTAGATACTAAACATTTACTTTTATATCTTCCTATCCTTGCTATCCTGACGTAATCGATAGATAAATTACGATTGCTGTCTATGTACAGCGGCAATTGATCTTTCGTGAGGGTCGGAACTTACCCGACAAGAAACTTTGCTACCTTGGGACTATTATAGTTATGGCCGCCATTCACAAGGGCTTGGGTCGCCTGGCTCCCCTGTCAATCAGGTCACCAACTTCCTTAACCTTCGGGCACTAGGCAATTCCGCTCGGAAATGCTTAAAATCGCTTGCAAGCGGGCAGGGGTCTTGGTTTTTTTAAGAAGTTTGATTTCATACAAAAAGGTGCCATTATCGTAAAACCTTTTATAGAAATAAATTAACGACAAAATGATGGGAAGAATCAGTAGGGGCTGGCAATTTCGCATAACTTGATGAAGGGCACAGACCATTATAGAGCACAACCATTATAGAGCAGTTTGTAAATACTGTGTTTGACAGCTTCTTGACAAAATGGAAGTCCTGAAGAAAGCGGTGAAAAGGGAAATGAATAGAAAGGAAATGTAACTGCTGCAAGGGAGAAGTATAATTTTACAAAGCAAAACAAAGCTATTGAGGAAAGAAAAAATTACATTGACTTTTGGAAAAAAAATAAAAAATAAAACAAAGCAGATACTGCTTTCTAAATGCTACAATTTTCCTTTACTTTTGAATAGGCCCCACAAAAATTATTTAAACGAGTCATATAAATATATTAGGAAAAAAACCTTTTGATACCTAAACTTTGATAAAATAAAAAAATTAGATATCTAAACTTTTTGAAAAGTTTAATTTCATATCTAATTAAACTTTTCATCAATCTTCTTTAATAGACAATAAAAAGGTGGACTAATGAAAAAGACCATGAAAAGTTTAATAAGTATGAAATTGAACTTTTTAAAAATCCAAATACTTAATTGTCCATTTCGTCAAATTTAGATACTAAAGGAGCCTTTTTCCAAAAATATTATGTTGACATGGTAACAAAAATGAATACTTACAAATTTCTATGATATTTGAAAATAAGGACAGTAAAATAATGTTATGTATTAATATATAAAAAGAAAAATGAATTATGACATGTATAAGCTAAAAATAAAAGAAAAACACCAATGGTTTGCTTCTTATAAAAAAAAATTCTACAAGGATGCAAAAAATATCAAGGTATAAAGATATTATTATTATTATTATTATTATTATTATTATTATTATTATTATATTATTATTATTATTATATTATTTTTATTATTTCACTCTCTTTTTTTTTAATTTTTCCATTTTCATGTCTCATCATGGAAAAAAAAATTAACATCAAGAATAAAGACAATACGAAAAAAGAACATAAAGGGTTTATGTCTAAAAATAGGAACTAATTCAATTACACCACCGATCTTTATTTCTGGGTCATGAATGATATATATATACTTACTAATTTAACTTATACGTGTTAGATTTATTTTTTATATATTTTAATTTTTTTACCTATTCCCGCACTTTTTAAACAAGTTTAAAATAATATGGAAATTAATAAATATTTTATTTTATTACCATATAGACTTAATATTTACACATCATATATTTTTTATTAAGTTTTGTGAGGCCTACACAAAAGTAGGGAGAAAATATTTTCAAAAAGTGAAGTGTCCATGTTTTTTTAAAAGTTTATAGGGGTGGTCGATGTAATTTTCCCAAAAGAAAATGAATGAAAAGGATATCTAAGGAAAGTATGATTTTATTCTTATTTAGATATGATATAAAGAAATGGATAGAAATGGTTTGAAATATTTCCTTTAGTATAACTGTAAACCCCGAAAATTTTCCACACTAGTATACGACTCTAATATGAACTAGTTAATAGACTTAGATTCCAATAAAAGTTTAAGAATAGATCAATACCTGGAATTTGGTTAGATAAAGAATTTAGAAATCGAATAAAGAATTTCTTTAACCCTAGTTGATACCAAAAAATGAGATTCCGTATCTTGAATGCATAATTCAAGATATGATTAAAAGAAAATCTAAAATTTAAACCCAAAACCTGATATACAAATAGGTTTAAATAGAAAAATATAAATATATAAATTAAATTATTGATTTTGAACTTAACAATAATTAGAGATTAGAACGATGAGTGGTAATGAGCTTAAACTTGGATTTAAACCCTAAATTTAAGATCCCTATATAGTATTGATAGCTACTAATAAGATTTTATGATAGCTATTAAAAATTAAAGATATATATATATAGTTTAGCTTCTGTATCAAAAGCTATATTAAGTAAATAATTATCTACGTTTATAGACAGAAAACAATAACTCAAAAATAAACCGTTAGGATTATAAATACACAACGAAAACATAAACTGTTGTATAGCTCAAGATCTAAATTTCAAATACATAATCGAATCACACTATTGTTCTAATTCAAGTTTCTTAAGCTATTGAAGCCTAAAACAAAAATTGACCTAATGAGCTTAAAAAATTTTAATCGCGGGAGATAAAATTATACAAATAATTAATCACGTATATATATAACTTAAAATTGTATTATTTGACAATCTAAGTATTTTGTATACTCTTATAAATATATTTCTATACAAAAACTCCCAAATATTAGCTAATTTCTACCCGTATAACTTGTTAATATTTAATAACTTGTTAATATTTAACTAACTAAATTCTTATGAACATCTATTTTTTTTCCTCATAGTATACCATAAATAATAATTATATAATCCATATTACAATTCATGTTAATTTCATTTCATAATTTTTTTTGAAATAATAATAATATAATTTGAGATTTCATGTATTAATTATATTGACAAGTAATGTTCGTGCAATATATGTAATCTTTTACCAAATGCATTAGCTATGCTTAATTATTTATTGGGTGATTTTTTTCACACATATGAAGTTTTGAAAATATCACACTAAAACCATTAACGAAATTGTTATAGATATATACGATCAGGGACGGGCCTAGAGGAGAGCCCAAAGAGATGCTGCCCCCACCTAAAAGCCCAAAAAACAACTCCAAGATTGCTAAAGAGTTGTTGCATATCAAAGAAAGCATTAGTCTTAAAATTCCATAATAAAACACATAGGCCCCCACAACCCATTCTATATCACGGCTTACTGCCATGCCATAATTATTGCGAATTTAAAATCCACCCAAAAAGCTTATCATCACAACTTTTAGTGAAAAAAATATTCAACATAGCCTTGAATCAGTCTTTTATCCTTTCATCCTCAATGATGTTGTTGTTGCAAACTTAAAGTGCATTAATTGCATTTACTTTACCAAAAAGGTGACAATATCTGTATTTTAAAAATATTGTTTTTTAAATTCTTTCTATTTTTATTAATGTTATATTAATTTAACATCATATATGGAAATTAAATTTTCTATGAAGATTCAAAATTTTAAAATAGTTTTATTCATACTAAAAAAGTTTCAAATTTTTGGCCAAAAAAAGAAGTTTAAAATTAGTCAATGTATTCTAATTTTTCTTTTTTTCAATTAATAAAAATAAATAGCATTTTTACTTGAGTATACTAAAATCTAATTTTAAAATTATAAAATATCATATTTACATTTCATCTTACCACATTTACATTTTACCTTAAAAAGCCTTTTAAGAACTCTGGTGTGTGTGTGTGTTGTAAGACCTAGCAGCAAAAGTTAATTTTCGAGAGTAAAAGTTAAAATAAAATATAATAAGTTATCCAACATTAAAGTACCATGAATTATCATTACATATGAATGCATACATTACAGTCATTACTTTCAATTGTAACAAAGGTTATGAATATTTATTATATGTAATACATTGTGTTTTCTATTATTTGCCATTTTTTTTTCATTTTCATTTTGTAATTTGTTTTCATGGTGCCAGTAAATGTATGAATATATCATTATAGTTCTTATGTTGTTTTCATTTTTATTTTTTTCTTTTTTTATCTTATTTTCTTCTAGGGATGCAACCAGGGCGGGTCGTTATAGGATACCCACCCGCCCGCCCGCCCTGCTAAAAACCCTATAGGATCAGACCCTATAGGGTTTAGGGTCGGGTTTTGGGTTGTACTCATAACCGTTGGGAAAACCCGACCCGATATAATTAAAAAAATTAAAAATTTTAGTTTAAGGAATTTACTTGTTCATTAGTTGAATGATGCTTTTCATATAATCATTTTGTTATTCATGTATTGAGTCACATGATAGGATATAAATTATATTTACAATTAATAATCACTGACCAATTATCTAGAGAAAATCGATTTCCATGTACAACCTTCCCCACTTTTTCAAATTCATTTCTTTCCCATGCAACATAACAAAGTATAAAAATTAATTTTCTAAAAAAAAATATATATTATATATATAATGACAAATAAATCAAGAATATATAGATCGTCGTGTAGTGTCATCATTTTATTATTATTTTGAGTTGGATGTATTATATATATATATATAGATATATGTAAGTCTTCTAATAAATAAATAATAGCTAGTGACTCTTTTCTAAAAGCATATACAAATTCCATCATTGTAATAATGTTTTCTACGATAATGCTATTATTGGTGTCCATATATACACAACACAGCTCGTCAATCCTATTAAGAATGTTTCTTTATATATCTATTTGGTATTTATCTCAATAATCAATGCACATTAAAAAACCAGATAAATCGAATAATCTATTTTTTTATTCATTAAAAAAGCAAAAGATGAAATTTTTCCTAATAAAATATTGTCATGTATTTACACACAAAATCTATGTATGAACATCCAACGAAGAACGATCGAAATCAAAATCTGATTAAATAAAAATGAACTTTGCAAATGTGATGGCTTCAAACACTTCTTATTGGTAATTACTGCCTTATTATTGCTTAAGGTATATATATGATCAAAAGATGGCTCTTTTTATTTATTCATTACTGTAGCTTGTCATAAAAAGCAAGAGAGGGAAATGAACTGAATCAATTCATCTGAGATATAATTTAATTATTTTTTCAATATGAGATGACATCGTAATAATATGGGAAAACATAGCTGATTAAAAAAACAAAACCTATTGTGGAAAAGATAAAAGATTAAGATTTTCCATAAATTTATCGGGTCGGGTCAGGTTCCTAAAAATCGGGTCGGGTCGGGTTCTGAGATACCCATTTTATAATTGGGTCGGGTTTAGAACAGAATGACCCGACCCATTTACATCCCTATTTTCTTCATGAAAGTTTTTTGTAAACCCTTAGGTTTTTATACCAAGTTTAAGCTCAAACCCTAGAACCGAAAGTTAACCTGAAACCCTAAAGTCAACAAAACCTATATCAAACCCTAGAATTTAGATCCGGCAATCCCGCGCTCTTAAACCTTAGACAACGGAATTAAGAAAATGATTTATAATAGTTCATAATAATATAGGCAAGCTTAAATATATTAGATTCGCCAATTTCTATTATTTTTCATATCCGAACGGGATTAGTTTTCGAAAACTGTGCCTCGGTATACCAAATAGTAAAAAATATTCCGATGACACCATTAGATTTGTAATAATATAAGAATCCAAAAATATCAGTTTCGTAATTTTTTGGTAACTAAAAATTATAGATATCGCATTTATACATGCATTTTCTTTACTATCGCTAAATTATTGGTCTTATTTACTATTCATTGTACTTCTCTACTATTCATTACTATTCCCCTATCTCTACTTTTTCTTACTACATATACATATATTATCTTACTTTTTTCCAATACATCTTATATCAAATCATATCTTACATATTAATTACTTTTCTTACAAAATACAAATTAAATTATTTTTCTCCCCTTTTATTCCAAACCCCCCCAACCCCACCCCACCCCCTTTTGTACCATATACGTAATTTTTTTCTCGTTATTTTATTTTATTACACACAATTTCCCTCCATCTTCAAATATAAATACTCTCTTTTCTCTCTACTTCTTTCACACATTTATTTTACATAACAAAACTCTCTCAAATTCACTCCATAAATTCTCTCTACACTCTCTACAAAAGCTATAAAGACCCGACCCACTAAACCCCGAGATATAGTGTCCGAGTCCCTAACCACATATAATATGCATATTATATGTAAGGTTCTCCTAAAACTATCAGTTTATGAGTATTGTTTTATTATAACTACAAAACTTTATAAACAACTTTTAACAAAACAAGATTGCTTACAAGAGCAATCCATACATATTATATATACATACATCACCATTACAAGGGTTTGTGTCTATACATGACACTACAAAACTTTACAATATATTCTTCTTACAAAAATATAACTAGGAGACTTCAAAGTCATTTGCAAGATAGGCTCATCTAACAAGCCATTAATACAAAGATATATACTTTTCAAGCAAAAGATTTCTTCCAAGCTTTCTTCTCAAAATCAATGCCACCCGAGTCCTACTCGTCCCATTCATCCATAAACTTCTCAAAATCTAACTCATAACCCAAATCATCATATGGCTCATCACGAAGAACTGTGAAGCACTAACAGTAAGCCAAAGGCCCATTACACAATAACAAATCCACAAGCGAAATGCCAAGCAAACTTATTTTAATGTAATACATCAACAATTAAGTCATTATCTTGCTTAATTCTCATTTAACAAAATAACAATGGATATTCAAACCCCGGGATCAAGCTCTAGGAATTGAAGGGTCTTGAGTAACAGCAACTGCTCAGGGGGTTGATATAAGCAGTTCAAATACCTATATCCCTTATGTCTATTCAATAAAAGTAATTTCATCTAGAGTTTATAGCCATTACTCAACTTTACTTAACTTAATCCATAACATCATTCAGTTCACACGTCCCCATAAACATTGAACTAAATCATATTACTTCATCTTCAGTGTAAGCAATATTATACAGATACTACACTCTCCATCGATTACCTGCTTAATCATAAAAGAATCGCTATAGCATCATAGCGTACCATTGCATCATGCTAAAGTCATTGCATCATGACTAAGGTTAAAGCACCTAACTACCATGTCATTGCATCACGATAAGGTTGCCGCTTCTCGAACCAGATTAAATGGCATAATAGACAATCAATTCAATCAAATATTAAGCCAACTTGAATTTTGGTCAAGTTCAATTATGCTTATTCCTAGCATACAACAATCAAGCTACTATGTATTTGAACTTAGTAGAGAATCACTAGTTTCACTTAGAGGAAAATCAACTAAATAATCCTTTACTGTAACAAGAAATTCAAAACAAAATCAACATTTGTACTTAAACTATACATACAACATAACTAATTCAGTAATTCTAGTTCAATATCATTAATTTATCTCATTTTAGTTCAAAAAGATCCATTTCCTAAGAAAAAACACATTTAACATACAAATACAGTTTTTAAACTTGGTTTGGAAAATATATCAGCTGAAAAAAATGTAAAAGTTAAGCATTAATACTTTTTGATTTTGTAAAAACTTAAAACATGAAAGTTGTATATCTCTTTTACGCTTTCCAATGCAATTTGAATCACCTAAAATCCGAGTTTGGATAAAAAAGTTATGATTATTTTATGAAAATACTATCGTGCTGTAGGGGACTTATCACACCCCTTTGGTCGCCTGTGGTTTGGAAAAGCACCTGATCAGAGCAAATCACGCCCCCTTGGTCGCCCATGATGAGGAAAAATTTCATGGTCAGAACTAATCATGCTCTTTAGGTCACTCGTGATTAGTTACTTGACAATTTTTTCAAAAAACCAGCTCATCACGGGACCTATGTCGCCCGTGATTTGCCTCAAAACTTTTCCCCTGTTTTAAATTTCGAAAATTTGCAACTTTTACACTTTTCCAACCTCCTTCAAACATATTCCCAACTTCTTAATTCATCAAACATATATTCTATCAACATCTAACATGCATAAACTTCATTTTCATCTCATTAAACACATCAAACATCAAGCTAAACTCATGTTATTACATTAGCACATTTGCTTCACATAACCAAGGCTTGAACATCCAAAACTCATGCACCAAGTTACTACTTAACTTTCACTCATGTCCAACACAAATATCATCACTTCTCCACTCCAAAACTCATAAATCTTCATCCCAAACACATTATTACACTATTATACATATACAATCACTTTAGGCTTTGTTTTACACTCCACATCACCTTAACCTATTCAAATACAACTTTAAGCTTCTCAACACTTCACACTACTTCCAAAACATATTTAGCAAGTTAAATAACATCAAAACACAACCCAAACTTCCATTAGCACATAAAACTACTTAAACTCATACATAGCCAAACTTACACTAACATGCATTTCATATTCAAGGCATAAAGAAAGAGTAACAAAAACTCATACACTTGCATGGACTTACATGGATGAGGCTTTGTCTTGAAGGAAGCTTTTGGACTTTGGTTGCCTATCTAGTGAAGGGTTTGGCTACTTTTCCTTAGAGAGAAGAAAGAAAAACAAAGAGCAAAGGAAGAAGAAGTCGGATTTTTGGATGGGGGAAATGAACTGTCCAAAAGTGAGTCTTTTGATCAAAATATGGATTCAAACTTATCATAAACTTGACTTTTTGGGGCTGCTATGGGTTAGGCTTGCTTTTTGCATGTTTTGGGCTTATTTGAGCTTAAAAAGCGCTTAAAACATAGGCTAAAATAAGAGAAATTTTCTGCTATGTTTTTGGCATTCAAAAGCTTATTTTGAAAATTTCCATGCCAAATTCATACATATTAATACATATATAACACAAATATTAATTATACCTTACACACATTAATACATATAAAACAAAAGCATTAATTATTATCTCACATATACATAATTATTATATTTACATTAAAATTAAATTATTAAATAAATTAGGTTATTTCAAAAACTTTCTACAACCAATTCTTTCCAAAATCCTTTCCTACACATATACCATTTACCACATATCACTAACCACATAATCCTACATTCATCATCTTTTTCCTACCACATAAACACTCTTAGGTAAACTCTTACCATTATTTATTGACTCATGTCATGTAACTTTGCATGACCATGGTGTTGTTTCCTAAGAGCTCATATGAGTTATAGAAGCAACAACATGTTTATATTTTGTTCTTGCCCATGCCAAGAATTCCCATTGATTATTTTGTTACTATGATACTATGTTGTTAATATTGTTATTATGCTCTTAAATTAACCTTGTATATGTATTATTACCTATATGTATATCTATATATTTCTTAAAGCCTAAATACTCACTAACTCTCTAACAAGCTTACTATTATTAATGCTCTTATTATTGCTTTTTCTTTTTTTTTTCTTTTTCTTTTTCTTTTTCTTTTTCTTTTTGGGACTAGTCTATTCTTAGTCTTGGGTTGCCTTGATGAAGCTAAACTCCCAATACTTAACCGGGATACCTTAATGAAGCTAAGGTTCCTTATTTTTTATCTTATTATCTTGCTCATTATTTTGTTTCTTATGTTTTCATCTTTTCATACTACATGCTCATATATGTGCATCATCATCATGATATTGTCTCAACAAAATTTAAAGTAGAGTTTTATTTAATAAAGGAAAATGAAACCAAACTCTTATAATATATATATATATATATATATATATCCTTGTCATAAATCAAGATTTTTTCTATCAAACACATAGAAAAATTATTTTACAACTTCGTTTCAAACTCATCAAGATTTTTCTTAAATGACGATAAAGATAATTTTATCAAAGAAATTAGCTAAAGAAATAAACACTATCCTTTCATGATAAATCACTTGTAGTTTATTAAAGCTTAGTGTCAATAGTTCTTTGATAAGCAAATATTTCTTAAAAAGCTTACTTATAGGATTTTTACCAACTCTATAATAAAACCAAGAATAAGACTAGTTTTCAAAGTTAAGATAAAATTAACTCACTAATTTATAAACCCACTTAGAAAAATAAAGGTTGCCAAGTTCCTAAATGATAAACCCATTTTCAAAGAAGTAAAAAGAATATAAACATGAAAGTTTCAAAAGCGATAGATATTATCAACAACTTAAGAAAATATTGAAACATGATTACTTTCCAAGTAAAATTGGTCAAAGATTTAAAAGACCAAGCTTTAGAAATAAAATTTATTTTTTAAAAAAGTTAGGAAATGAAAACGTAAGAAGAAAAAGACTTGTATATCAAAACCGTTTTTCAGAAAAATATATACAACTCAAATTATTATAGATTATCAACAACTTAATAAAGATTTTGGAAACTTCATTTTATCACTAGAAGTAAAATTCATAGAAAACCAACGTTAAGAAAAAAAATTAATTTATTTTAGAAAAGAAATTGAAAAAAACAAAATAAGAATATACTCATTTATAATAACCTTATCACGCCGCAACGGGTACCCTAAATGTGATAGCCTGCCGTACATGATATTAAAACTTAAGAATGACTACCTCAGTCACTCGAAAGCTTCTATATCGGTACAAGGCGTACATTCACATCAAAGGGAGACCGGTGAAATAATGCATTTTAAGATATTAGCAGCGGAACATACAAAATAACACTTAATATATTCATTGAAATAAAAAGTCTTACAACTTCTAAGGGGCATTCCCCCGATAATTACCATAACAACATGGTTCTATTATAGATAAAATAACTAAATCTAGAAGATTTTAGAAGAAATCTAGTCTATGACTTCAAAACAGAATTCCTCCAAAAGCTTCTCAAAATAAAGGTTCTACCCGCATGGTCAGGATGGTCTTGGGTGCAAAAAGGACAATCCTGCAAAATCAAAAGTCTATAGGAGTATAAGCATAACTAGCTTAGTGAGATATTCATTACGCAAAAGTACTCATAACAAGCAATCAACCAAGTTTATTAATCAAGCATATGAAATGCAACAACCATATGATCAAACATTACATAGACTATCTGGTTTCATATGTGTGATGGATTTACCCCTCAATCGGTGGTTAGGGAATGTTTTGAACTGGGTCCCAAACGACCTCCTAAAGTTGCGCGCATCTTGGGGTTCCAACGAATCATACTACTAGTCCCTGAGCTTTCCTTACCCAAAGCGATCGATCCGGCTTGGCTACAACTTGAGACCGTATTCCCCGAACATCTTAAACTCTCAAGATTGTAGCAAGGCAGCTTAACTTTCCGGTCCCACGCTGAGGAGTAGTAGCAAAATTTCAAAATGATATTCTAAGTGATATGTATGAGCAATTTATTATATGAGGATTCCAATATGACATTAAATCATTTAAAGCGATCAAACAATATTTGCACACATAGCAATACATACATAGAAACATTTATATCAATCCCAAATCGGGTTTCGATATACTTATTGTTCATTGATCGCACACCACGATTCACATACATAATTCCCATGATAACCCACATGCATATCAATTTTATCTTTTCCTAACATTTAGGCTCTACTCTACAAGCACATGCTCGAATACATAAACGTAAAGAAAACTCACTCGTCCATAGCATTCTTCTAGGAGTCGAAGTAATCCTCGGGGAAGAGAAGATCTTGATCCTCTACACATAAACAAAAGAAATACCCGGCATGAGTATTTCATCCAAGATCTATTCAAACTCTATAATTTTTTCTTATTGAACTCGTCAAAAATCGCATGAATGGAAATCCCAACTTAAAACGGCCATAACTTGCTTATTTTAACTCGTAATTTGGCATATTATATACCGATTTCTACCTACTCGAAAAGATCTATCTATTTCTAAGGCTATTTTTATCAAAAGAAGTCACTTGGGTCTCAAAATAGTAACATACAGATTTGATACGAAAATTCCAATTTCAAAACTTAAGTTTCAAACTTTTCTTCATTTAAGGGCTTTTGTCCAAAAATAAAGATAATTTTATGGATGAAAAATCCTTTAAATAAATATATATAGACTCAAACCATATGCATGAATTTAGTGGTGTTGTCTCAACAATGATCTTGTAAAACAATGTGTCTTGAAAGTGAGAAAAGCTAAGACTTGAAAATCTCCCTTTTAATTTTGTTTGGAAAATTTATTAGTTAAGTATTTCCTTCTTTTAACTCCATTTCTTAACTTTGAGAATAATTACATTTTCAAAAGAAATTTTAATCTTTTAAGATTCCCATAAATTTATTTCTAGTGTTTTGGAAAACATAGTTTTTATAAATATTTCATGGTTATGTGTTCTAAAGTTTCTCTAAAGTTAGATCTACTTTAAAAGAATAATATCAATATTTTTATAAGTTATTTATTATTTTTTTATTTCCTAAGCAAGACTTATCCTTAGAAAGGTTATTTTTTATAATTTTGTAAAACTTATCTAGACTTTAGTATTCTAGAGTGTTGGTAGAAAAACTTTGATAAATGAGTTTAAGAAAACTCTTGGTTAAATCAAAAATTAAGTTTAAAAAAAACTTTCTTGTTTTATTTGTTTGAAAAGAGAGTTTGTGGTAACTTTATTTTCATTGATAAAATACCATATAGTATTATTACTAAAACTTGAGCTAAACTTATCTAACTTTTAGAAAATATTTATTAAGATAAAACTTTAAGTCTTTATGGAAGAATAATTTCTTATGTGACAAAATTTATTTTTAAAAAATTCTTATTTTTATTACTTAAGAAAATTCATTTTCATTATGGTTGAGACAATAACAACATGTTCATGCATGAATGAGAATATGTAACTATGAAAATATAATAAAAAATAACATAATAAATAAATATAAGAGCATAAAAGTAAAGTCAAGTATTGGGAACCTTAGCTTCATCAAGGTATCCCGGGACTAAGAATAGACTAGTCCTCAAAAGAAAATAAAACCAAAGAAAGAAAATTGTTTTGACTTGATATGGACAAGTTAAGACTAGAAAGACTAGTCTTAATAATAACATGAAATAAATAAATTGCATAACTTGAAAGTAAATAAATAACAAATGAGCTTATATGCTCTAAATAAATATATATACATAATATACATAATACTTTATATAGGTTAGATTAGAAACAAAAATAATAACAACAACAACATAATAGTAATATAAAGAAAATAAGACATGAACATGAACACAAACAAAACATGAATAAATTGTTGCTTCTTTAACTCTCATGAGTCTAAGAAACATACACTAAACTCATGTTAAGTTATATGAACATGATGAGTGAATAAGAAAAATTTTACCTAAGGTTTTTGTGTTTGTTGAAGAATAATGGAATGGTTTGTAGTAATATGTGAGAATGGGTTTTCTAGAGAAAAGAGAGAACTTGAGAGAGATTTTGAGAGAGGGATTTTATGGAGTAATTTTGGGAGAGTTTTAGTAGGAAATGAGTTGTGTGAAAGAATGAAGGAGGAATGGGGTATTTATAGATTTTTGGAGTGGAAATTAGATGTAATAAAATAAAATAGAAAAAAAAAAATTGATGGATGGAAGAGGGGAGGAGGTGCCGGTTTTGGTTGTATAGGGGGGAGAAATTTATTTATTTCGTTTGTTTTGTAATAAAAGAAGTAATATGTAAGGTGTGATGTGATTAAAGTTGTATGGGAAAGGTAAATTGTAAGGTATAGATATTTTAGTACGTAAGAATAGGGTGTAAGAAAAAGTAGAGATAAATGAATAGTAATAAATAGTAGAAAAGTATTATAATAGTAGACTAGACAATTAAAATACCAGTAGTAAAGAAAATACGTGTAAACGGCCTATATCTGATATTTTTAGTTACCAAAAAATTCTAAAACTGATATTTTTGAAAACCTTATATTTTTACGAATCTATAGGTGTTGTCGGAATATTTTCACTATCCAGTGCACCGGGGCACGGTTTTTGAAAACTGATCCCGTTAGGATCCGAAAGACACTAGAAAATTAAGAATGATATTTTTAAGCTTTCCTATATTATTACGAACCATATTCCACAATTATCTTAATTTCGTTTTCTAGGGTTTAAGAAAACGGGATTGCCTGATTTAGATTCACTAGACTAAACATAAAACTAGGTTAATTTTTGGGTTCCGATTTGACTTCCGGTTCTAGGGTTTTCTTATATTATCGAAAAATCTAGGGACTTACAAACCTAAGAAATTATAAAGTTCTTTCCAAAACATTTAGAAAAGAAATTGCCTAAGATTCAAGTTTTCAACACCTAAGATAAATTGTTTTACGAAAAATAATCATTGAGACAACACCATTAAATTTTGCATACAATATAAGCATATGTGTATGTCTGTGTCTGTGTCTGTGTCTCTGTTTGTGTGTGTGCATGTGTGTATTTAAAGAATTTTGCAATCATATAAATATCTATATTTTTGCTAAAGGACTTTTGGAATCAAGAAAAGTTTGAAAATAATGTTTTAAGGGCTGAGATTTTCGTGGAGATTCTGTATGACCTTTTTCGTGACCTAAAAGATTTTTTATGACAAAACTAACCCTAGGAATATATAGATCTTTTCAAGGAGGTAGAAAACGGTATATTATATGTGAAATTCCGAATAAAAATGAGCAAGTTATGGCCATTTTAAATTAGAATTTCCCTCTATACGACTTTTGACGATCTTAGTGAAATAGAATTAGTAAGTTAAGTAGAACTTCCAAGAAATACTCATCTTGGGTATTTCTTTTGCATAGGTGACATGGAGATTGAATTTTCGTATCCGGAGGATTACTTTGACTAGAAGTTCCGCAAATGGTCGAGTGAGTTTATTTCTTACGTTTTGCACTTATGTTTTTGCTTGTAAAATAGGCAGCATTAGAATTAGGAAAAGATAAAATGGAAAGTTGCATGTGCTTTACTTATATGATTAAAATTACTTTTAAGTATATCGAGGCAGGAGTTGTTCATAATGAATGTTTGATCTAGTATAGGAATGATTGTCTGCAAATTCTATGATCACCCATAAATTATTTAATCATGCCATGAGTATTTAATTAAATTATGTTGGTTTCTCTCAAATGATGATTTTGATGATAACAAAAAGGATTAAGTGATTACTTATATATTTATTAAGTTTGCAGCATTTCATATCAGTATGTATATCAGAAGAACGAAAATATATTTTAAAGAACAAATCTACATATCAAAAGGTTAATCAAAAGGTTTTTCAATGGAATACAAGTTTTATTTTAAACCATCAAAAGGAACTTCAGAGAGTTTATATGTCTTATTTGTAAAAAGCTGCTAAAGAATGATCGACAGCTCTCGGATCTGAACTAAATTGAAATATTCAAAATTTTGAAGACCTAGCTCCAATATTGAATATAATTTGGTAATATACTTAATGTGTTTCACAAAGTTGATTCAATATCCATAGGGATTTAATTTTGAATTAATGATCAAATTTTTGGAAGCTCATAAACTGCATTTTTGAAGAAGGACGATTCAATCTTGGAAATTTAATTTACAATGAATTACATTTGAGAAGAAAGTTAGTGTGCATAATATGAAGTACTTACAAAACATGTTTCAGATTTTTAAGGAGGTTGTCCAAGGAATTTTGAAGTTCAAAAATCATGGACAATTCGAATGTATCATGAACAGTATCAGACAAAGGATTTGGTTAACAATGAATGTTTTCAAATTCAAAATTCAAGATCAAGATAAACATACAAGTTGTTAGATAGTTGGGATTATCCTTTGAAGTAGAAATTTCAAGATTACTTCAAGAAATCAAAATTCAAATTGAACGGGTTACAAGATAAACACGAGCTGATATATTTGATAGATTTTGGATAAACACAAACGGATTTCACACGCAAGATCTAGAATAAAGTTATTCATTTTCTCTTCTAGCCGTTGGAGTAAATAAGATTAAAAAGAGAAAAACAAGACAGAGAATAACAACATCTTTGCAAGAAAAACAAAAGAAGCAAACAGTGATCAAAGCATTCTTATCGTGCAAATATTGTCATATTTTTTAGTATTCTTTCTTGAACGAAATATTTGAGGAAATTTATTCTTTTATTCCTCTTATTTGATTTTATAATTAGTGTGAGTTTGAGAGTTACAAGTAGGCTCAGTAGATTGATTGCTTAGGAGAATCAAGCTGAGTGAATTGAAGCCAAAGAAAATTGGCAAGAACTTGTTGTAACTTTGTTGAATTGATTGGATAGTGAAACACAACCGGTGTGGAATACCGGGACCCTGGCTTGGAGCTGAAAAAGAGGATTGACGCTCAAGGCGGAACCTCTATAATTTGACTTTGCACTCTCTACTCCCTTATATCTTTTTAATTTGTGCAATTTTATTTTGTGTTTATATCTATGATATATGCTCAGAAGGTTTATCAGAGAGTAACCTGTTTATATTATCTTAATCAGAAAGTTGATCAGAAAGTGTTTGACATATATTTTCTTGATCAAAGAGTTAGTCAGAACGTTAATCTAGAAGTAAAAGTTTTGAATTAACTTTTGATTTTTCATGATCTAAAGCAAATCATTTTGATCCGAATTCGTGTTTAAGATTTTTATTTGTTAAATTTATTGTTTTAAGAAGATTTCAAAGCCATTTTAGTTGAATAATCAAGTGGTGTGAATTTTGTTTGAAATTTTAGAAGTAAATTTTTTATAACCAATTCCCCCCCCTCTTGGTTATCTTTTCGAGACCAACAAATTAATTCATGCATATCATTGAGTGAATTTATTACATTTATTACCATGCCCTTAGTGGGACAAAGGCATAGTAAGGAGGTTCATAGAGCCCCTAAGCTCTATAAAACGGTGAGAGATCATCCAAATTAAATTACGATGAAATAAAATACTGCATGAATTATGATTTACAGCTCGGCAGCGGCTCGAATAATACTACAAAGAAAATTACATTTATAAAAATCGGTCTATTCAATCTGGAATCCCTAACCCCGAATGGAGGGGTAAATCCATTCAAACATATGATTCCCGAAAAATCGTATATTATTTGCTTACGTGCTTGTGCATTTCATATGGTTACTTAAATAAACTTGTTTGATTAATTGTTGTTGAATATTTAATTGTGGAAATAATTCTCACTAAGCATGTAGCTTATACCTTCATAGATATCTCTTGCAGTACTCGTATCTTTGGTTGGAGCCCAGGGACTACTTCATCTAGGTAATGCCTTTTGGAGCTAAGAGCTTTTGGTTAGAATTCAAGAATTAGAAGTAGAAATAGATTTCCAAGTAGAAATTCAAAAATGTAGACAGACTTTGATAGAATAGTCGTTTTATAGGGGAATGCCCCTTGAAGTTTGTAAGACTTCTTGTATACCTTTTAAGAACCTTGTTTTTTTATTGTTATGATTTACTTTCTTAATTGTTATGATGTATAACTGCTTAAACGGCTTGATCTAAAGTTTAGTCTACTACAATTGTGAAATACACCTTACACCCGATATTGAGACTTTTGAGATGACTAAGGTTGTCATACTTAAGTCTTAATTTGAGTATGGTGGGCTATCACGTTTAGGGTATCCTTTGGGCGTGACATTTTTTAATTTAACTTTTTTTATGATGGTCATTGTCTTATTATCATTTTATTTCATATACTAAATATTAGAAACACAAGATAATGAATATTTTATATTTTATAAATCTAAACATGAAATATCATCTAACTTGATTGTATATAATACTAAACAGACATAGATGTCAATCATATTTACTACAATTTTTAACTTATATTGTAATTGTACTATAGTTCATTAATAAAGTTTCTATACATATTGGATAGTTTATTCTTGCATTCGTCTCTATTGGTGGGAGAATGTGTTAGTAAGTTGAAGGAGGAAAAGAGAGAGTGATGTTATTACTTGGGTCGAAATGTGCAAGTCGTTGCAGCAATGATTTCTTCCTAAATATTATAGCTAAGATTTGTCAATGGGGTCACACAGACTGCAACAGGGAGTAAAAACGTGGCTGAGTATATTCAAGAATTTGAAATCCTTACCATATGTAGTCAAATCATGGAAACTCCTGATCAATCTATTGCAAGGTTCATCATGGGCTTAATGTCCAAAATTTCTGATATTGTTAAGTTTCAAAGGTTGATACATTAGAGGACGTGAAGTTGTTGGCAGAAAAGGTTAAAAGACAATGCAAATCTTAGTAAAAAGTCTTATTGGAATATTGATAAAAAGGAGAGTATTAATAGTCATAAGGATGATGAGAAGCATGAGTTTAGTCATGGTAAGTGTCATGCCCCAAAAAGTGCCCTAAATGTGACAATTCGCCACACTCGATATTTAAACTCAAGTAAGGCAACCTTAGTCTTCCCATGAGTTTGAACATCAGGTGTAAGGCTCACTTTCAACATATAGAGACCATACTTTGCTTCGAAATAGTTTAAGGTGACATGCATAGCAACACGAATGTGAATCATAACAGTTACAATTAGATTTAATCTATTACATGATCTAAGGGGCATACCCCCATCAAATCGTTAAGATTTCTTGAACTCTCAAAATCTATTATGTTATCCTTCAGCTACTGATTTAGGAATCTCATTTAGAAGCCATGCCTACTTCTAGGTCCCGGCCTCATCAAAAACTCCTTAATATCCAAGAGCTGTACCTAATGATAGCGGCTCTTCGGAGATAACCATAAGTATTCATACTGCAACAGGAAACTATTGGGGTATAAGCTACACTGGCTTAGTGAGTGAAAACTTCCATATCGCAATTAAAACATAACAATCAAGCAAGTGATTAATCAGTCAAATGAAATGCATCACACACGTGAATTCAACAAACATATGACCAGCCGGAAATCATATGTGGATGGACTTGCGCCCTCCATGCCGGATTAGCAAATTAACGAATCTTGCGGTACGATGCCGTTTGGCTCACGGTCAACCAACTCATATATTCATTTTATGGATCACGATTAACCAACATATTCGTTTTATGGATCACGATTAACCAACATATTCATTTTATGGATCACAATTAACCAACATATTCGTTTTATGGATCACGAAAAACAACAAATGCTAATGCTCCATCCCCATCGTGATATGAATGAGTTCAAGTTTATCTTTGATTTCTAATAATCAATGTAAACCAATTCTTTTAAGTGACCAAGCAATACTCGCAGACAATCATTTCTAATTCTACTATACAAACAATGATTTATCACCCGGCTTCGATATTCTTTAAATTCAACTTCACACAACAACAGCAAACAAATATAATTCCCAAATAACCCCATCATGCATATTCATTTTTGTCTTTGTTAAGTAACTAGTGCAGCTATCATTACAATCACAAGCAATAATTGAAATTGGAAGTGATACTCACTCGGCCATGGTACGCCGGTCTCTTAGTAGTAATAATCGGGTGGTAGGGATTCGTCGGTCTCGGGATCACCTACCAAATAAGAATACCCCAATGAGAACTTCATCACTTAACTAGTCCAAACTATGTATCAAAACTAAACAAAATCGATTCTCGCTATTTGCGAAAGTTCCAACTTAAAATGGCCATAACTTGGTCATTTTAACTCGGAATTTCGCAAATTTTATATCGATTTCTATCCACTTCGAAAGATCTATCTATTTCCAATATTATTTTCAAGTTTTGAAAACATTTAGGTTATGGAACAGAGGGATCAAATCTTATCAGTAACCTCTTCCATTTCCGAAAAATTGTTTTGCACTTGCTTAAAATGTATCTAGTTGATGATTCAAGTATATATAAAATATGAATGAGTTCCTAACATGAATGACATGTGACGAGTCCAATGTATGCATGATCTTGGTGATTTTTGATAAAGAAATTTTTGAGAACTCCTAATCTTACAAGACTCCAACAATAACTACTTCTTAAAAATCCAATTTTTCCAAATTTGGCATCTTATTAATGTTTTGGGATTTCATTCTTAGAATTTCCTTGTTATCAAAATAAAAATGAGTCTTCATCATCTATACTATCCAAGACCTTCATTTCCACATAAAAACTTACATTTTTCACTTTGCAAGTATGTTTTTAAATAGGCTTTCCTCAAAAATCCGAATTTTGGAAAATCCATTTCTTGAATGATTCCTTTGAGAAAACTGTATAATGCATCAAAATTTAAGGCTTTACTATATCTATTACCTAAGGACTTCATTTAACACATAAAACATTCATTTTGCACTTGAATACTAGGTGTTTACATAGGCATCATCCAAAGTTACGAATTTTATAAGTTGAACACTAACTCAAAATTTTCCATCTTGATTCCACTACTTGTTTTACACATTACTCATATCCAAACTCATTTCAACTTATAAAAATTATCACTTAATGATGCCTATTACTTATACCCTGCATTTTTTCTTATAAAATATGAGTTTCTAAATGGTTACAAGGGTTTTTAAAATAGGTCTTGAAAATCATACGAATTTTTTTTGAACATTTCTAACAAAAACCTTTCTTTAAGTTCTTTGTCTCATCTTCATAAAGATCTACCAACTATCACATTTATATATACAAGACTAAACCTTTATGAACATTAATGCATGAAAACACAAAATACTCATATGAACATGAATGTCAAGAAAAATATGAGTGTCTAAATGCTAAATCTATACTTATAGTGCATGAAAATGAGTTTAAAGGCATGAACACATATTTTCTATGCAAGATATCTACTTTTACATGCATGAACATGATAATACTTTCAACAAAAACTCATCAAACACAAGATCTACTCTTGTGATGGCTTGATATTCATGTATTAGTATTTTCTTATCCCTAGCACTTGCTCATGGGGATTTAAGATGAAAATACACATGAATGATCTTGCCATTACAAGATTAAGTAGTAATAAATTTAAAAATCATCACCTAAGGAAGGCTTTGATGAAGAAATGAAGAAGAAAAGAGCTTGTTGTGTGTGTGTGGGGGTGGGGTTGAAGTCCATGGCAAGGAGGAGAAAAGAGAGAGTTTTTGCTTTGTTAAAATTTTTGAAAGAGTTGAAATGAAGAGAGAGAATGAAAATGAGTATATATATTAAGTAAATTAGGATTTTTTTGTATTATTAAAGAAGAAAAATAAAACAAATAGAGGGCAAAATTGGGGAGCGTGCGCCGGCCATCATGTGAGGAAGAGAGAGAGTGAATTGATTGTATTTGAATTTGTAATTTATGTAATAAAATATAATAAATGTAATAATTTAGTAAGAAACAAAAATTTCTTGGAAAAGAAAATATAATGAGTAGTTGTAAGGATGTAAGATTAGGGCATGGGTAGTGTGTAGTGTAGGTTGTACTTGTGAATAGTGGTAAATAGTAGACAAGACATCTACTTTACCGGTAGTAAGGAAAATACGGGAAAAAAGCTATAACTGTAATTTTTATAGCCCAGAAAATTATAAAATTTATATTTTTGAAATCCTTATAAAATTTTGGTTCTAATGAATATTCCGGAATAGTTTCCTAAGTTTCTAGTCTCGGGGCTCGCTTTTCCATTATGGAGATCGGGAAGGCCCGGAATAGAAATTTTTTTGAAATTAATACTTTCTATGGTTTGAAATATGCTTTAAAACAATAATTCATATTAAATTATTCTATAGAGGTTCTTATATATAGAAATTGGAGAAAAGTCGAACCCAAGGTTCCTAGGTTGCTTGTACTAATCCTATTTAGGGTTTTGGTTTCCGACTTACGGAGTTTACTCGTTACTAGAAAAACCAGGTTTACAAGTAATCCAAAATTAGTAAACTGAGGTACTTGGAATCCTTATAAATTTACGAGCCTAATGGTACTAATATCATATATCTAATGTTTCGAATCTTGGGTACACTTTTCGAAGTCTGTACTCGATCGGGTTTGAAATAGATAGAAAACTCGCTACTCTTACATTTTAAAGAGTTCTAGTATTATTGCGACCTAACTACACTCTTTGCTCATATTCGACTCTTTGGTGTAGGATTATGGGATTGCGGGTTGAATCTACTAAGGTTTCCCGGGAATTGTTGGCTTCGGTTTTCGGGTGACTTTTCGGTTTAGATCGTTGCCAACTTGTAAGTTGATGTTTTATATTTATACAAAGTATTTAGTTTGAGAGTATTTATTCATTATTTTATTTTCATAGGTATTTTATATCTCTTAACGTTTTCGGAATTCTTAAACAGGTTTTATAGCTAAAGGTTTATTGTTACTTACTGTTTAATAAATTGTTTTTAGTTCTATATTACCCGATTTTACCAGTCAGGGTTAGGTGTAGAGTCGTTACACGTAGCGGCTTTGGATTTGGAAACTATTAAGTTCTTATGTTACTTTTAAGGATTTTCTCTTTGTTCAAGATTAAGAAATTTCTGGATTTATTTTAGATTTCAGGTTAGTTGAAGTTCAGTTTTAATTGGGAGTCATTTTCAAGGTTTATTTTAAATTTTTATTTTGGAATTATTTACTGAAATTTTCCAAGGCTTACAGTAAGCCTAGTGATGAAAAGGGGAAATCGATTTCTAAAATGTATGATTCTAGTAGTGCTATAAATCAAACTAGAGATATTAAATGTTTAGGTTGTGGACTATGGCTATCCAATGTCCGAATAGACGTGTTGTTTATATTCATGGAGGTTGTTTAGAGAAGGATGGTGAAGGGGAAAGAAGTGGTCATTCTAATTCTAATAAGGAAAATGAAGAGCAAGTGTCAACTGAACAGGTAATAGGGCCTACGATTCCTTTAAGTGATATAGTGAGAAGGAGTTTGAGTGTCACACCAGCAATTTATTACAAACAATGAGAAAATATATTTCATATTAAGTTCTTGGTGAAGGGGCTATTTGTGTAGCCATCATTGATTCGGGTAGTTGCACTAATATTATAGCAATGACACTTTTAGAGAAGTTACAACTTCCAACCACAGCTCATCCACAACCATATCGATTACACTAGCTTAATGACAAAGGATATGGTCATGTTACGAAACAAGTGTCAGCTCCTATTGTCACGTCCCGAAGGGTACCCTAAACGTGGCAGTCCGCCGTACACAATATTAAAGCCTAGGAATGATCGCCTTAGTCACGCAAAGGCTTCCATACTATGTACAAGGCGTCTAACATATAGAGGAGACTCATCGGAGTAATACATTTTACGTTGATATAACCTGAGTAACAATGTAAAGGAATTTCAATTTACTATACTCCAAATACAAAACATTATACTTCAATAACATTCATCAAAAGATTTCACTACATAAAACTATTACAAGGCAAAACATAAAACCTAGCTAATAACTTCAAGTATTCTTATTCTTTGCCGAAATCCCGAAGTCACTATCGGCTTCAACCATCTCGGTCCCCACTTTGCATTCTTGAAATAACCTGTTCATTCAAACATCTATTGCGGTATAAGTTATACTAGCTTAATGAGAATTCCCTTAATTCGTACATAACAAGCAGGTTATAATCAACCATATGCTATGCATAAACAAACACATGATCCAACAATTATATATGGGTATCCAGAACCCACACACAGAACGGATTTACGCCCTCCGTATCTTGGTTAGGGATGGTATTGAAGTCTATACGACTGCTGCTAGTCCCCAAGCCTTCAGCTCATAGCACTCGACTCGGCTAGGCTCACCCATGGAATGCATCCCCATGCGCCTTAGTTCCCATGAATGAGCTCTGGCACCAGTCTCGTTATCCAAACGAGTCATCATCGGACCATACCGATCGACCTAAGTAGGAGTAGCACGCTACCAAATGCAATATGTCCGATGCAATGCATGAACAATTTAAATTTTTGCTTAGGTCAAAATATTCATATATTCTTTAGAATAACCAACCAATATCATACACATAACAGTAATAATATAAACAGTACAGTTATCCAATCGAATCATGGTTTCGATATGCTTTAGTATTCTTTGGCATATATTCATCACAGTCTCATCATATATCCCATCCCCATTCATATCGATTTTTATCATGTTCCTATAATTCTAATGCAACTAGCTACAAGCACAAACAAGGTAACAAAATAAGAAGAAGACTCACTCGGCCATTGGATCATCAGTCTCTTAGTAAAAGTAATCCGGTGGTAGGGAATCGTCGATTTCGGGATCACCTAAAAGGAAGAAATACTCTAATAAGTATTTCATCACTTAACTAATTCAAACTATCTTATACAAACTATCAAATTCGCAATTATCATCCTAAGCGGGAATTCCAACTTAAAACGGCCATAACTTGGTCATTTTAACTCGGAATCTCGCAAATTATATATCGATTTCTATCTACTTCGAAAGAACTATCCAATTCTAGTATTATATTTAAGTTTTGAAAACTTTGAAGCTTCGAAAAGGTCAGATCAGATCAGAACAGTAGCAATTTCAATTCCAAAAAATAGTTTCGTAAATGTTTGTAATATTCCTACTGCATAGATTAGCTATACATGTAATATGAATAATTTCCTAACATGAATGACATGAGATGAGTTTGATGTATGCATGATCTTGATGATTCTTGCTAAAAAAAAATTTTATAACTTTTTATTTTGCAAGACCATAATAACAACTACTTATGAAAAATCTAGTTTTCTAACTTTGATCATTTCCATTTGTTTTGGATTTATTTCTTAAGAAAATATAATTATCTTTGTTAAAATTGAGTCTTCATTATATCTATTACTTATGACCTTCATTTCTACATAAAAATTTCCATTTTGCACTTTGTAAACATGTTTTCAAGTAGGGTTGATTCCAAAATCCGAATTTTGTAAAAATTAGTTTTTGAGTGATTCCTTTAAGTAAAAATCATTTGATACTTAGAAAATTAAGGCTCAACCATACATAACCACTAAGGACTTCACTTTTTCATAAAAATTTGCATTTTACACTTTGCAAATATGTTTTCAGATATGATTTACTCAAAAATCGAATTTTTAGAAATCCACTTTTTGAATTATTCCTTTGGGAAAAACTTGTTTAATGCATTAAAATTTAAGACTTTACTATACCTACTACTTAAGGACTTCATTTAATACATAAAACTTTTATTTTGAACTTGGATAATAGGTGTTTTCATGGGCATCATCCAAAGTTACGACTTTTACAAGTTGACTACTAACTCAAAATTTTCCACTTTGATTCTACTTCTTGTTTTACACATTAATCTCATCAAAACTCATTTCAACTTATAAAAATCACTACTTAATGATACTTATTACCTATACCCTTCATTCTTCACATAAAACATGAGTTTTGAAGTTGATAAATAGGTTTTCAAAATTGGTCTTGGTTGAGATTCGAATTTACCAAATTTATTTTTGGACATATCTTTTGATAAAATCCATCTAAACTTATGAAAATCCGTTCTTTACATATCGTCTCTTAAGAGCCTTTCATATCTTGAATAAACTTCATTTTGGAGTTGGAAAACATGTTTTTAAAATATGTCTTGGCCAAAATCGAAAATGAGATTTTTATTTTGAAAATCACCTTTGATTTTTGTAAAAAGAAGTCTTGATGATATATATACATTAAGCCTTCATTATTTCAAGTAAAAACTTCATTTTGACATTTGGAAAGTGGTTTTTAAACAGGGTCCTGCCAAAATATGAATTTCACTATTTTTGTTTGAGTTCAAAACCAAGATCTACACTTAATATGAACATAAACATAAAAGAAATCCATGGTAGTAAAGTATAAACTCATAGATCTAAACTTTACTCATCAAAATCTTTCATTCATGTTATCTATTCCCTAAGCCCTTCATTTTAAATGAAAAATACACATTTTGAAGTTGAAAAATAACTTTTCTAAATATGGTTCCATTTTCATCCGAATTTTCAAAAATGATTTTTGTTGAAAATAAAATAGATATTGAGTTTTCTAAAACTTTCCTACTATCATCATGCTACTAGAAGTTGTTCATGAACATAAAACAAAAGTCTAATATATTTTATGAATTCAAAACACTAGATCTAGTTTACTATACTAGTTTTAAATGCATGAACACTAAGATAGTTATGTGAATGATGAATATGTATAAATCATAAGCAATAACAAAAATAATAACTCAAATAACAAGATCTAAGGCATAAATGAAAATGAAAGCCATAAAAAGTTAGATCTATAAAATATAACTACTTTTAACAAGAAAATAATTATGATACAAGATAATAATCATGGAAAAGAGGAGTGTTTCATTTTTGGCATCATCCTTAGTTTTTAAGCTTATGAAAGGTCATTTGATGCACGAAACTCTCATTATACTTTACCTATATCACCTATGGAAGCTTTAAGAAGGAAGTTTACTTAAAAATTTTCAAGAATGAAGTGTAGAAGCAAGAGATTGGAATGGGGGCAGCTTGTTTTTCATATAAGAACAAGAGGAAATGAAGAAAGAAAGAGAGGAAAAAGAGAGAGAAAAAGATAAGGAATGGTAAAGGGAAAATGAGTAAATGAAAGAGAGAGAGAAGGAGTGTATTAATTGTAAGAAAGAAAGAAAAAAAATAAAACAAGGGCAGCCAATAGTGGAGAGAGCTGCACGTGAAATGAGAAGAGAGAGAGGGGGGAATTTGTTGAATTTTGACTTGAAATTGAATTGTGTAATTAATGGCATGTGTAGCTTTTTGAAGAAGGATTGAATTATATTTGTTTTAGTCAAAGTAGGAGTAAATTAAAGGACAATGGCAGCCAAAAGAAGGGAAAAAAATCTTCCATGAAGTGTGGGATAGAGTGTAGAAAGATTGAAGTGAAAAAGAAGTGATGTGTGAAAGGTTACTTGAAGTATGGGTTGGAAAAAGTGCTTTTTATTAAGAAAATACAAAATAAAATTAGGAAAAATATTTTTAAATAAGTGACAGAATTTTCATAAATATTAAATTAAATAATTATTTGAATTATTTTAGTATTTTAACAAATATGTTACTGGTATGATTAAAATACGCGAATATAGGCTATAAACGATATTTTTATAACCCGAAAAATTCTAAAAAATTATTTTATGAAAATAAAAATATTTTTAAAATATTTTTCAATTATTAAATTAATTTATTTTATTTTTAGTATCGGGTCTTAAACAGAATCTGATCCCATAAAAACCCGAAACGAACTAAATTTTAGAAAAATAAAATTTTCTATAATATATAAAATATTTATCTAAAAATATAAGGTTTTATAAGAATAATAAAATTATGTAATGAAATAAAAGTAAATAATACAAAAGACTAATTAATTACCGGTAGTAATGAAAATACGATAAAAAGGTTATAACTGTAACTTTTATAACCCGAAAAATTATATAACTGATATATTTGAAATCTTATGAAATTACAATTCTAACGGTACTAATGGTATATTTTTTATATTTCGAGCCCCGGGACACGTTTTTCGAAGTCTGTATCCGAACGAGTTCGAAATAAGTCAAAAATTTACCAATCTGATATTTTTAAGCAAACTTATATTACTACAATCTATTCTACACATTTAAACTACACATCGGCCTCTAGGGTTAGAGGCGCTAGATTGCTAGACTTAAACTATTGTATTCCACTTAGGGTTTCCGGGTGATTTTTCGGTTTAGATTTTTGTCAATTTGGAAACTGATATTTTATGTTTATACAATATATTTGATTTGAGAAATTTATCTTAAATTTTATTTTTGTAAGTATTTAATATCTTTTAACGTTTCCGGAATTCCTGAATTGGGTTTCATTTCCGAAAGTTAATCGTTATTTACTTTTTTTATAATTTGTTTTTGAGCTTTATATTATCAAATTTTATAAGTCGGAGTTACGTATGGAATTTGTCGTACGTAGTGATTTTGGAATTGAAGACTATTGAATTTTTATTTTATTTTAAGAAATCTCATTTTCTTAAGATTAAGAATTTTCTAGATTCATTCGTGATTTAAGACTAATCGAAGCTCAGTTTTAATTTGGAGTGATTTTTAGGGTTTATTTTCGAAGGTCATCTTGGAATTATTTACTGAATTTCCCGGGGCTTACACCTATCTCTTTGTCTAATCATTATACTGATTAAGTGCTTCATGATGTAGTGCCTATGAATGCATCTCATATCTTGTTAGGACATCCTTGGTTGTTTGGTCGAAATATGAACCACAACGGTGGAGACAGTACTTATTTTGTGTTATTCAATGGCAAAAGGGTTAAATTGTTTCCTTTGAGTCCCCGAAGCTGTGAGACAAACACATATGGACTTAAATCCTCCTAAGAAAGAATCATTGTTGTTGACACTAGAAGTAGTTGAGAAGAAACTCGTCAGTAGGTAAACGAAGTACTTGTTACATGTCGTACAAATATGGGGATATAGAGTGATTTTTCTATTCGGATGAGTTCGATCAAGATTTGAGGAAAATCTTCATGTGCTCGTGGGAATATATAAGAATCATGGTTTGTTTAGACCTATAACTCAGGATAGAGCTAGAGCTAGAGGTTTGTTGAACTTAGCTCATTGAATCGTAACAGATGAACCGAATAATGACAAGTTGAGGTGTTTTAGTAGATATTTGGTACACTTTGGTGATGGACATGATATGGCAAGCTTGAACGTAGGAAATTCACTTAATTTTGAAAGAAGTCCAGCACATAAGGAGATTACCCACGACCCACCCCCAGCCCCCACCCCCCCACCCCAAAAAACAACCCTTTCCCTAATCGAGATCGTGACAAATAAGATCAAGTTGGGAAAATCAAGCTCCATAAAAGATCACTCCCGCCATACCGGTCGTTATGATAGATACCCCCTCCATCCCGCTTATAACACTCTAACTTAAAGACATTAACAACCGCCACGTTCTTCTCTTCATAAGAGCACGCGAAGGCTATGAATTACTAAATCCACAAATTATATCAAAATATACATCACCAATAACTCACATAAAAGGTTACTTTAAAAGATCATATATAAAAAAATAATCACTATAAAAAAAACATAAGTTGATATTAACCAAAAACTACATATATAAAAACCAAATAAAGCACGATAAACTAGTCTCATAAAATCTTCCAAAACTAATAGCAGTCTCAAATAAAACTTCATATAATCTCTAAATATTTCCTATTTCCAAAATCTAAAATCTAGTGGTCATCAGCAGAGAAGTCGAGTCCACCATCGCCATCCTCATTATCAACATATATGTCATACCCAGATAAGTCATAAACTATCTCATCTTCACTTGTACCTGAAAAATAAAGGAATGAGCAAAAACACCCAGTATCGCCATATCACAAACAAATACGCATGAACATGCAACATACAAATTTCACATACAACCTAAAACTAATGCAGTAAACATGAGTTATTATCTTTGATTAGTTAAGCAAACAACACAGTTTAGAGCTACTTGCAATTAGTTGTAAACCCGAGTAACTCATGACCCCGAGACAACAGGCCTTTATACAAAATACTTTTATACACATATAGTGATGTTAGGTACTCCCCACACATAGTTGCATACCACAGTTAAGTTGGCATGACTCCTAATTTACCAAAATCATTTCCAAGTGCAACTCTACTTGAGACAATGACATACAAGGATCATCAAGTTGCCAACATTAGTATCACAGCATGCATGCTTTCTACTAACAGCAACCAAGCATAAGTAGCAAACTATTCAATTATAAGCCAGATAGTAATTGATTCAATTTACAATTCTAGACCCATACGCACATACAACAAGTAAGGTAAGGTCATACCTGAATCAATTTCAAAGAACAGGACTCTAAACCCCAAAACCCTGATCACATAAACAAAATAGATTTCAATACATCTATTTTATAGAATAAACCTAATTTCAAACATTACCTATAACCCTAATCTCCAAAGAATAACAAATCCACACGTTTTTCCTTGAATGAAACAAAAAATCTTTTCCAAAGATCATATTTCCTCAACAGATCTTATAAACCCTAAAATTTCATTCAATAAAATCATACCAAAACTCAACATAATTCATCTCTATACTATCATAAGATTAAGAATATACAAACTTACCTAAAAATGTGATCTTTAATCCTTCTTGATCACCAAAATCCAGATCTTCAAGCAAGATAGGGTTTTTCTTTAATTTTTCCTTCAAATCCAATTAGAAACATTAAGAATTTGATAGTTCTCTTTTGAAATCTAAAGGTAGAGAAGAGATCCACTCACCTTAATTGGACTTCTCAAACTCCTAAGGATACTAAGAACAAGAATGGAGAGGATTTCTAGGTTTAAGGTTACTTTTAGAGAGGAAATAAAGAAGAGATTATAAAGAAATCCCGTGCAACCTTTCATCTTCTGTGTGCAAACGTCGGTAGTTTTACCATATACAGCGACGGCATAAACCAAAGGCTGGCAATGTAAACATTAAGGCTAGTAGTCATTTGCCCTCAAGTCATTTTTCTAGAACTTGTACATTGCTTGTACACCGGCGGTGTACATGGCAAGGCTAACGACATAAATACCAAAGCTGGCGGCCTTCATGTTCTGGATACAAATTTTTACAAATTCAATGCTGGCTCCATGCAGGTGGGGCCACAAAACATATACTGGCAGTGCTTGATCTTATGCCGGTGGCATATTAGCCGGCTTACACTTGTGAAATTCCGATTTCCATCATCATGTGTCTATCATATGATCAAAACACAAATATATTTAGATTTTGACCATAAAACCTTCTTATTTTATATCAATTGATACTTTTGCCCTTCTTTAAAACTTATATGTTAGTATATTACACCACTTGTGATAAAAACTATGAGCATGTCATTGTTGGTGAATTCGAAGCCCAATAGAGATAACAGGCCTTATCGTGCCCGTGATGCCAACCATATCCTACTAGATAGCAACCATGATGAAGTTGAAGAAGGAAGAAGAATTTGATGCCAAGGAGATCATGGCCTGTATCACGACTATGATCCACAGCATTATCTTAGCCTTATTTTTTTGTTTAAATTTTTTTCCTTATTTTAATTGTTTGACTTTTAACTTTCCATATTTGCCTTTGCCTAACTTGTGGGAGTATATAAGGGTTATTAGGGTAATGTTTAGGGAGTAATTGAAAGTTTTTTCCCTCTTGAACATTGTGTTGTTCTTTATGACAAATTACTTCTTCAATAAGATTGAGTTTTCTTTTCAAGATTGTTCCTTATTTCTTTATCGTGCATAATATCAATTTAGTGGAACAACTATTTCCATCTTACCTTTGGCGCGTCATATCCAAGGATTAATCATTCACATCTTTTAATTTTCAATTTTCCATAAATCATAAAAAGATATTATAAACCTTAGATTGTTATGTAATGCTAAATCCATTAATTACTCGAATTCCCCAATCTGTATCATCTTAGTATCAAAGCTTTCTTGGCAAATCCACATCATCTTGGTATCAGAGCTTGAGGTTACAAATTGCAATTTGGGGCTTTAGTGGTGGATTCCTTGCTTAGTAAGTTTCATTATTTTGATTTTTTAGCTGCAAGCTTGATTCTTTTTGAAGATTTCAAGAAAATTCAATGTTAATGATGGAGATGGTAAGGCCTCTAAGGTTGAGAACACCGTTAATAGGGGTAGTTTATGGATTTCTTGAAGGTGATGATGCAGGGGATGCAAACAATAATACAACAACAAAGCGAAACCATAAGGAGTCTTGAGCAAATTGTTAGAAGAAACCCTTAAGCTCGTGAACACAAGAACATGAAGCTATTGAAGAATTAAAAAACAATTCGAGCGTTCAATTACCCCGTGGAGGACATGGAGTAGTTAATGCCACAGAAGAGGTAGTGATAGAGGTAGATGGAAAGTGCAACAACCAATGCACAGTCGTCGAGTTAGAGATTAAGAGCATGATTTTGATGATTGTCATGATGGGCATAGGCCTAGGGGATTACGAGGTGTTAAAACCGTAAAACTGAAAGTGTCGTCTTAATATGGTACCAGGGAGCAAATAAGTATTTTGATTAAGAGTATTACATTGAAAAACTCTTTGACTATCATGATTGTGATTATGTGCAGCAAGTTAAGCTTGTTCCGATTGAATTTAAGGGCTTTGCATCACATTGGTGAAAGAATGTGTTAGCTAGTTGAAGGAAGAATGGAGATCGTGATGTTATTACTTGGGCTGAAATGCACGAGTTATTGTAGCTGTGATTGGTTCCCAAATACTATATCATGGATGAGGTTGCATAGACTACAAAAAGGGAGTAAAAGTGTGGCTGAGTATATTCAAGAGTTTGGAATGCATATTATGTGTAGTCAAATCATGGAAACTCTGGATCGATCTATTGCAAGGCTTATTGCGGGCTTAATCTCTAAAATTTCTAATTTTTTTTAGCTGCAAAGGATTGATATGTTAGAGGATGCAAAGTTGATGGTAGAAAAGTTTGAGAGATAATGTAAATCTCACAAATCTTCAGGTAACTCTTCTAAATATGAAAGAAGTAAAAGGTCTTATTGGTATAATGATAAAAAGGAGAGTATTGATGGTCATAAGGATGATGAGAAGCATGGGTCTAGTCATGGCAAGCCTAGTGATGCAAAGGACAAATCAATTTCTAAATTGCCTGATTAAGTAGTGTTGGAAAGCGAACTAAATATATTAAATGTTTTAAAAGTTTAGGTTATGGATATATGGTGCTCAATGTCCAAATAGACGTGCTGTTTATATTCGCAGAGGTTGTTTAAGGAGTGATGGTGAAGGAGAAAGAAGTGGTTATTCTTATTCTAATAAAGGAAATGAGGAGCAAGTGCCAGCTGAACAGGTAGTGGGGCCTGTAATTCCCCTGGGTTGTATAGTAAGGAGGAGTTTAAGTGCCATACCGACAATTTATCATGAACAGTAGGAAAATATATTCCATTTTAAGTTATTAGTGAAGGGGGTTTTTTGTGTAGCCATCATTGATTCTGGAAGTTGCACTGATATTGCAATAACGACACTTCTAGAGAAGTTACAGCTTCTAACCACAACTCATCCACAACCATATCGATTACATTGGCTCAATGACAAAGGATCTGGTCATGTTACTAGACAGGTATTAGTTGCTATCTCTTTGCCTAAGTAGTATATTGATTAAGTGCTTTGTGATGTAGTGCCTATGAATGCATCTCATATCTTGTTGGGACGTCCTTTGTTGTTTGATCGAAATGTGAACCACAATGGTAAAGACAATACTTATTCCATGTTATTCAACGTTAAATTGTTTCCTATGAGTCCCAAAGTTATGAGATGAACACATATGGGGTTGAATCCTCTTAAGAAAGAATCATTGTTATAGACACTTAAAGCAGTTGAGAAGAAACTGTTAGTGAGAAAACAAAGTACTTGTTACATTTAGGACAAAAATATGGGATAAATAGTGATTCTTCTATTCAAGATAAGTTTGATCAAGTTTTAAAGGCAAATCGTCATGAGCCTAGGGAAGATGATAAGAATCATGGCTCATCTAGATTGATAACTCAGGATAGAGCTAGAGGTATGTTGAACTTTGCTCATCGGATCCTAACTAATTAACCGAATAATGACGAGTTTAGGTATTTTAGTAGATATTTGGCACACTTTGGTGACAGACATGATATGGCATGCTTGAGCGTAGGAAATTCACTTAATTTTATAAGAAGTCCAACACATGAGGAGATCACCCTTGTAATCACGCAAATGACAAAGGCTGCGATAAGATCAAGTTAGGAAGATCTTGCTCTATAATGGATCATTCCCGCCATGCTGGCCGTGATACTGGTCGTGATGATAGATACCCCCTCTATGTCGTCGTGATGAAAATTGTGAGCACGCCATCATGGGTGAATTTGAAGCCTAGTAGAGATAACGGGCCTCATCACATCTATGATGCCAGTCGTATCCTACCTAATAGCGGCTACGATTAAGCTGAAGAAGGAAGAAGAATTTGATGCTAAGGATATCATGGCCCGTATCACGTCCTTGATCCACAACATTATCTCGTCCTTGTTTCACTATTTAAATTTGTTTTGTTTCTCATTTTAATTGTTTGACTTTTAACTTTCCATTTTTGCCATTATCCAACTTATGGGAGTATATAATGGTTATTGGGGTTATGTTTAGGGAATCATTGAAAGTTTTTGCCCTTTTGAACATTGTGTTGTCTTTTGTGACCAATGGCTTCTTGAATGAGATTGAGTTTTCTTTTCAATATTATTCCTTATTATTTCGTTTCATTGTGCATAATATCGATTGAATGGAATAACTAGTTCAATTCTATCTTTGGTGAGTCATATCCAAGGATTGATCGTTCAACTAATAGAATTAAATTCATTTGTCAAAGATTTATATTTAATAACCAAATTCTTATAACATTTATTTTTTTCTTCATAGTATACCACAAATAATAATTATATTATCCATATTACAATTCATGTTAATTTTATTTCATAATTTTTTTCAAAATAATGCTAATGTAATTTGAGATTTCATGGATTAATTATTGACAATTAATGTTCATGCATGTCACGTCCCAAAAAGGGCCTAGGTGGATCAATCTATAGTTATCATATCAAGTATACATCTAAAATATGAGAACCATTTTGCAAGTTAGATATTGCAAAACTCTACTTATATTTACTAAACAACTTTTAATTTTATAAAAACATTTGATAAATAATGAAATACAAATTCCCACGGTCTTCCAAAACCATAGAGAGTCAATATTCCCTACCAAACAATAAAATAGAATAGATCATATACATCACAAACTTAAACAAGATACAACTAATCTTATCTTATACATTACAAAATATCAAACTTAAACTCTAAACTTATAAATTATGCACTAAGCTAATTTTCTTATCTTCAAGATCTTCACTAAAGATGAACTCTCTTCATATATTCTAGCATGTCCCACCTTGAGCTAATTATACACAAAAACTATAGGGGCATGAGCTCAAACATAGCTCAATGAATAACATGACCAAACCACACAATAAACAAATATCAAACAAGTTTTTACTAATGAACATATGCAATGCCACAGTCAACCATATGATATGCACAATTTGAATGACCGGAATCCAAACCAATGGAGATTAACGCCCTCTCTTGGGGTTAAAAGACTAACTCAAGTCATTCACACCCAGGAGAACTAAGAACTAAGCAAGGGGTGCTTCTCAATTTAGAGCATTCAATTCATTGCTTTCTCAGACCATTACATTTAGCTCATAGCTTTCAGCTATTTCATTTTGAAATTCATTTATGCCGAAACATAACCTCAAAATTCTCCTTAGCAATAACTAAGGATGGAGGATCTCCTTTTTAATTCATTTTCTTGAAACATAACCTCTAACTTCTCCTTAGATATAACTAAGGAAGATTTCATTTTGAAACCCATTTTGTGCTTAAACTCACATATGTATACTACCAACATAACCTCCACTTCTCTTAGAACCTTAGAAACTCCCTAAGTATTGATTCTTAAAGCGACTCCAACACAGGTGACGTCCTTCGGTGCCTACTTAGTTCCCATGAAGCCGATGACCCTATAGTAGCCCTAACCAGATTCATTAGACTCTCAAAGGCACTAGTACAGAATCAGAATATTAATACATTACGTGAATACTATGCTAATGCAAGTATGTTGTCGTCTAATGTATGTCTATTTTAATTAAATAGTCATATAGTATTAAGTTTATTTATTCAGGTAACCAATTAATATAGTAAACACTCATTAACAACAACAATACAATCATTTTAAGCAATGTGTGATCACTTTGATTTTAAATGTTTTATCAAGAAATACAGTCATCATTTAGGATACAAATACCCAATCCCTACGGATAGTCAATTATGTTTACTTTAAATGGGTGCAACTAATTTACAAGAATAAGCAAAGCGATAAGGTCAGTGTTACCCCCTTGACATCCAAGCTGGGTCTTAACAAGCCTCTTGAAAAACCAAATCATCATCCCCATCAACATCAAATCATCAACATCATCACACTAGCATCAAAGCATCATCATCCTTCACACATGCTTTCTTTTCTCTTTGTTTATAATCATTTATTACAAAGCAACATTAAAACACTCATATACAAAAATAATCATTGTCTAAACAATTATATATTTGAAGCAATATATTCATTTTCTAAACATGGCATAATCCATCATATTACAACATATTATCTCTAATCCATTTACAAATTTTAAGTCTATTAACTTAACTTAGCCAAAATAATTAGACTTAATCAATCTAATTCATTTTAGTTTATTAAATTTCATTTAGTCAAGTTGAAATTAACTTTATTAACTAAGTTTGTTTTATACTTAACCACATAAATTTAACTAGTACACACAAGTTCTCAACTTTGTTTAGATATACAACATCTAGATATAAATAAAATTTAGGCCTTGTTACTTTTAGAATTTTCAAAAACTTTAAAAATAAAATTGTGGATCTCTTTTTAAGCTCTCTGTAGCATTTTGAATCACCTTAATCTGAGTTCGGATGAAAAATTTATTATTAAAATACAAAATACTATTGATGCCCAAACAAAGCTATATGGGGGTTGTTTGGTTCATACACAACAACATACCCACCCATCCCACCCCCCAACCAAAAAAAATGGAAAAAAAAAAAAACAGAATGTTTCAAGGGTTGTTTCAACTCAGAGTATTTACACAGAAATTAAAACACCCCTCCAAACGCCCTCATTTGAGACCAAACTCCCACCAAACGCTACTACAACCTCTCAAATGCCCCTATTTGGAGCTCCCCTGCTACACATATCCCTTCTTGCTCCTCTCTACATTATTTTATCAATTTTTACACATTTTACATCAATCAAAATATCATCTAAACATCGTACAAGCTAGTTTTCATACTTCTAACACTTCTATACTCATTCAACAACATTAAACACCTCTAAGCCACTTCATCGAATCCCATATCTACTATCCATCATCTTTCTCAGAATCTCATCTTATATCAAGCATCAAACCAATATATATAAACATAAACAACAACTAAAACAAGGAAAAAGTAAAACTTATCTTGTTAGCCAACTTGAACTACTTCATTATTACTCCTCCTAAGTTCTTAAAGCTTGTTCAAGCATGATTTCCATCTTTAATCTTGTTTTTTCATCTTCATTTTCTTCTAAAATATTGTTGGATTTGAGATTTTGGGGTTTGATTATTAAGGAAAAAAGGAGAAAAGAAGAAGAAGAAAAAGCAAAATGAAAGAAGTGAGAAGGAAGGAAAGAAGGATAAAGAAGGAAAAATCACAGCCAAGGAGAGAGAATAAATAGGATAAAACAAAAATAATAAAGGATATTTATAAGTAAAGGGTTCGGTTTAAACTTTTCAGATGAGTTTCTTGAGTAACAAAAATAATTGAAAGATAATTTGAAGATGTATTGCATATAAATTAATATCTTAAATTGAAAATCAAGTTCAGTAATTTAATTTTATAAAAAAAAATAAACTTAATATTTAGCTTGAGTTTAGGTATAAAACTAATATTTTTAAATACACGTTTGAACTCAAAATTTGCGGGGATTAAGAAAAAAAAAATTTAGTTAAAATAGATAATTTAGGATAGTTTATAAATTTTGGTAAATGAATTTGGGAAATTTGGGTGATTTGTAAATTAAAAGAAAAAGGATCCAATTTGATAATTTTGAAGAATTGGATGAATCAATTTATAAAATAGGCTAAAGTTTGGAGTTTACAAATTTAGTAAACATTGAAATTGAATTTTTTTTCTAAGGGTTTAGAGATTTAGAATTAAAAGAAAAGAAGTTTAGTTGAAGTTTATAAAAAGATAATAGAGTTTGATTAGTTGAAAAGGGTAGTTAAAGCAATTTGGCTAAATGAAGGAGTCATTTGAAATCTCAAATTCAAGATAATTTATTTATTTTTATTGGTTATATCAAGCTATTTAATTTTATCTTATTAATCACTTTACTTGGTTTAATTAGATTGTCCAAGTTCAATTTCTAGATTAATTTTTAATTTAAGCTTTGCTATCATTTTTCATTTCTTAAAGAATAGTTCATTTGTTCAATATTCATATTTATTAGATTTATCCATTAAAGGTATTATGGTTACATTGTTTTGATCTTTTATAATATTTATTTGATATTTCATACTATTTTCATTTCCAGGAATTATGTTAAGATTTACTATTGTTTAGGTTTAATCTCTTCTTTCTTAAACATTTATTATTCATCATTTATTTCTTGATTTAGTAGTTTGAAACTTTTCAATATTTTATTAACTCCATATGACTGATATTCCATGCAATATAACATCTATAAAACAATACGAATTAGCTTAGTGATTTCAACCTTCATTACTCGATTTTTGAAGAAGACACGAACCCAACAAAGATGACAGGTAACTGATAACACAACTGGACTCGACTCGACTCAACTCGCTTCTAACCTAAGACAAGGCGTGAGGACACCACACGACTCACACAACATAGCAAACTCAACAAATGAAGGTTGTAGACTCTTTTTTTATTCTTATTTGAATATATATAGCAATGTGCATACAAAATATACAGTGTTCATATTCTTTTAATCATTGAAGATATTATGTTCTATAATTTTCATTATCATGATCATCTTGACAAGATTGAAATCAAAATATCTCATTTTTGCTCTTTAGATATTTGTCCAAATTACCATTATCTTATTAGAGTTGAAATTAAGTTATCCCATTATGTTATTGACCCATTATCAGTTATTGATCACATAAAACTATGGAAAATTGTATCTTAAAATTTTATTGTTATTTATTCGAAATCTTAATCAATAATTAGATTGTTTGTATTTTAACAATTTTAAATGAAAAAAATTAGGGGTGATTTTTATGGTTTTTCTTAAATTATCTCCAAAAACTTCACATTATTTACGTAATGGCTTATATTTTTTTCTTTGTACAATTTTGAGTTATTACATAATATATATAATCTTTTACCAAATGCATTACCTACACTTAATTATTTATTGGTTGATTTTTTTTCACACATGTGAAGTTTTAAAAAATATCACACTAAAATCACTAACAAAATTCTTATAGATATATAAGATCAGGGACGAGCCTAGAAGGGGGGCCCAAGGATTCCAGGATTGCTAAAGAGCAGCTACAATAGCAAAAAAGCATTAATCTTAAAAGCACAGGCCCCAGTCCATTCTATATCATGGCCCACTGTCATCCTATATCTATTGTTAATTTAAAATTCACCTCAAAATGCTTACCATCACAACTTTTAGTAAAAAAATATTCGACATGGCTTTGTCCTTTCATCGTTAGTGATTTTGTTGTTGCAGACTTAAAGCGCATTAATTGCACTTTATCAAAAAAGTGGCCGTATGTATTTAAAAATATTGTTTATTAAATTCTTTCTCTTTTTATTAATGTTATGTTAATTTAATATCATAAGGAAATTAAATCTTCATTTATTTTTATGATCGTCTTATTATCATTTTATTTCATATACTAAATATTAGAAACACAAGACAATGAATATTTTATATTTTATACATTCAAACATGAAATACCATATAACTTAATTATATATATAACACTGCATAGAGGTAGATATCAATCATATTTATTATGATTTTTAACTTTTCTTGAAATTGTATTATAATTTATTAATAAAGTTTCTCTACATACCACACCTAAGTCTTTTATTCCTACTTCTGTCCTCGTATAAGAAGCGATATAATTATAATTGCAAGTGCATACATTTACTAAATTAATTAAGGTCAGGCCTCCTGTCAATTCATCATGCCTCCATCCCTAGTTGTCATATATTCATTTTTGTATCCTCAATCAAATGCTTGTGTCCACCTCCCTCCTGGGATATATGTAAAGTAGTCTAATGGATTTTGGTTTCTTTTTCGCACCCCATATATGTAAAACTTCTACTTTTTGTTTTGTGTTTGGAAGGCGATGGCAGTTAGAAGCTTCTTCAATGCACCATTTTTGGTTTTTTTTTTTTTTTTTTTAACAGCTAGCAATTTGTTGCATGCAAAATGGCCATTATATGATTTATCATGAGGTATTTTCATCCAAGTGAGCACCAATAAGATATTTATTTAATAATGCTAGAAACAAAACCAAGATAGACCATATTTTTTGTCTACTAATGGCAATAAGGAATATATAATTAGCATCACCCATACTACATGCAATCATCAGGATGTGAGGTTTTTTTTCCACATGAGAAAGAGTCATATATACTGATAGTCGGTCCACAATGGCAAAAGGCTTAAATACACGGTTCAAATGCCCAAAAACTTTACCAAAGGTTGAGTTGTTATCTGTAGTGGTTGGCCAACCTGCCAAAATACATGTGTAACTAGGTTACTTATTTGAATGGTATTCAACTATTTTGGCATTTCATTGTATGATATATTCCACATTTTATTGTCTTTTGCTTTCCACCTACACTTGTCTTTTTGACACTAGATACCCTACTGTGTCTCTGATAATTTGTCTAAGGAAGGAGGTCTTCACATTGGGTCTACTCTTTACTTAACCTAGAAAACATTGCACAAGAAGCTTTAATCTAATTGTGGATGGTTTTTCGATTGACACAAGTGTGTGAACCTTCAATTATTGTAATCACAAATCAGTATCTATGTGCTTTTGGCATGCAAGAGTCCTCATTTCTTTGTGTGAACAACTGACCAAATAGCCTTAGTTGACTTTTTAATAAGATAGTTGTAGTGATGCTTTATTTGAAATGTTTTCACTGCATATACCAAGCCAAAAAGAATCTGATCTTTAAAAGACTTGTTAGTTGGTTGAGCAACAAAAGTTATCTTTATAATAACATTTGCTTTAATATATTCTAGAGACTCAAGAGATATAAACTCATTATACGTGACAATTCAAATTGAAATCCCTAGTCAACATCTACATTTTGTTTATTAACTTACACATGGTATTAATCTATCTCTTCTAAAGCATTCTTCATCTCTACCTCGTCATCTTATCGAATAGGTTATTTTTCTTCATTACTGCTAGGGGTGTTCATGGTTCAATTTGGTTCGGTTTATGGGTCGAACCAAATAGAACCGAACAGCATTTGAAACATTTCGATTCAAACTCTTAATGGACCAATTTGCTTTTAACAGTCTAGAGTTTTGAACCAAACCGCTTCAAATTTGGTTTGGTTCTGTTCGAATCACCTCATTTAGTTCTAATAAATAATATCAATAATCATTCGATTCCCAACAAAAAAAAAATTATATTTAGATTAAAGAATATTGTACAAGAATTAAGGTCACTTATCAAATTATCATTATATTAGGTCGTGTTTTTATACTTTCACATATACATATTATCCCATCCTAAAAATATTTTCTGATGGAATATAAAGTAACATATATATCCATAATAAATCTATAACACTAGCTAAGAAAATCATTATTTTGCATTAATTTTATGTTTCTTTATAATATTCTTCCCTTATAATGTATTTAAATTTTTGTTGTACTGATTAGTTTAAAGTTCTAAAATATCTCAATATTATTGGTTGTAGATGCTGCAACCCAGTATAAAATCTATGTAACATTAAAGTGAAATATCACATGTAATCCTAATATCTAATGTTTACTATAAAATAGTTCGGTTCAAACTCAAATGGTTTGTTTCAGGTTGACCTCTCTAACCGAACCATAACCATTTAGACTTTTCCTAAATCAAATGACAAAACAAACTAAAATATAAAAAATCGCATTTTGTAGGTTCGGTCTTCAATTCAGTTTGTTTTGGTTCAATGAACAACCCTAATTGCTACCTTCTAACTTTATGGCCTTTTGTTTCATTATTTATGGATCATTTTGGTAATATTTTTCTATCATTTTCAAACTGATGTTTATCAAGAAACCGATACCGATGAAAAATCAACAGTTTTACTTATAAACTAACCAAATAGAACCAATACTGATATGATACAGATGAGTTATAGATATTGATCCAATATAGATGCGATATAAATAAAAATCTGACAATTCAAACAAGTCCTTAATAAAAAAGTTGGCAAATGCATAAAATCCTTGATGTTTGTACAATATCAAGAAGTATTTCCATATCATCATCATCATTGATGGATTGTAACACAAATTGTGGTTGCAATTCTTTGTGATGAATCATTGGTTGTCTATGAAATACTTACACTTGACGTGCTAGAATCAACTGCAAGTACTGCACATAATTTGTTTAGTAACGCCATATAACCATAATCAACTCTAACTTTCGTCTTTTTACCCCATTCGTACCATAAAATCTAGCACTTTCCTCTCGGCATGTATCTATTTCCATCAATAATTAAGCATTTTTGGTACCTATCTCTAACAAAAGGATATTTCTTATTAGTAAAAGACAACTCAGCCATGAATCATTAGGCTATCATTAGCTTGTTCAACAAACTAGGTTTACCAAAGTCAATCTTGACAACAAACAAAACACGGTCTTAATTTCATCAACCAACACAACTTTTGATTTCAAAGTCATTCAATACTCTACACGATTAGGTACGCCAAATAAATCTGTCCCTACTCTAGTGAGATCCATCCTAAGCAACAATCGAACCGAACTTCTTGTCTTTATTCGCTAATATAGCCAAATTGAGATGCTAAGCTATTATACGAAGATCATGAGTGTACTAAAGAGAGAAGGCCCATGGAATATCTCTCCACCAATTTTAATTAAGCAGTTTAAATAGCAGAACTAAAACAACACACTAGTATGGCACGAATAGACATTCCGACAAAAGATAGTTGTTGATCCTGGCCAAAGTTCTCTTAAATATGAGCAACTTATTGAGGTCTAATGGATTCTAGCGTACATGCATTGCATTGTACTAAACGACTCCAAAGCTATATAACAACAATCTTTTGTTGTAACAAATTGCATTTTACAAGTATGGTTAGCCTAATCAACATTAATACAACATGTACATCGATATGAAAAATTGGCATTGATTGATATAATTCAATACGCATGCGTCTGTAAAAGATTAAAGTAATTAAAATTGTAAAAAAAATTATCAATTCTGATTTGAGAACCAATTTGAAAAGTTCGGACAATAGATATTGCAAATTGGATATACCATATACACGCAAAAACGATACGTATAGTTAGAAGTTTTGCCACAGCTAGCAACTGCAATTTCAACTAAACCACATCTTAGTACATCTTCTATGTGCGAGTTAACTCGAATCGCATAATGATCATGCGGTTCACATCTTCCATGAGCAAGCTAACTCAAATCACATACCAAATATATGATTGTGTCTCAAGCAAATAAATGATTCGCATGTTATTGGACACAACTTTAACAACATAAGATATATTAACAAATTACCTGCACATGCAATTTCAAGCCTATTTGGATTGTCATTTCGATATCATTTTCAAACCGAAACAGATACTGAACCAATACAAATATAATACCAATAAAGAACTAACAATTTTATTTATAAATTGACCAAACCAAACTGATACTAATCCGATACAAATAAAAGTCCAACAATCCAAACAGACCCATCACTTAAGAGCATATGTTGTGCATCTTATATTTCAATTGCATTTGCAACTTATGATTTTACAGACTTGCATATTTAATATGCAAGATCATTAGGCTTACTTTTATGAATTGCATTTAAAAGGTCTACTTAGGTCTAACTTTCTTTCAATCCTACTTTGGTAATTATTTACTATGAAGGTAGACTAACCTTTCATTCGTAACTAAACATTCATCTACTTTTACAATTACATAAAATGTATTAATCTTTTCAATTATCTTGTTCAAATATTAAAATGACCATAATAAGTACGAAGAAATAAATTAACATTTCAAATTTAGGCAGTTAATTACTTATAAAAATTAATAAAATTCAGATATCATATATGACATTAGCCTCATTTCAATATAGCATAAAACGTATCAACCTATAGTGGAAAAACACCATCCACGGAATGCATACCCGAGTCAGTCACTTTTTTAAGCAATCCACCTTTAGTCAATTTAATAAATTAGTCACAAATCTAAGAAAGCGGTGTTGAGGAAAGAAAAAGAGCAAAAAAGGCGCTCCAGTGGCCTGTCTGGTCGATGCCTCAGAAGTAGACAATTTCCGTTTCTTACAAGAAGAGTCAACCTAATATATCCTGCTAAAAGAGGGGGAGAAATTATAGGGTACGGTTACTATATCTACAGCCAATGCTATACAGTGTGTTTTAAGACATGATATCAGACTATACACAGCATATATACATACAGCTCATGGACCTTTTCTATAAATGGAAAGTACTAACCTAAGCCTCTAGTGCTGATACGTTACATCAGAACTAAAACCAGGGATGCCATGTGGGATCCATCATGCACAAGTTACGAGGAAACAAGGCTGCATCAACCAATTCAGTGACCCCCCTTTGCACTGACTGTGGTGGATCCATGACATTCTCCTCCTGAATGCAAAATAAGGATCTCTTAGTCAGAATCACAGTAAGTACAGCATTGATGATATGGAGGTACAGCAGTTTATGAAAGATAAAATGCAGGAAACCCATCAGATGTTTGCATTGAGACACTTCAAGAGCTCAGTCGACTTATAATCAAAAGATGAAGAATAGGATAACCTTATAGTACCTGGCTATCACGCACTCCTAAACCCAAGAAATTAAGTCGAAATATCTAGTCATGTCTGAGCATTTCTTGTTTGGATATTAACGTCTCACGTCCAAGAAGAATAATGTTTATAATAATTTATAGAGTGTCATTCAGGAAGGCATCTTTTGATGGAAGAGAGGAGAAGAATCAAATTCTATGAAATTAAAATAAACAGTAGCACATGCTAGGTAGAGCCTAGACATTTTGAGCATCTCATAATTATCTTTCGCTCTTCACTAAATGTCTATCTACTCATTCAATCTCAATCTCCAAATCGATGAAAGAAAAATACTATATCTTCATTCTTACAATGCTAATTATGCTGTGATGAAAGAAAATAACATAATAAAGAAATCATATGAATCCACAAAGTCTGTGTCAATAGAGCCTACCTCCTCAGAGTAAGATTGCGGTGCTATTCCATTGATACGGTTGATAACGTGATCAACATTGGTTGTAACTTTGTGTTTAAATTCAACGGGGTTGAGGTTACTTCCTCCACCAACTGCAGCCAAAGGCATACCAAGCGGTCTTCTCCAAGACCAAGACAGCAGCTCATCCCGGAAAAACATGGCTAGCTGATACCATAAGTGTTGATTTTGCTGTAATACATACCATAAGGGTTAGTTTGAATATGCATCTGTCAAGAGAGAAAAGAAAAAACGAAACAAAGAAACCTCTAGAAAACCTCACCTTGGGTGAAAGCACAGCCTGTGCTGCAGCACACATTGCAGAAACAAGAAGGCCTTCCACACCAAAGTGAGAGAAGAAGGCCTGCATGTTTCTTGTCAACGAAAAGGGACGGGTTCACTGAACTCAATCATTCCATTGGTATCGTAAGCAGGATGGAAATCACTTTGAAATATTTTCCCAGTGTTCTTTGCAAACAAAATTTTATTTGGAGACCTCCCACCAATTTGTAGCATGAATGACATAAAACTGGACAGGGCCAGCTGGACAGCAAATTGTTTTTTGAATGCCCACATATGATTTCCATTAAGCAATGTCTTGTACATGTACTGCGAAAATATGTTGTCCGTGACAAGTTCTTTTGTTATGTCATTATAAGCTTGTAACCGGAGATCTACCACAGCCTCTGGAGATATCTGGCCAGATATGGCTTGGTTTAATTGCTCTTTGAAATAGGTAATTGGAAGATCAGCCTCTCTATTGTTCTGCACAATGATTCTCATACACCTCAAGAAAGGTGCTGTACATCAAGTCATCTTCAACCATGCGCACCTGTCCAGAAGTTCCAACAAATTAGATGTCTTCTCAATAAGCTATCAAATACATAGAGCCAACATCCTTACAGAGAACTTGTTCAAAAATCACATTGAAGGCCTATATGACACATGCAGATGATGATGCATCTTTGCTCTTAAACAAGATCACTCCCATCACATAGGCTCCAATAAATGCTCATGCTGATCTTGGTTGGAAAAAGGGTAGCATTCGCATAAAAAGTTGCATATACATAATAATTGACACATCCAAGGCAAACAACAAACTTGGACATAGAAAGTAGACTTTATAAGTCCATTATACCAACAGTCAGGTGAAATAAACAAATACACATCACATCATTATGTCGATAGATATTGTAATAAATGTAGGTCATCTTCAAAGTACTAGCTACATTTACCACGCAAGAAACAAAATTGGCCCATAAAATAAAGCAAACACAGAACTCTTAGATTACATGCCATAATTGTGATTGATCAATACGAACTTATGTGAAACAAAAGTAAGACTGCATTCAGTAGCCCAACTAAATATGTTCTCTCTGTTCTCATCCATCATTTATGATATGTTGAGGGTATAAACAGTTGAAAAGTAAAAGGGAAGAAGATGGAGTAGGAAAAACATAGAAAAACAGGTTGAATAACTATATCCTTTTCAATGCCAACCCAACATTATGCAAGCCAAAGCAGGAGAGAGAACAGGCAAGTGAAATCATCTCAAGTTACCTGGGACCACACAGGAATTATTATAGGCGTGTGAATGTTTATATGGCGCCTTCTTGATTCCTTATGCTTGTCAAACATCTGGTTCATCACACGGAAAAGTTGAAGAATGCGTTCATCACTTCTAGCATTGGGGGTCAAAGAGGTTTGAACAATGAAATGCTTTTGTGAACCATCAGATCCTATCAAAGTCAACCGCCGGAAACTGCTCCCATGTCTACGAACAATAGGAATATCAGCCCCAATTCTATCCAACTTCACTGTGTGGTCTGGTGCAATTTCCTGCAAAGGACATGGAAAGAAAAGAACACGCACCTCATCAAAAGTTTAGAAATATTAAGCATACATAAAAAAGCATTAGACTAAGGTAATGAAGTACACAAATTTCTGGAATACAACATTATTGTCAGAGCAGTATGTAACATCTTCCTTTAATCAACTAACAGTAATGGTGATGGAACTACATAGGACACAAAGATTTATAGTTTACCTGATCACAGAAATACTGTCCTGGAACTTCAACATCAACAACATGGAAATCACGCAACACTCTGCTTTCTTCCTCTAATTTTAGGACAGCTGGGAACCTGTCCTCCACATTGCTCTGGAGGACATTTTTCCAGTGTTTCAGTCGCTCAGTCAAATCTGAAAGAGTAGCAGGGAAAGTAGCTGTACTTTCAGGGTCAAGATCCCGTTCAAAATCTTGTTTGTACTCTCGGACAAAGTCAACATGTTTTGTGACAGCATCTGCTGAAAAACAGGCTCGACAAACTCCAGACAGCTCCTTTTTCAGAGACTGGGGAACCTCAGCTGTTGTGGCAGTTGGGTACTTGTAGCAGCGATGAAGCAGAGCATTTACAACAGCAAGAAGTCTCTCCTCTGGCAGGGTTACAAACCTTGAACCTATTTCTGTAAGCAAATTCTGAATTTTCACAAAAAATTAAATATTAATTAATGATTTGGTTCTGGAAATGTAGACAGCAATCGATCCCAATGAGACACATGCAGCAAGAAACCCAAAAATTCAAGTAATGTGAGAAAGGAAGTTGTCACCTCAAGTTCACTAGCCAAATTAGTATGCTTGCTTCTAAGTGTCTCCATAATATCTTTCGCAGCGTCAAATGCACTCACAGCAGAGGCTACCAAACCCAACGCACTATTACGTCTGAGGACATTTTGACCACCCTCACTGATGTTTGAAGAGCCTTGCTGTAGAGCTGGATCATTTCCCACATGCATACTGCTTTCAGATGAAGCAGGTCTTTCAGATTCTGGGCCATGATTTCCAGCTTCATGTGGGCCAATACCAGAGCTAGATTGAGAACCTTGATTCTCAGGCATCAATGCAGGGCCTCCATGGCTCTGTGCTCGAGCATTCCCATCAACCATTCCAAGAGACCCAGAATTCTGGCCAGCAACATTCTGCTGCATTCGTTGTTGAGCAATTGCCATTCTGCTTAAATCAGATTTATTGGCAACATCACGCCGTTCTAATAAGTATGTACGAAGCCAGTAGTACAGAGCCTGACATCAGATAGCCAGATTATCATTTGAGAAGATATGGAGTAGTATGTCACTAAGCTATGTAAAAAATTTACCTGCGGATACACAGCAGCAATCTTTAACAGAACAAGTTTGGTGTGTGTTGCCTCTGACCTCTGCAATGAAAGCAGTAACTGTGGAATCCACGAAAGCCAAACCCAGTAGGGAATTTGGTCAAGACACTTGTCAAAAGCCCTCCCTACAGGCTCATTGGGTGTATCGAAACTCAGAAGAAACAGAACACGAGCAAGGTGACTCCGTGAGTTGGACACACCAAATCTAATACCCTGTAGAAAACAGCTGACAGCATACTCTAGCCAGATCTCATCATGAGTTTCCTTATAAGCCTGTTGTAAACAATTAGAACAAGCAATAACAAAGTTAACAGAAACAGCAAACACATGGAAAAAATTCTTTAGGAGAAACAGCGAACGCATGGAAAAAATTCTGCGGCAAGAAGAATCAATACCAAGTCACAGTAATTTCCCCAGCTTATCCATCCTTTAGGGAGATTCTTGAAGAGGCTAATAGCATTGGAATATGCATTATTAGCATTTTCGGAATCACTCATTTTTAAAAGAAAATCTCCCTTGAGGCGAAAAATTTCAGCCTTGTGCTTTGGAGGAAAATATTCTAAATTTGTGCTATTGATCAAATTAAGACCACTTGGGAGTTCTCCCTTCATTTCCAAATAAGCTTTTGCCTGTTCTCTTATCTTCACAAATGCCTCCTGAAAAATGAAAGCAACTCATCAGTGCTCATCCAATTTTACTTGAAAAGGACTACCTTCTCCAAGTCTTTGAAAAAAGTGCTTATGTTAAGTTTTTATGATGTAAAATCATTGTATGCATTACCCATAGTTGAAGAATGAAATTGCATGATGTATTAGCTTGTTATCACACTGCTGTATCAGCTAACTTATTTTTTGATGGAGTGCTGATGCATGTTTCACATATTAAGTATATTCATACACTAAACATCAAAAGCTATTGGATCGATAAATCCAATCACTTCCTGCTTTTCAAAATTATTGCCATACCTGCACTTCCATTGTCGAATGACCATACATCTTCTCAAGTATTGTCACACAAACATCATGCAGTCCTTGCTTACGGGCAACATGAGCAAGTTTGTTGACATTCCAAGCTTTGTCACGGTAGCCAAGGTGATGAAGTTGTGGATTTGTCGTGCCGAAGTCCTTAAACGCATCAATTACAAAATTGTATATATCATTTCTCCATTGAAGGAGGTCATACCAAATAGACATGTTATCCCACTCGTTCGGAGTTCGTAGTCTCCAGGTCTCAAGTATATCTTTGAGATCTGCATATGTATTTCCATGCGCACCAGCAACAGAATTTCCTGAATGTTTGTTCCCATTGGCAATGTCCACTAGAATCCTAGCTGATTCTTGGACTTCTACTAATTGCTGGAACTGCTGCAGCAGAGGAATTCTGGCATGAACCGACATTTCAGGCAATTGCCACCAGTGCTCTAAAGCAAGTTCAACACCCTTCCCAACAAGATTTTCAGCATCAGCCACACCATTCGTATTTCTATCATGAAGAGCAAAGAAGGCCTGGATAATCCGAAGTTTAGGGGTTTCTTCCACTTGAGCCTTAGGAATCACATGATCCTTCAAGTATGCCCAATCAGGCAGTTTCCATAAGCAGTCCAGGAGGATCTCATAGTTCTCCACACTCTTTCCAAAGTCCACCAGAGCATCCCACTGACTGAGCTGTGTAGCACAGTATAGCCATTGCTCTTCCCAGAGACACATCTCAGCCTTAGGAACTGTATTGTTGTAAGTACCTTGTGTTGCCTTAACCATGGCTTGGTAAAAGAGACTTTGAGCACGCTGCCAATATCCATGTTGTACTAATGATAGCCCTGCCTTTGTTTCTGCACTGACTGATCTTTTCTTCCACAATCCACACCTCATATCCTCCTCATTCAGCAAGCGATAAAGCTCAGCAAGAGATTCAGAGCATTTTGTCTCAGTCGTGAATAGCATTACATGACTCTCAAGCAAAGCTAAGGCAATATGCCAAGCATTATATGTTTTCCCAATGTATTTAATAAGCTCACTCGGCATCCTCGGTTGAGGGTGGCTCAACTGCAGGCCCTCAAGAAGTGCTTGCACAACATTTGGTCTGCTGGCTTGCTGCTTCTTATGGTAATCTTTGGACAACAAGGTGATCATTGGTTTAGCGAGCGCAATCTGTTCATCTTTCTGTAAGGTCACCCAAACTATAGGAAACACCAGCACCCACAAATGGTATGCAACATTAGCCTCAGTATGAGCAAGCTCTCTGAGTGGGATTACCAGATCAGCCACCTACCAAAAGGAGAGTGAACTTAATTAGGCAGTATAATAGCAGTCTTCATCTAACCAAACGTCATTTAATAAAATCTTATCCATGGTTTTCTCCTTTGCTCAAGAGAAGCTAAAGACAGGTCTATAAAAAATAAGATTAGCACCTTTTGGTGGTGAAAAGCCCAAAGAGAAACTTAGAGCTAATTATGAAACTTATCATTCATGAAGCACATCTCAATTACATGAGTAGCATGTTGGCGCAACATAATTAGAGCAAACAAGCAAAGTAAACAATGTTAGTCACTATATATATCTTCAAAAATCAGAAAAACAGCAACCTGAAGTTTGCTCATCTCAGTGAGAAACTTTGCATGCTTGAGAACAAGGCTATCAAAGGTAAGAGGAGCATCATCAGCACATTCTACAGCATCAGTCGACTGCAGCTGACTCAAAGAACCATCAGGAAAAGAACCAGAAGCTAACAGTGGTGGAACCCTGGCAGAATTTGGGGCAAGAGTGATAGGTTTGTCCATGACCAATATAGCCAATAAAAGATCAAGGCCTTGTTTTAACCAGAAAACATCACCCAAAGCTTCCCAATCCTGAATGTGAATTATGTATTGCAGCCTTGCAAATAAGGTCTTTGGTAGAGTATCATTATAAAGTGAGAAGAACTTTCTCCTTATTTCTGGATCCCTTGCTCTAAGACCCAACATATATTGTCTCTCTACCTTTAGAAACACTTCTTGACGTAGGGGGTGGGGATATCTGAAGTTAAGCAAGCAACAACAAATCAGAATGTAGATAATGTACAACAGCATTAAATAGACAATACTATCTATTAAGGTTAGCTCTACAACCATCTAATCTAAAAAAAGTAAACCCATACATATGGCGTGAGCTAATTTATTTACACTATGTAACAGTCCCCTTTACTTACGGGTCATGACTTTCATTTTAACTAATATCCATCAAATGGACAATTTAATCAAGAGGATTGTAACAAGTGAGCAAGAATTCAAACTATGACCTCCTAGTCTAATACTATGTTAAAGTTAGCTCTACAACCAAGTTTAAGCTTATAGATATGATGTGGACTCCTATATTTATGTTATGTAGCACTAACTTACTTTGACTCATCAGCACAAATTCCATAAAGAAGCTGGAGATATTTATCATCCCATTCATCTAGAGCATTGGCAGGAAAATTTTGCTTGTCCACCTGTGAAAGTTTCTGAAGGAAAGTAACTATTTCTTTTTGAGAAAGGAAAGCATTAGATGACATAGATGCTCCTGGTTTTCCAAAGTCATCTTCAATCCACCCCTTTACCACATCCAGTATGCAAAGAAGCACACTAGCATCCGTACCTTTCTCTGACAGAAGGCCATTCAGAATTTGGGTTACAGCACGCTTACAATCAGGAATGAGCATGTCTCTTTCCCCGATGAGTTTCAAAACTGACTTTAGATTTGTTATGACAGCCCCAACGTCAGCACCTTGACGAGATGAAGTGACTGCAGAATCGGCTTCAGTTCTCTAACCCAACATAATGAACATGCATTAGTCACTCATCAGAAGACAAATGATTTAGAGGTTACAGTGAATTGGAACAGAATTTTCTAACCTCCCACATCAGCTACAGATATATAAATGTAATTGCCAGATCTTACAATGAACAAACTAGAACAATTATAAAAGTAAAAAATTAAAATGAAATAAAAATGCAAAAAAATATAAATAAATAAACACCTTCTAGAGACAGTATATGCCATCAAATACTTCAAGTAGGCATGGCCAACTCAGAAGGATGATGGTGATGATGATAGCTCAAAATCAAATTTAGAAGTGAGTTTGATATGAGTGGAATGTAATAGAACCTAAAGGGTAATAGCATAGATCTGATCATTTTTAGGATCTGAGCAAACTATACCCAGAAGTGAAAATTTCATTCACGATCAGTAACATAAAAACAGATCCCAACAAAATCCAAAAACCCAGCCCACGATCCAAATGAATGGCAAGTTCAGACTTCATATAAGTAAATATAATTTTATGCTAAAAGATATTCTTGGTATGATTTCCACCACCATGTCACCCATGACTTTAAATATTATAAAGACCAAATATCGTGCCATCTAGATCCTATCAAATTGAAATCCTATTTGACGTAAATAGCAAGGTCTTACTTAAAATGAACTTTTACGAATGTGAGGATCCTAATTTTCTTCTAGATCAGATTTTAACTTTTCAATTTATAATCATTAATACATATGTGTTTCCCTCAATTTTGCATAAGCATTTTTCAAAAAGCAAAAGCAATTATTTCCTTTTGTACTTAAACTGCATAATTGAGAAGACTGCTTATTTCCCTTCAGTGAACACCTCAAAGATCTCAACAATAAATACTTATAAGAAAAATAAATATTATCAAGCTTACGTAAGGATGGCATACAGGGGGGAAAAATTCCAAGTGTCGTTTTTAATGTTTCATAAGGGGGTTATCAATTTATATTTCAAAACATGCATATTTTAAAATGGGATGGTTTAGGAGTGGATGTGCAGCAGCCCAGAGAGCTTTAAAGATAACAAACTGAAATTTGAATATATGCATCTACACACAAAGCAAAAGAGAGCATAACATGAACCTCGCTGAACGTCATGGCTATTCATATTATTAAGGCACCTTAGCTTGCATTAAACCTCAGGATTTAAAAGTGCATAAGAATTTCTTTCAAACAACACGAACAAATCAGGCAACAATCTGCATAAATTTAACAAAGAACTAAAATAAGGAATCTCTCCAGGACAAAAGAATCAGCGAGACCTGTCTTAAATGGGACCCCGTCGATAAACTCATATCCCGTGCCAGTCGCTGAAAAATGCGAACTAAGCTATGGGGATCAACAAAGTTTTTCTGCACCTCTGTCAACGTTTTAATGACCAGCAAGATAAAGCTAATTGAATTGGCTGAGCTGTCCTCCACAGATGCCTGGGAAGCAGTAACAAAGCCAATATGTTTTTGTATCAGCTCATCAACCTTTTGATACAGCACTTTTACATCTGGCGGTGTAGTGGCTGCATCAAGCGGAAATGCTACAAAAACCATCTTCAGAAGTGAGCATAATGACTTTCCAGCATCTAACATCTTGTGCTTGAAGCAGGGTTCAAGAATCTGAGTAAGAAACAAACATTGTTACTCGACAAAATCTGAGTTCAAAATCGAGGAGATTATCTATGAGGAATGATAACAAAACAAAGAAGTTGTCTGCCCATCAGCATACTTGAGAAATCTGGTTGATGTTGTTTCGAATGAACAAGTGTGGCTGCTTTTCCAGTACTTTATTCATGACGTCCAATCCCTGGGCCAGTGCAGTGGAAGGGTCTTTGGATTGGGAAGGCTGAATACTGCTAAGAAGCTTTTCCAGATAATTGAACTTAACATTGGCATTTGGCCACACTTCTAAGGCTTGTGACAGGAGATCAAGAGCTTGTTTGTACATAGTGCTTGCTTCCTTATCCTTAGGCTCAATGACTAAAGCCACCTGTTTCAGACAAACGATGTTGGCATGCAGGATCACACACTATTAAAATCACAGATAAAGGACCAAGCAATCAAAACAGCTAAGACTCTTCTTATGGAATTTAAAAAGAAAAATTCAATTGAGCACATTAGAGCGGTCAACTCAAAAACTAAAGCTTAAGCTCAAACAAAATACTCACTCTAATAAGAAAATTAATAATCATTTCTTCCATAGCAGCGTTAGGTTTGAATTCCTCATCAGGCTGGCTGCCAGAGCCTGGGGTTTCAATATTAGGGATTGATGAAGCACCACCTGGTGACATGACACAGAGCGATTGAAGACCTGGCTCAACCTTAACCCGCTTACTTGGATCTTCAGCAAAAGAGGGTCCATCCGTGGGACGCTTTGGATCAGCACTAGTAGTGCCAGTGCTAAATCCATCATTGCTTTGGCTTGGAACATCATTATCAGCCATTGCCTTCTCATTCTGCCGCTGCCTCTCCCATCCAACTACCAATCCTGCAAGCTCAATTGCAAGTCGTCTGTTTTCTGCAGTCGTATTATATGGCAACCCAAGGCGGCTGAGAGAATTCACCATCTGAGGCACAAATTGTGCTCTACAGCTATAGAAAAGATCAGAATGGCGAACAATAAGTTGGAAAATATGAATTAAGTTTGGAATTGAGTGGCCTTCCTCAACCAGAATTTTCTTTGTGTATCTTATCCAAATTGGCATGCGAGTATCCCCAAGAGGTAACCGCCGTGGTAAGGCAGGCATCAGGATGTCAAGTGCCTGCTTGACCAACATCTTGTTTTCTGGTTGGCATGTACGAAGAAGGGCCACAAAGACCTGCGATTTCATTTACATGCCAGAAAAATTCTTTCATCACATTGATGGACATTTAAGTGAATTTATCTGGGCATTGAATTAATCCAAAAGACTAAATAACTTGGCAGCACTACAGTATTATTTGAGATGTACAGTGCACAGAATAACATAGGTGCTCAAGTTAACAAATGTATGATACCTGTTAAAAAAATAAATAAGAAACTATGTTCTTTTTCTAAAAGTAGATAATATCATTGCAAGTTTAAAACTAAAGAAAAAGATGACCAGTCTTATGACTATTATAGTTTTTGCAGTACATGGAATATGATCAAATAGAGTCAACAGCATGCTAAATCTGTGTCTTGGTATTTGGCAGATCATTGGCTAATACTGGGATTACTGCTACCATCAAGTAAGGGGAAATATTCATTTGCACGTGATGGATTTGATCTACTATTGTTTGAACCAAAAGCATAAGCTTATCAGATCATGCACAGTTCAATATCTTGTTGGTTAATGAGCCCCCTTCCTTGTGGGTAAAAACTCTGATTAAAGCCCATCAATTTTACCACTTAGTTAAATCCGAGTAAAATGAGTGGCATTAAAAAATTCAAGATATCCTGCTCCAGTACTACACATGAATCAAAACCATCTGAACTAATTGCGTAAGCCTAATAGACTTAGTATGCTTTCATATTCATTATTTAACAGCATTGTGTAATATAAATTACCAAAGAAAAATTGCCAAAGTTCTAAAGACGAGAGTGAAAATGCAATGCCTAATCTTTTCACCATTTTATATACCGTCCACATGTCATGTAGCCTGTGAAATATTTATGAACATACCTGAAGTATTATCTTTTCTGGAGCCTGATATGCCTCCAAGAAATGACAAACATTAACAAATGCCCACTGCTTACTGGCACTGTCTTCACGCTTGAGGTGATTCCATCCAAACTTGATCAGTTCTTTCCTATGTTGGACAAGATCATTCTGGAGATACTTGAGAAGTAAAGTGGCAAGCTGCAAAAGCTCTATTCTCAATGGCTCATCATATTCAGCAGAAACCTACAAAAGAGGTTACATCAGGAAAGGAAAACATCATCCATCACATGGTGAGAAAAACGTCCATATATATTATTCAGGTACTTATTAGTAAATTATGGAGTCCAGTTCAGAAGATACCTCTTCTGGAGGATCAAGAAGCTTGTCAACAATTGTTTTGATAATGTTAGGATCAACAACATCCCAACTTTGGCCATTTTGAAAAGCAAATGCAAGCATAGGAAGGATAAGCATTTGCATCACAATCACCAAGTGCTCATGACTAAGATGTTTGGTCTGGAAAAGATTCAGGAAATGCAAGAGAAGTTGCCTTTTCATGGCAGGCTGGTATCCTTCAGCAACCTAAAAACACAAAAAATTAAAAAATAAAAGAAAAAAACAGGGAAAGCATGACATTATGATGATCGTATTAATCTCAGAACATGAGTAGTAGACGTCAAAAACAAATACTTAATGTACCTCAATTATATAAAATTCCTTCAGGAAGGTATAGTCTATACGTGTATGGTACTGAAAAATCGAGAGGATGTCAAAGAGAATACTAAATTCAGGAGTGCCATGCCGTAGGTAGTTCAGGAAGCATTTTATAAGCCATTTGCTTTCTTTAACCTGCAATAAAATGCTCTGATGAATATCTGATAACTGAAAAAAAAAAAAAAATTAGATGCATGATATATAGAAGGCAAACAGGGATCTCTTTTTTATTTTAATATTATTTTATAAATTTATTTTTCTGGATAAGTGGGGACCAGGGATCCCCTCAAGAGCTTGACTCAAATTTCCAATACAGATGATCAACATGGCCAATTCACCCTCAGAATTAAAAGGATAAATTCCTATGAAAATGAAGCATGAGAAACTGAATTCCAGATTAAGCACATTATCCCAATACAATGTCAAAGTATTTTGTCACTGTTGAACTTTATAACAACTAACAGTTATACGTGACTGTCACATATAACATAGTTAGCAATTTTCCATCTGACTTACTTGCACCAAGTCCAGCTCCTGCTCATTTTGCAACCGTGATATTCTTGCAGGAGATTTCCAGAGCATTACTAGGGTATCAAAAACAATCCGGTTGCTCTGCAACCAGCCAGGGATCAGTTTGACCAATGTTTTTACAAGCGCAAGTCCCTGAAAGTACCCGTCTGAAATTGAACCAGGTGTGGTTATAGCAGAACTATCAGAGGATGCAACAGGGACACCTTCATCACTCAATAGGGGAGACCCAGAAGTTGTTGCAGCCTCAGATTTGGGTAGAAATTCAGGAAAGGCACTTCCAATTATTTTCTGTGGTGACTTTGCAAGTTCATCTCGCAAAGGCTGGCCAGCATCTGATCTAATTATGTACATAAACCTGGATAAAGACAATAATTAGCTATGAAATGAAACACACAAAAAATCTCTAATCTTAATCTTACCGTCTAAAATATTTTGGCAGACTTAGTCGAGCCAGAAAATAATCAACAGCTTGGGTTGCATATTTGTTTAAGAACTTTGTAAGTGGTAGACGGTATGGACTATTAATTTCGCTATACACTTGTCCCGGTGGAAGGGCTGCTTCCAAATCAATCGTCAAAGTGACAAGATCATCAAGGAACTTTGATGCAGCACTTGGAAGCAAGTGGAAAAGCTCGATTATGGCTGCATATGTAATAACAAACAGTATGATATCATGAGTACATGCCAACAAAAATTATTCCTTCACAGGTAGGAGAAAAAATGATGCATCACCAGAAGCAATTTTTGGTTCTTCACCAGCCTTCCATGACTTCTGACTTTGTGCAAGTTTTTCGGGTTCCAGCCATTTCTTTAGGTGCTCTAACAATTTTCCTCCCAAGGTAACATTAAACCAATTGGACAAAAGCTCAAGAAGACGAGCAAGACCTTGCAGAAGTGGCATACTAAGATTCTTGGTATGTGCCAAATTAACCAGTATAGGTCGGAGGCTGCTCTGCAGAAGCTCTTTGGGCATTCTCTGCTGATTGATAACCTGAACAGGAGCAACACAGCACTGCATAAGTTTCTCCCTTTTTTTTTTTTTTGTTGTGTGTGTGTGTTGGGGGGGGGGGGGGGGTGGTGCGGGGTGGGGTGTTGTATTTAAGAGTAAGTAGGCTTTGGTCATTCTAGATTAGTGTTTTGTCCATGTACTCCTGTTTCAACTAAATAATAATAATCATAATAAGAAAGAGGTAAAAATATGAAAAATTTAAAGAGAGAACACTAGGTGATGGACAGTGACGGAGTAATGGGTTTAAGCAATGATTTCAATGGGACCTGCCGAAGACCCTCCTTTGCAACAGCAACTATTTCTGGTGTTCGACAAGTCAATGACTTAAAGAACATTGAAATAATCTTTGCACGCAATTCTGTATGATTTGGAGTCTTGAAATCTGTCCATGCCATTGTGGTGCAGAGTAATTCAATACAAGCAGTTCGGAGTTTATTCAACGAGGTGGCAACTTTGGGATTCACAAACTTCACAACCCACACATTCTCATCAGCCTCAGCAATTTGTAGTGCTTCTTGAAGGAAGTTAACTAACTCTTGGGTCAACTTAAGGAGGGGAGGCCTCAACGCTAAGCAGAAATTCAAAGCGGTAACTGTTCCAACCTACATACAACCAATAGAATCAGTAAACTGCAAAAATGCGGTGTGCATGAGTCTCCATAGAAGCATCACTTACTTGCTGATCAATAGTCTTAGACTTAAGTGGTCGCCCGATTAGAGGCTGAAGCAATTTCTGATATCGTGGTTCTAGCAATTCAGATACCTCACTGCCTGTTCGATTGGCCAGAAGTGCCAAGCATGACTGAACATTTTTCCTCACAATGACAGATGCATTGGGATTGAACAATTCTGAAGCAAGAAAATCAACCACATCTTGAAAACTTTGTCTACGAGGTTCACTGTTTGCCTCATCAACATTATTTACCACACGAAGAACTTGTGTGAGCACTTGACTTGTCTCATCCTGCTCTTTAGTAGCATATATGGGAAGCTTTTTTAGAACATATACAAGTCCCAGCACAATTTTCACTTGGAAAAGGCATAATGTCTCAACAGTAACCTTCCCGACCAAAGCACCAAGTCCCATAACACCTCCCATTTGTGCCTGCCACATATTACCATAGCAACAATGCAGAAGACGGGGCAGTAATTGCTCAAAAACAGGGATACGAACACTTGGTGGTGGCGAGTAGACAGGATTCATCGAGGGGCTAGACACAATCATCGGAGTACTGGGGCCTCCTCTAGACATCAAGAAATCAGCATGTTTTGCACGAGCAAGGAAGAGGAGTATTTCAGCAAAAGTATTTAATGCACTTAATGCAGCTTTTGCATGAACCCTATTTTCATCAGCCAACACATCAACTAAAGCATCTAAGAAAATTAGAGGGTCCAACTCTTTTAAGTTAGAACAGCTGCTATTCTTTGACCTTAAACTGGCATTTAAATTCGAAGGATGCGAAGCAGCAGGATTTGCAACTGTGCTGTTATTGAAGGAATGATCAATATGAAATATCATTGCAAAATGGCGGCAAATGTTCACAAGATAATCATCTTTGGGTTCACAGAGATCTGGATCCGCACTAGCAGCAATAATTGTCTTCAGCAAAATCTTGAAAACCGATTTCTCAGCCATAAGCTGAGTCTTTGTTTTGACACCTAAATCAGCCTGCAAATATCCATCGTATCATTCAAGCAGCAACAGGTTTGATAAAATTTCAGGTAGCTTCTTTTGGAAAAAGAAGCTATTGGCAGTGAAATGAAACCCATTGGAATATAAAAAGTTGAGAAAATCAATAAAGATTGATGCTCTTACAGTCTAAATTAGAAAACCAATCAAAAATCCAACCACATTGAACATCAGCTAAATATTCACCATGCGTGTGAGAGAGAGAGACCATGAGATTTCATCCAAAACATGTATAATGCAACAATTTGAAGATAAAACATTTGCAAAGAAGTGAAACTAACAAAGCTTCTATAACATCAGTCATCCATATTTTTCAAGCTATCTTCAGTTTCTGCAATATTAAATTAATAATAATTAAAAAAAGGGGGAAAATTTTAAAAAATAAAAAAAACCCTTATTTTATGTCTCCTGTCTCCTTCCAAATTCAGTACCCTATTTTTGAAGCAAATTTCAATAGATTCACAAATGAAATGACGTATTGTGTCAAGTAGGGATATTTCAGAAAATGAATGAAATAATTTTTGTCTCCAAGTACTAATTACTCTCAAATACTTATCTCAAACAACAAGCAAAAGAAAGAAAGAGTATAAAAAAGTGAGAGGCAAACTAAGAAAGACAACAAAAGGGGCCTAACAAAAGGGTCCAGATATCTATACCTATATTATATATAGAGAGGGAAGAAGGGGTGGGGGAAGGGGGAAGGGGGCGAGCGGAGGGGTAAAGAGAGAGACTATCACTATTAGAATTATGGATATTAAGCATTTTCTTTAGACAGAGAGGGAAACCTAAAATATATATATATATATATATATATCCATCACGAGCCAATAAGGGAAGACAACTGATACAAGGGAACTCCAATATGCTCTCTGATGTCAATTTTTGTATAGAGATTCAATCGTTTTCATGACACTATCCTCACAGCTTCTTTCAGCAGAAAGACATTTTTAGAGTGCTCAACAAAGCAGAAAATAGCACCATACAGAAAACAAGCACCTTGCATCTTGGCTAAAAAATGTTAAGATCAGAGGAAGAAAGAAACATGAGAAGGCTTCAGGTTCTTTTTATATGTTCCATTTACCAAAAGCACAACATTGAACCACTCTTCACAAGAAGAAGTATTGTCGGTGCCAAATTTCCATCAGGGGTAAAAACACCAAAACCTTTCTTTGAAAACTTGAAAAACAAAATATAACAAGTGCCGAACTAACCTTTATATCTGAGGACTCTGACCTGTGCAATGACGGGTCTGCATTTGAAACTAGCAAAGTAGAGAGCTGCTTGGGAGTGTAGCCTTCATCAGCAATATTTCCTGGCAAGTTAAGCTGAGAAGACAGGCAAACATGAATGAATGATAACGCCTGTCTTCGGTAGAAAGTATCTACACTACCATTTTTGTGCATAACAGCTGCCACAGCAAGATTTATACAACGATCCAAAGGCACCAGAAAAGGCGTAGAAGGCTCAAAGGTCAGAATCAAGCGAAGCCCATGCTCAGGATTCTCCTTGCAATCAAGTGCAAGGGGTTCCTTAAGAAAACGTCTGTTGCGACCCCCTAACTTGCCCAGAAGTTGCAAAGATTTTCCACCCCAAGGATATGGGGTAGGTCTTAAGTGGGACCAAAGAGCTAAGATAACCTCAGACATAACATTGGCCATGCTGGGTTCCAGAAAATCGGGATTTAAGCTATCAACCCAGAACTCAAGTGTTCTCAAACCTAAACTCACCAGATCATCACTTCCCTTTAGACACATAACGAGAGGCTTCATGAGACGGGGAAGATGAGGTAAAAGTGAGCTCAATCGTGCAGGTAATTTTAAGCATAGCTCCAGCAATAAATCCCTCATGTCTTCTCCAGATGGACCATCAAGCATTGTCAATAGCATATTAAGGCAAGGTTGCAGCATGGGAATCAACTCCCTCAGCAAGAGTTCACATTTGCATCCTGAAAGTGCTTGGAACATCATACGAAGGAGTTGCAGATAACCAAGTGGTTTTTCAACTTCTGTTGCATTTTTCATACAGATTTCCATTATAACAGGAACATGAGGCTGTAGTATTCTCTCAAAGTCAGAAGGAGCTTTTGTAACAGCAGCAAATATAAATCGAAAAAGCTGCAACACCAACTTTGCTGCTGGAGTATCGGGATTCTTTAAGACATCAAGTTTGCTGCTCACAAGGAAACTCACCAAAACATCAGCAAATGGGCGGTATACCTTAGGAGCTTGAAGAAGGGTTGAGAATATGTGGACTAACTGAGTATTAGAAATCATGCACTCAAAAAGTTCGGGCATGCATAAAGAAAACATGTCCATAAGATCTCGAGGTTCCATAATTGCCAAAATCTGAGAGAATAAGTTAAGCATTTCCCTTTCCTCGTCCTTTTCTTTAAATAAAGCTAAGCAATGAACACCACTCTTTAAAACACCAGCAGCTTTCCAAACCTGTAAGAAGTGAAGGTCAATGGCAGCACATAAAAACCATGGAACAGAAACCTGAAACCACAAGCTCATGCAAACTACCTCATCTTCTCGCATCCCCTTAAAAGCTTGTGGAGCAGGCATTTGTGAAACAAGAACCTGTTGGTGTGCTCCATGTGTAGAAGAAACCTGAGATCGAGGAGTATGTGCATGGGTGATGCTCCATATTATTGTCTTCATTCCTGATAGATTCAACAAAAGTGAAAAATGCACAACTTTAATAAAAGAAATCATTGTCGGCCAAAAGAAAATAAAAGAAACCAAGGCATCAACACTTCATGTTTTCCTCATAACACAAAAAAACACCTAATCACGAGAAGAAATTTCATTACCCATCACCAAGGTCTTAATCAAATGCTTACAATCATTCACTTCCTTAGCATGCTCTACAGGGACCTGCAGGTTCAACACAGCCTGCAAGCAGTAAAAGGCAGGATGGATGAGTCCAGGAGGAAATTATATTTACACTAAGGCCCTGTTTGTCAAGATGAAAGTATTTTTCTAGAAAAATGTCTCTTCATTTTTCCATGTTTGTTTAAAAAAAAAGTGGGACAATTATTGGAAAACATTTTTCCTTTTTTGGGAAAAATAGAGACTTATCCATAACTTATTTTTTAAGAAAATAACTTATAGATTATAAAAGCATAAGTCATTTTCCCACCAATTTATAAGCTCTATCTATAAACCATTTATTACCAATGATATTTATTATTAATTTTTAATAATTTTTTATTTAGACAGATTTATTTCTCATTACAGAATATGCTTTACTATTAATTATCCTGATATTTTCATCATCCAAATATTTGGAAAAAAAAACAAATAAAAGAAAACTACTTTTATAAAATTAGCCAATCAGCTGAAAACATGTTATTTTTCAGAAAAACCCTTTTAAAGAAAAATGTTCTCCATTAACTTTTCCACAAAACCAACAGAGCCTAAAGTTTAACAGAGACCATTATCATAGTCTAAGTGAATGAAATTAATGAAAATAAAACCAATTTGTCTATATTAGTACATATACTACTGAAAATAATCAATCCCTAAATGCTCACATTCGATACAGCTCTTCTAGCAAATAGTCAGCACCTCACCAAAACAAAGTTACTTCATCCAAAAGTTAAATTATGGGTAGAAATGGAGTGTTAAAACTATGCTTCGGCACTCCCCTCATATGTGAGCTAACACACAATCAAGGAACATTAAGTAGAACTAGTTATACACAATGGCATCACAGTCGACATGGTAAGTTAGCTGGCTACTCAAATAAGCACATGGCCATTTGATCAAAATATCTCCATGTAGGTTCTGATAAATGTTTCAATAGATGAAATCTTCTTTCAATGTCATACTAGGAAGATGGATACCACTTAGTGTTTATCTATCCACAGGGGGACAAGGATATACTATTAATCTTAACATTACAACTAAGCTAGAACATGTACAGATGTCTTCAGAATATTTTTATATAAAGTGATGAAGAGGACCATGGTACCTGCCTTGCACAGGAATAGCAAACAAATTAGAAGAAGCTACTGACTGACATAGATTAGTATCTACTCATTAATCTTATATACGAAAAAGCAGTTGCATAATTCATCAGATTAATCAAGAGGTGTAATCTGAAAAGAATAGGAAGCACAGCAGCTATTGTATAAAACAAGTGGAATTATCTTCTCAAATGACCTGCACAGGAAGTTCAAGCTTTGACCGCAAGGAAGTACAATCCTTTCCCTCTTCACCTTCCTCCAGAAGCTAGCAGTGGAATAGTAACAGCATTAAAAAGATAAGAAAAGGTCCAGCTTTAATGTGATCACAATGGGTACATCGCCCCTTAACCTTCCAATAATAGCACCAGAATACATGCAAAATAAGAGAATACTAAACCTAAAAGTTTCAATCAAAAGCATGGAAAAGCAAATAGAACATGCACTTCTCCCCCACCCAACCCCCTTACTGGGGAGGGGAACAAATATTCGCAAGCATGCACATTTTGGTTGAGTCTGCTAAATATGAATCAGTACTCAAATGTGATGAGGGACGCCAGAAAATTTTTAAGCACACAACAAAGTAATGAACTAAGTAAGAATAACACTAGAAGAATTATGATAACTTACTATCACTCATGGAGCTATCAAGTGACAATTTCTTTCACATAAAAATAGATACCGTGATGCAAAATCAGCCATAAAGCAGTGAATTGCTTGATGCACTTTAACTATAAACAAAATATGGACTTAGAACCCCAATTGATCTTTTTGAGGGGATAACTCAGCAGACCTAAATTGATAGACACCATCATCTAACTGCGACAGGTTGAATGCAACAACACTTCAATAATATAAAGGGAAAACACACTAAGAGAGCCAAAGTTTTTTCTACTTTCATTTTAGGACCTATATTTTCAAAATTATCATTTCAGGACCTAAATTTTCAAGACAAATCCAAATAGATCTCTCCATAACTTATGTTACAAATGCCATTGAAAAAAAAAACAATATAGGTCCCGAGAAAAAAAAAATACAAGGACCTAAGCTTTTTAAACTTCATTTTTTCCCACTTTTGATAGGGGGGTAAAAAAGTCATCTATTTTGGACCCCATATTTTCTTTTCACAATTTGAGGACCAATGTTTTTATTTACTTTAAATTTGAGGAACTAACCTTTAACAGCACTGGTAACGGAAAGTAAACAAGATCCTACTATAAAACATTTTCAAAACATTACTTGGTAATTACTATTGTTTTTGTATGTTTGTATGGCTTAGTGGATGTCTGTTCTACACATGTATAGTTTTAGGCTTGTATTTCTTTTAGTTTGCAGGTTGAACTCTAGAACTTGTAGTTGGTTCTAAAAGCTCCTGGGTGTCTAATATAGCCAACAGATAGGCTAGGTGAGGGAATATAGATCATTATGACCAGAATTGTATAGACTGGAGTACTTTCAAGAGAACATATGTTCTTGTGGTGTCATAGCTCGCGTCAGTACATTTTCCATCGTCAATAAAATCCTCCTGCCCTATTAAATCATAGGTGTAACGATTTGGCATCATATCTTATTGTGATTGCTTGGAAATGACATGAAGGAATGAAAGAGTTCAATCCATGGGGAAATCAATTCTGACTTTAGATAGAGATGCATTGATCTCAACAATCAATGTAGAATCTCAAGGATGAGTTTTGATCTTCAATTACATATCTTTGGAGCAATTAGTAATGGGTTTTACAATAATAGTCGATGCAAAAGCTCACAAATGAGGTTCAATCTTTGGTGTGCCATCTCATCGAACAACATAAACTTGTGCATATGGTATGAATTATATAATTATTACTTAACACACACAACCCCCACCCCCCAACAACCAAAAAAAAAAAAAAAAAAAACAAAAACAAAAAAAGCTATAGATTGAAACTTTTAATTATGCCCATCAAAAGGACGATTCAATTAAATGGGATGAAATGAGTACATAGAGATTCAAATTCACAACTTCCTACTCCCATGCTATGTTGAGATTAAACATACAATCATCTCAACTATAAATGTAAAGTTGTATATTATATTTATTACTTAAAGAGTAATAAACAGTTCTCACTCAAAGATGTTCAAGTGGAATTTCATCTAACACCTTTGTTGTCTTCATTTTAATCATTAAAAAGTTCTTGAGCTTTAGGAATGTTGTCTACAATTCTTCTTTCCTTTCCTCAACAACTAAAGATGGAACAACAAGCTTCAACCAATCTGCCAAAATCATGAAGATACATGTACAAAGTGTGTTGCCACATGGTATAGGCTGATAATACACAAGTGAAGAGGGTCATCGACTTTTAGGCACAAGAGATAGATAGGTCGAATTGACCTCTCAAAGGAAGCTCCTTGTAATCCAAAAGAAAAAGAAAATCTTTTAGCCACCGTTGACCACTTTGCCACAATGTCCCAATTATCTCTAAAAAAAGTTAGCACCAGATCCAGCCAAACTTAAGCTTTCTTTCTAGCTAAAGACCGGTGTGTGTTCTTAACATCCTCATTAGAAATAGGAGCCACCACCATCATCCCGGCATCCACCTAGAATAATCACCCTCTAATGATAAGAAAGTAAGCAAGCAAAAACAGGATTTACATGGCCTGTTTCCTTGAGCAGATTTTGGACGCAAAATTGCCAAGGTGAGTTTACCTGTTCTCTAGAAGAAACATAAGTACCCCGGTCATTCATCAATGATTACACCCCATTTCTATAGTCTTGCTGCTGAAAGTCTTAAAAAAGAAAAATCGTACAATCACTGGAGTTGAGGCAAACTGCTCTAGATTTTTGGAGTAAAAAGACTCAAGCTGCAAATGTCAAATGAAACCCCTGGAATAAACTCGTTACCCCTCCCAGGCTGCCAAAGAAGAGTTTAACCTGTTATTTGCATGAACCCAACAACAAGCCCCTCTAGCAGCATTAGTTATAGCAAAAATGTCATCAAAATAATCCTTGTTCAGCTTTTTTGGTAAAGATTTAAGCATTTTGGGCTAAGTGCCACTCTTAACATCAAGCAGCCTTTTACATGAGAACTCCACACTTCTTTCACACTGCAAGACCTATGATGCACTAGAATGAATGTCGGTTCAGTTGCTGAAAGCTCCAATAACAGAGGTGCTAAAGGCCAAAAATAGATGGCAAATGCTGAATTTTCAGATAAAGAAAATAAAGGCTTGCGCTTTAAGAGTAATCAGCCACTTTCTCCTCAGCATGTATAACCTCACAAGTCTGTTATTAATTTAAATGATGAGAAGGAATGGTTGGATTTGGGGCCAGCTAATGCATTGCAGCTGATGTTGGATTTGCCGCCACTAGCTTGGATCTATCCTTCAGGACAAGAACACTCCTCAGCGGAGACACTGATACAATCCTCAGCTAAGTATCCTATCTCGTGTGAACAATTAATATGTGGCTTCCAAGTTAGTATTTTTAGTATTAGCTACTGTTTCTTGTATTTTTGTATAGCCTAGTGATTTTATGTTCGCTGCATGTATGGTTCTATACTTGTGCTTCTTTTATTTTGAAGGCTGTACTTTTAGAACCCTAGAGTTGGCTCAAGAAGTTTCTAGGTGTTTCTAATAAAGCCTATGAATAGGTTTCATGAGGGAGTGCAGGATATTATGACCAGGATTGTATAGTTTGTGACACAATCCCAAGAATCTACAAACCTATGTTACGAGTTTACAGTAGAAGGGCTAAGGTTCCTATCGCACTTGAAGTGTCTTAGTGTGTGTGCCGTTGTGTGTGTTTTGTGACACCGTGTGGTGTAGCGGCTGTATTGTGAGATGATGGCTGCGGTGTCTTTGTACAGTGTTTGTGTGTTTTAGTTGGAGTGTGCTGTATTGGTTGTTACTAGGTGTGTCTGAGCAAGGTTGGATATATGCTGATGTGGCAAGAGAGGACGTGGCGAGTTGGTTAGAGAGTTTAAGAGGGCATAGATAGTTGATTCAGAAGGAAGTTGAAGGGAAATGGAATTGTATAGTGAGCTGTTAGCAGGAAATAAAGAGGAGATTGTTTGGGAAGCTTGACCTCAAGCAAGGTAAGCTTTAATCTCTCTTTGTGGAAACCCAACTTTCTTGACTGATTATTTGTTGCTGGAATTACCCACTGCTGTATCAGTTTGAGAGTTAGTTTGAGACCATATTTGCTCTTGAGGTGTCGGAATTGGCATCAGTGTACATTTTTCCATTCACATCAATAAATCCTTCAACTCTAGCCTTAGAGAACCCTAGGTGTAACAAAATGCATCCAATTTTTTCTTCTATTTGTTTTCTTTTATATTTTTTTACATTTTTTCTGATGGTGATGATTGGTGGGAGCCTTCATATTGTTGCCAGTAATGACATTGAGGATTGAAATCAAACAAAGAAAAATTGAGGTTTTTGGTCAACTGTTCCTATTCAGATACTATACCTTGTGGCCTTTCTAAGCCAACTAGATATCATAATTCACCAGAAATATTTACTCAACTAGGAATAGAATTCCTATCAAATAATAATAATTTCTTTTTGTTGCATACAACATAGTGAGCATGCAGTTATGCTATAGCCATATTATAAGCAATGGGTCCACAGGAAGAAGATGCCAATGACCAAAAATACAAAATAAAAGACAGATTTTCAAACAATTGTTCCAAAGCCAGGATTTGATGCAGCAGTCAACTAGCACCCATATAAAGTAAAAGTGGAGAAAAACATCATTAAAAAACTTTTGAAAATGACATTCCAAAATACAAATAGGAGGTACATTTCTTCTTTCTGAGTAACTGAAGAGCAATGTTTCTCGATCTATTTAATAAGAAAGTAATAAATCACCACTAGCATCCCTTTCCACCAGCTAATGTAACCAGAGACATAAAATTATTATGTATATACCTGGGGAATAGTGCGCTTGAAAGTACTAAATTTTCCAACAAAGGCATCCAGGATGCGGCCCTACACACACACACACACAAACAGAGCAAACTGTTAATGGGACATGTAAAATCAGGAACACACACACACACACACACAGAGATATAAAGCCAACAGGACAATGAGGAGCTAATAAAGTTCAACCAGCAAGATCCGGGCTTCATCCATTGATGCTTGATCAACTCCTTTTTCAAAAATTGGCTCCACCTTTGTTAATAAAAAACCAAATAAAGAACAAAGTCAACACAAAAAGCATACCATAAACGTTAAAAGTCTAAGGCTGAGCAATATGTTATTGAAAAAAGTGATAGCATACAGACCAGATTTAACATCAGTCGAGCACAAGTAGTGTGAATACTAAGCGATAATGATGCGTCATGCATGTTGCTTGAGAACAAATAGATTATGCGGGATAACTGCATTACACAAAAGTTTATAATCATCAGATAATTGAAAAGATAGGTCGACATAAATTAAAGTAACAAAAATATAGATATATAACGCCCAAGAATTTCCTATAAAAAAAAAATTAAAAAATTGCAATGTATAAGCTTCCGAGATGCTACAGATAAAATAAAAGCAGAATATTCAGCTGCATCTATGATGAAAGGAAAAATTGACTTTCAACAAAACAAATCAGAACTCGACCTGTGACAAGGAAAGATCCTGACGAACATGATGCACAATTTCAGCAAGTAAGCTGTAAGCCAATGGTCTTAAGGTCTCAAAGCATGCCCGACCTGGTCCTACCAACACACTGATAATTAAAACAAAACAAGTAAACAGTGAGACAATTGACATTATCACAACAAAAGATAAAAGCAAGTTTGATAGTCAAAAGTGTACAAATACTCATAATAAATTTTATAACAGAGACATCTAATCCAAAAGCTTAACCCCATAGACAGGTATGATAATATGTTTATGTTCTCATAGGCCCCCTCACATATGCTTTGAGGCATTGCTTTGGACTTATTACAAGAAAGTAATCGAATGAGAGTTCAATAGTGACATAGGAATAGTGCAGTTTCATGCGTATATGTTCAAACCTTGTCCCTCACTTGTGGAATGAGACATCGAATAAAACCAATCACATGGAGTTCATTAAATAGGTTGTTCAATGACAGTGTGAGATTTGAACTCACGATGATTGATTCATTGCTCCAATACTGGTAGAACTTGATATGCACAAATTCATCTAAAAGCTTAAGCTAGTAAATATAGATTTGATTCTGCATTTATATTTCAATAGTTTTCCCCCTTCTGATTACAAAAAAGCCGTATTAAGAGTAGTAATCCATACTTACCAAAACACAAGGTCATGTACAAATGCACCTTCTGTCACGTTCAAGACATTGACAAAGTTTGTTGAGTTGGCACAAAATTATTATATTTTAGTGCATTAATTTTGAGCAGAAAGAAAAATTACAGCAACAAGCCTGTGATTGATGGAAGAAAACTTCCATCCACTAAAGAGATAAAATGAAAGAGTTCCACAGTTCTAAGTTCTTCCATGAGAGGAAATTCATTTAAGTGACACCTTGATATTTCTTATTTCAAAGACTTCAATGAACCAGAGGGGTTTCCAACTAATGGGAATTAATGATATGATGTTACGAAAACAAGGAAAGAAATGTATGACTCTCACTATGCATAAGAGAGATACTTTCAACAAATTACACAGTTCCACCCTTCTTCAGAAGGGTACACCACTAGAAACAATAAAGCCTAAATGTCAACCACAGATGACAACATTGATAAAATGAATAAATTAGATTTATTTGGCAGGTCTCATGTGTAGCAAAAGAGGGCATAACTATTTCAGACCAATATAGGTCTGATGACGTAGCATGGGAATTCAGTCTTTAATAGGCTGTCACCGTCATGTGATAGTACATAACAAAGCTACAACTTTGGAAAAATATAGGGTAGCAATTCCTGAAATGGGAAGCCAAATCATTATGAAAGAATAATGTTGACCTAATACGAAGAAACTAGGCATGAGCCAGCAATTCAACATGGTGAATCAGTCTGAAGGGTCCAATGCCGGTTTCCCAAGGAGGAAAGAAAAATGGTACTCAGCTCCAAAATTCTTACCACTAGTTAACACTTTAATACCCACACTACAGAACCTGCCCTCAAGATTAACCAACTGAAAATTTATTGAAATCCCCTGCATCTTGTATAGCATGCTTATAAATTTGTTGCTATCTTCATTAAGAATATATCTAAAACCAAGCCTCCACATATAACAGAACCAACATTTTTCCATACTATGTGCTCTCTTAAAAGGCAAGAAGCCAATCCTCATGTTCTATCTACCTTTATTACTTGTCTTCATTATATGTGAGATACAGACCAACAACAACAGAGTTAATAGGACATAACTTGTTCACACAATCACTGGTTTTTCTCTACTTATTTTCACATTTTCTTTGCATATTTACCATTACTGAATTTTATATGGTTGTTAATTCATGGAACAACACATTCTTAGTAGACCTGAGAACCAGCAAGAAACGGGTCAGTACAGTCTCTAAGTTGGTTCCAGATAGAGCGGGTAGGATCATCGTTCCAGAAATATAGCCAGCCTGCATAGAATAGGGAAGTTTCATACCTACAAATGTCTAATCGTGCCACAACTTGCCCCAACCAACAAGATAAGTGTCTTAATCATGTTAACCGATGTAACCAAATTGGAATCAAAAGACATGTTTGATTGATCATTTTGACCTGTATCCATCCTTTGAAACAGCTATGTGTCAAATTTGGAGCACACAAATGATATATGTTGATCTGACATCAGGCAAGTTCATGTAAACATAACACGTAATTCATTCTTAAATGTGTCAAACTTATCATGTCATATCAACCCCTAATATTAAAATGTCAGTTCACAGTTTAGTATTTCAATTAGGTACTGGGTTAAGCTCAGGATGACTTGCATACCCTGTATATGTGTGTGTCTATATATAATATGTATAAGTATCCTTTTATCTTTTTTGATAATAGCACATACACTTTGAGACAGAGAGAGAAAAGAGCAAAACAGCAAAGATGAGACCAAAATATTTATGTTTGACCTCTCAGCCATTCATTTTTAACTTCTTTAGGCTGTGTCAATTTGGTGTGCATGATGTTTCTTGATCTAACCCACACACTTTGAGCTATGCATTCACGATTTTTTTTTTGTTTTCCTATTTCACACATCATTACTATCACCATATGATTTGAGTAATATAATATTTCTTCACATGTTCCAAACTCGTTCAGTTTTGCCACAGAATCGTTTCAACAAAGGGTCAAATTCTGTTTGATGGGACCTGGAGTGCTGATTACAGTCACTAAATCCCTGATATATCAAGAAAGAGGGTGTACTTTTATTCTGCCATATGACAGCAAAATGTTCTAGAAACACCCACAAGAATAAACACTTGAACCTTGAGTGGACCACCTATAAAGAACCTTTCTAAATTGATCTAGATGAAGTGAATTCCTTGTCATCAGTCCAAAAGGATCTTAGCCAAGTCAATGGGTGTAAGATCCTTCAAAAACTCACCCTTTTCAAGCATGAGTATCCGCATCTATTGACCGAAAAGCTTGATTAAAAAAATAAATAAATAAATAATACCACAGAAAGTCTCTTGTTCCAGTAAATGCAGAGAAAGCTTAATCATAGTGGGAAACAAAGGTTTTGAAATCTTCAAAGGTATTTCAGCTCTTTGGTATGTAATATATTCACCATTGGCACCCCTCTTAACCGTGCAAAAAACCAATATAGAAACTACTGTTCTATATATCATGCCTGTAAAGCCAACTAGCAATAATTCCATCCAGACAGAACAGACAATTCATCATCCCTAACGAATCCCCCAAGAAAAGCAAAAAAGATATTTCTTTCCTTCACATGTTTACAAAAATAAAAGAAGCACTTTGAATGTACCTCTCTTCTAATAAGGTGTCGATGAGAGGAAAAAGACCCCTCTTAAAATCTGTTCCTAGAACATGCTTTAAGGCCACCAGCAATTCCTACATCCATCAAATTCTGTATCAGTTTGAAATTTGAATATCACACAAGGAGAGAAGGAATTTACACAAGTTAAATCTCTCACCTTTCTGATTGATACAGAGTCTGAGCATGTCACAAGTAGATTGACAATACTTCTGCATATACTTTCCTCATGTGGCCTTATATAATCGGCAAAGCTTTTTAACAAATAAGTCAAGAATGACACCGTCTGCAATAGAAGAGGGAAATCAAAAGAAAGACCTGAGAACCATTTACCAAGCAAAGAAAAAGGGCACATATGTTTGGTGCACTTAACAAAGTTCATGCTTACTCCTCGACAATGCACTTAATAAAGTTCCACACCAGAAACATAAAGTTTATTAACATTCTTTACATTCTCCAAAGGGTATGATGTGATTATTCAAGCAAACAGATACCATGTTAGTATAACATGTGAATATATAAGCATACACAAACACATGTATATAAGGACAAACATTTCTCAACATTATTATATTAGACTTAAGACCGAAGTTGTAGGTGCTTTGCTTTCAACATTTCTCAACATTATTATAAAGTTCATGCTTACTCCTTGACAATGCACTTAATAAAGTTCCACACCAGGAACATAAAGTTTATTAACATTCTTTACAAGCAAACAGATACCATGTTAGTATAACACATGAATATATAAGCATATACAAACAAATGTATATAAGGATGAGCATTTCTCAACATTATTATATTAGACTTAAGATAGAAGTTGTAGGTGCTTTGCTTTCAATTTCAGCCACCATAGCACTGTGTACTAGCACTAGAAAATATGGCAGACCATTTTCCATAGGAGAATATCAAAGCAAAATGCACAAGCTCTGTTGGTTGGCAAGTGAAGAGAGATTGATAAACTCCTTCAATGGGGTCTTGTCCATGTAAATGTCAGTTATTTATGCATCATTGATCCTGAACCATGCTCATTTGTTCTTCAATAATTCCATGCCACTGAGGCCTGCAATCAGGTCTGCCCATGTGAACTATCTAGTTAACAGACCCATGCCAGTACCAAACTTCCTCACTTGGTCTGATGCTCTTGCTGGTATTAGTCTGCAACTCTAATCCAAGAATCATTCAACAGATGCTTGCCTTTTGTACCTCCATTTTGCTTTTTGCAAAGGCAAAAAGAAAGGCTCTGGGATTTCTTTATACTTCAGTTCTTATAGCAAGGAGGGGTTTTTGAACCATGTTCATGTTTCTCTAGACTAGCAACTATTTTGTTTGGTATTATTTTGTAGTCCCTTGTTTGCATGGGGCATCAATGTACTATTTCTTGGGTTGCATAGTGTTTTGATGCCCCTGACTTTTTGAAATCCCTCTTTTCTAGTAATGTTTTTCTTTATCTATAAATTACTGTATTACCAAAAGAAACATCAAAGCAAAATAATAAATTACCCACCGTTCAGAATTTTTTCTTTTTGGTTGGGTGATTCATAATGCAGAGACTATAAGAATCTAAAACACATAAGAAGAAGAAAGCAGTGAAGGTTCACAATTGACATTGGATTAAACTAGACAAAATCTAGAGCTAAATAATCATGTAAATAAATAAAAGAATAAGGCCTCCTTTGATGCATTCTTTGGAATCCGATTTGATAAATTTTTTTAGTAGGAGATCCATGGGTTCTTTTTCTTGGTCACCACCCATATAGAATGGCCAAACTCTCAATAGAAACATTAATTATATCAATTCTATGGAATCAATTTTTCAATGGAATAAACCAAACAAGACTCCTAAGAGTATCCCATTCTTTACTTGCAGCTAATTACTAATATGACCAAACCATCAAAGAGGCCAGCGATGTAAAAGAGAGAATATTAATCATCTATGTTTTACTGACGATGTTATGAATTTTTCAAAGGCTAATACAAAGTCCATAAGACTTATTATGAATGCATTACAGGATTTTCATAGAGGCTTAAGACCAGCCATGAAAAGAATGAGTAAGTGGCGTTGATCAACTTGTGAAAGAGCAAATCCACCAACTCTCTAACGTTAAGCTAGGGGAATTACCTATCAGGTATGCGGGGGTTCCTTTATCCTCATCCAAGACAAACAAATCAACTTGTCAATTATTGATTGAGAGATTCAACAAGTGAATCAAAAGAGAATCAATCACTGGACTAGTAAGACCCTCTCTTAAGCAGGTCGAATACAATTGGTGAAAAGCATCCTCTTCTCTGTCCAAGTTTATTAGTCATCTATTTTCTTCCTCTTGAAAAGTATTTTACAGGAATTAACACTCATTTGGAATGATAGTGATGAGGAGAGAGCGAGGGCAAAATTGAATTGGGAGGCAATTTGTAAGCCAAAGAGTGAAAGAGGATTCAGTATTATTGATTTGGTGATATGGAATAAGACAGATTGGTTGAAACATATACGGTATCTATGTATGGATGTTAAGGATTCGTTATGGCCCCTGTTCATGTCAAGCTCATCAAAAATAAGAATTTTTTGTTAATATAGATGCCTTCAATAATATCTCGGTCTTAAAGGAAGATTTTATTCTTACATCCTCTTGCACACAGCCTATTTAAATGGGAAGTTGGGAATGGGAATAGCATTTCTCTTTGACATGGTATTTGGCATCCCAAAGGAGCTCTAATGGATTGGTTTAGTGAGAGGAAAATCTACTTGGTAGGTTTTCCAAGGGAAGCTAGACTATGTTGTAATCTAAATGAGGAGGGTTGGGGTTAGCTGCAGGGAGCCATTTAGGACCAGATTAGACGAGAAATAGCAACTAATATACCCCAAGTCTAAATCGAGAAGATAGAATGGTGCGGAAAGATAAACCAGCAAAGAAATTGTCCATCAAAAAAGCTTATGAGTCTATTCGTATTCGAAGTGAAAAGGTCCCATAGTGTAATCTTGTGTGGTTCAAGACCCTCCCTTTTTCTATGGTTAGCAACCCATAAGAAATTTACCACTCTAGATAAATAGGTGAATTAGGGAGGTGTGGCTCAAACTTATTGCCACTTATGTAGAAACGGAGAAGAATCACATGACCATCTCTTCCTCAAATGTTGTATTGTGGTAGAAGTATGAAAACTATTGAAGGATAAGATCTTGGTATGTAATCTTCTCCCACAAGACCTAAGTAAGTCACAAGACCTCTTTGATTCTGGTGAAAGAGGGCAAAACTCAACATGGAAGATTTTTACTAACCTAGTGATTTACGTGGTGTGGAAAGAAAGAAATGAGAGGAGATTGGAAAATAGATTGTGTGGTTCTCCAAAAGTGGCTCACATGGCTTCTATCTTTTTTTTTTTGTACTTTATATTCTGTAATTGCCAATATCCTGATCCTAGTACCATGTCTGTCTTTTAGTACTGAGCTCAAGGCATCAACTCTCCAATTGTTTAGAACCTTTGTGTTCTTGTAGGGATCCTTTTCCTTTTTCTTTTTTTTTTTTTCCTTCCTTTCTCTGTACTATTATACATACAAAATTAATGAAATGATACACTTATCCAAGAAAAAAAGAGGTTGGGGACAAACAGGCATACACCACTCAAACACTTTCCCAAAGCTTATGCTAGTACCAATGTGCATGTGTCCATGTCCACAAAGAAGAAAGGGAAATGCTGACAAACTAATTTAGCCTGAAATCATCAGAATCTGTAGGTGGTGGCTACCAGCAAATCTAGCCATCTTCCATGGACACCCACCAATACTTACCATACCATCATATACCTCCTTGTAGCCATTACCAGAGACCTTTTCACTGTCAAAACAATATGGCAGAACTAAAAAATAACTTCTGAGGAAATTTTGCCTCTGAAGTTCGGACTTTTCTGAATAAAGTTGAGGAGAACTAGCAATGTTACTGTCCAGAAACAGATGGTGCCAAGGTTACTGAACCTCCACCATGACCAAACATGCAAAAAGAGGAAAACAATTCTGCACTTCATTGCAAAGCATCATAGATAGGATTGTCAAATATTAAAATAAGCCTCTCAGAATAATCAAAACAATAATTTTTGAATGAAAAACGGATTAAAGGGTACACAATCTGCCAGAAACCATCAGACTATAGTTTGTCACGAACTATCCAGGCCATGATGCAGCTAGATATAGTCTCATGTTCTCAAAGATTACATTATTATTTCCATTTTGACCTATATGCCTCTTTGGCAAGTATGGAAAGAGCTCCACAGTTCAAAAGTATCATCGATGATTTATAGCTGGAAAAAAGTGGCTTCTTTGGAAAAATTAATAAGTTATATGTGATCATTCACACCAATTTTTTTTAATGAAAATTTACTTTTTTGCATAATTTCTATAAATAAGGTTGTTGAGAAGAAAATCCAAATTAAGTAAAGGAGCAGACAAAGCACAAGTTCATCAAACTATGATAAATATTTCTTTTCTTTAAATCACAAAAAATTCAAAATGTTGCTATTTCCACTCAAATAAGAAGTTTGAGAGACCAGATTCTATTTGTTGAACTCGTCTCTTTGAATTGGAAGAAAACAAAATCCTCTATGCAGCATCCTATTACATCACCTTCTTGTAAATCATGCATACTTCTGTAAAAAAGATACCCAGCAGAAGTTTCATCTGAAATTTATGTGATATTCTTTGAAGATGGTGGCACCTTTTTTGAGTAAAAGAAAATGGTGGCACCTTAATAATATCTTTTGGCAAAGGAATTAGCGTAAGAAAATTAAAGATGAGGCCAGGTAAGACAATAATGCAGCTTTTACTATCAACTACTAGTGCATGCCCCAAGAGCTAACTCAAAAACTTCAGGACTGCCCACAGAAGAGCATCCAAAAATAAAGTAAATGTATTACTAAATGGGTAAATTGAAAAAACATCCTCTTATGTTTGCTCAATGTAAGCTTAGGCCCTTTACCTTTGAGATGGTGCACTTAGACCCCCAAATCTTTCAAAATCAAAGTACTTTTTGACCCCCCCATGACTATTTTTTCCTTTATAAAAAATAATAAAAAAAGCGCCTTATGTATTTCTTAAATCATTTTGTGCAAGGTCAAAATAGTAAAATAGAGTGCAAAAGGCACTTTTTATGAAAATACCAGGGTCTGAGTGAAAATTTCAAAGATAAGAGATTTAATCACACATGAAATATCCTTACTAAATTCAAACAAAAAGGTCCAACATCAGATCATTCTTGTCTCATTAGTCAAGTGTTGAACAACAGAGTCGCTGTCCTACCTCAATATCAATAAATGAATTCCCTCAGTAATCAGTGGCAACATGCTCCTGCCAAATCTTCATCCTATTTCTTTACTTAATAATCCATTTTACCATTGCAAAAAGGTCATATAATTTTTCAACATCTTATCACATTGAATATATCAAAATTCAGTTAGTAATTCCAAATTATGTAAAATTCACAAAAATCAATTGTATAATATGTCAAACAATTTCCAACACACACCTCTGTGTGAACCTACATATTCAGTTCGTCCACCCCCCCCCCCCCCCCCCCCCCCCCCTCTTTTGATTTAAAAATTCAGTAAAAATTGCATTCATCAAAGAAACCGTTTGGTAAATAAAACCACTTAATTTTTAAGTTAAGCAGATCCTTTTAAGAGGCACGGGAGAACTATGGCCAGCACAGAACCATATGCCCCCAAAAGGTTGTCTCTGAAGCAACTTTAAATATTACTCTTGATGAAAGAAAGAATGAATAGTACTTAACTTACAAGCCTCCTCCAAAGCTCCATCAGCAAATAGACCAATGCAATATAGGGCTTGTCTAATAATTTCATTAATCTACAGTCCCATTTGATCAGCACATGAATGAAAGAGAGGTGGACAAGAACACTTATTCCAGGGAAGAGACTGGAGACTTAAAACAGTGAAGCAGTGCGTTTGGTCACAAGAATAAAAGTTGACTGGAGTACACAAGTAAAATGTAGTAACGTTAAATAATAGATATAAAAGATTGAAGATGAATGATAATATTAGTTATTGACTAGATCATCCATTTATTGATATAAAAAAAAATAGCACTATTCCTCAACGTGGATCACATAAACTAACAAAAACTCTCTAATTTCACCACTGCCATTTTAAGAAACATGATAAAATTTGGATTAGCCTACCTTAACTTGTGAACCCTTCAGCTCAATGAAATGAGTCTTCAAATGTGGAGGGACCTTCTCTGGGCCAGGGACAGATATGGCAGCCACCATTAGAGGCAACAAGTGTGGAATGTTTGTTTGAACAAGACGGCCATACAATTGGAACAGAAACATGACCACAAGTGGGCTTTCGGTTACTATCTTGAATGACCGGGTACTTGGATTGAGCTGACCATTTCCACTGTACCCTCCTGCAGTGATACCTTGGTCAGAAGAAGTATCCATTGGCTTCACATCCTCACCAGCCATTGCCCCATTTTCAAAAAAATGGCTGACTGTTGCTCTAAAGTTCTGGTATATCTTGCATACAAAGTCTAGAAATGGCTGCACCTCATTTTCCAATGTAGGTCTAAAATTCCGTAATAGATCAAAAATAATGCGTATGCAAATTAGACCATTTTCTTCATTATCAGTAGTGAGAACTTGCATAGCTACTTTTAGTAGGTCCTGGACAAAGGGGCGTAAGACTTCACTATGAGGGAGACGGTTGAGGATTTCTACAACAATATTACGGAGTTTGTGCTCTGGATTATCTGTGAATTGGGGTTTAGTAATTTGAAGTAAAATTACAGAAAATGCTCTGAAGTAGCATTTCAGAAAATTTAAGTACTCTGCTGTATGGGCTATCTCTAAACTGTCTCGCACCTCCACTGCCATTTGCAGCCTTGCCTGGATTGCTGTTTCAAAGAGAAAGGAAACAGAGAGTCAAGCTTCGCATTCTAATCCATGAATCCATCTATTTTCTGTTAGCATAGTTGCGGAACACCAGGTCTCACACACAAAAAGAAGAGGCAGGAAATTACAACAAATTGTCAGTTACATAAAAATGTTTGCCCATGCATTAAAGCCTTCCAGAATAAGCTCTAAAATGCTAGTCCCCTTATTTCACGTAGTTATCAGTGAATCTATCTTTCTCGTATAAGCAAAATAGCACCAATAGAATATATCTTTCTTCACTCTAGTCTAATATATCAAACCTGATAAGCACCATGTCTGATCTTTATAGAATTAAGAGAGAAGCAAGCGCATACTTGGAGCCAACTGCCTCCAGACATATAAACGACAGGCAAAAATGTTTACAATTTCCAGATTGTTATTTGAATTGCACCCCCATCAATCAAAATCTAAGATCCGTAACAGCTGAACATATATCTACTGTTCACATTGCTCAAATGTCTATGAAGTTTGAACAAAGAAACAAAAGCCAGAAAGCAACCACAAACAGCCGATAGGAACTATATGTGGCATATTGTGGAAACCCTACACCAGGTAGGTCCCAGTCAGATCACGCAAAGAGTTGAAGCCATCAAGGAGTTACCTTTGTTATATTATATTATAGTCTTACCGAATTACTCAGTGAAACGTCCCCTTATTTACTTACTAATTCACTAATTATAAAAAGATATAAAACCGCACAAACATACAGTCCATTCAAATTGTAAGTAAGGATTATCAGATTGTAAGTAAGGATTATAGCTTTTCTTCAACTGGATGTCGAGCTAGTTCACTAAATTAATCCTGATTCTGTCTCTTTGCCTTTCACGATTCATATTATAGAAATGGCAAAATATAAAGATACAAGGAGGGAAAAAAAAAAAACCCTAATTTTCTCTTTCTCAACAAAACTATCATGAAGCAGTAATAACATAAGAAAGAGAGAAAGAAAGAGAGAGTACGGAGATCATGCTCGATAAGGTGGCGAGAGTGCTGCTCGAAGTTCTGTACTGGACTCATTTTGAAAAACCCTAAAAGCCCTAACTATCGCCTTGCTCCAAAACGAATTAAAAATGAAGTCCTTCGTTTTCTCCTACCTTTCAGAGGACTGTTTGTTTATGTTTACCGTACTCTCGACACGACAAACAAGCAGAACAAGGAAGCAACTCCGGTGTTGGAGAAAGGAGTAGTCATGTTTGTTTCCGTGCTAAGGAGAGAGATGGGTGACTGCTTAAGTCCATCTTTTTTATGCAATGTCGTCGGACCCGGACCGCGCAAGGACACAGCATAATAGGGAACGAGGGACGAATCGGTTCAACGGGTCACTAAAAAATAAAATTTTATATTATACTCTAATTGTTAAAAAAAAACAAATAAAAATAGTATACATCAATATCATAATATTTACTAGGAAGATTTAATTTATTTCTGAAATATTAATTAATTAATTTAAGATACAAAAGTTTTCATTTCTTTAGAAAAAAAAGGGTTCAATACATGTCTAGAGTTTCTGTGGAAAAATATTACCAATATACAACTCCAATAAAATTAATTATTAATATACCATACTAAAATCGTGTTTGAAAAACGGGAAATATTTTTTAATATGTAAATCGTGATATACAAACACGATATAATGTTTCATTATCGTCCCTATATAGCGTTTGTAAAAAGCAAAACACGTATATCGCTTAAAGAAATTCCGATATAGCATGTATATCGCGACTACCAAACGCAATATGCATATGAAAATAATTCGTATATCGCAAAATATAAAAATAGAAAGTAGAGATGAGAGAGAGAGAAAGAGTAGAGTAACTGTCATACGTTGGTATATATTTTTTTGACACCAATAAACTAGTATTCATTTAATATTAATAGATAATAGCAATAAAAGTAAAATTTAACAAATGCATATGCTCATAATTCGCTTGTCTCAACTAATCTACCTCATGTCCATCATTATAACCTTTCATTTCACCATCACCTTTTCACATCTCTTTCCTTGTCCACTCTCTTTCTCTCTCCCTCATTCGCCAATTCAATTCTTATAATAAAATGAAAACTATCAAGTAAAACTAAAACCAAGTGGATTAAGGTTGTTAAACTCGCAATCCTATGTAGAAACGCCAATGGATTAGTAGAATCAAAATATAAAAATGTAGATTTCTACAACTTTTGCAAAATTGTTTTGAAAATTTATAAAAATGCTTATAAAAGATGTAAAAAACTTATAATGATGTAAAAAAAATCTAGGAATTAAGTTCTTTTTTTCATAACAACTTTTAATCCATGATATATATAAAGCGAATAAAGTCAAAATTAATTTATTTTCTAATTTTTGTTTGAAATAAGTGATAAATTGAAGGAGAATCCAAATTTTCAACTTATTAAATGATTAATTATATAAATGAAATAAATAAGTTTTCTTGTGAATTTTACAGCTATAACTTAGACTTCAAGGAATTCTATAAATGTAGAATATAAGTTTTTGAGAGAGGGGGGAAAAAGATAGAAAGAGCATCTGTAAACCAAATAAAAACGACAGCAAGAAAGATACATCATCTTAACCTAATTCCTAATAGTTGATGAGCTTGTAAACACACAATTGTGTTTTTTATATTTTCGCTCATTGACTCTAATAGGTACAATTGTTAAATTTGGTTAAAATCGTAAGATTCTACCAAATAACCATTCTACCCACGAGTCAATTCGAGGGGGTCTCCTAAGATTGTAAACTCATAGAATTGTATGAGTAAAATTATGATTTTGATAACCATAAGTAGATGATGAAATTTGATGATGAAGAGCATGTGGTGCACACATTAGCTGCCTCTTAGACATCATCGGATGCACAAATGACATGTTTTTGTTAGTGATTGTACCTTTTGCCAATCAGTAGATATTGTCATTTATATAGATGAAATAACCTAATTTATTTAATAATTTAATTTTCATGTAAATATAATATTAGTTCGAAATATTAAGTTTGAAGTGAATTTGATATATGAAAATGAATGTGTAGAAATATGTTTGATATACGATGTGTAAATTATTGTTAGTATAAAAAGTGTGTTAGTAGCATGTTATGAATTAATACTATGTTTATTAATATAAATTATCAAGGTATGTGTATACGTGTGATGAGATATATGCTATTGTTTTATGTATATTAATGTGCGTATGTATAATTAACGTTTGTGTCTTTTATGAATTAATACGTATGTGTTATTTTTAAATTATCAAAACAACTTTTGAAATGTCTAAAAATTTGTTAGCATAATTCTACAACAAGTTAAGCCAATTTTGAAGCTCAAATTAAGTCCAAATTAGCCTGAAATTAAGCCTAACTATTATGTACCCAAAAGTCAAAGTTTAAAATAAATATGAGTCCATTATTTGATCAAATAGACCCTCTTTTGGCAGCCAACAAAATCCATCCGAATTTTCACTTTTCTTTTCTTTCTTTTGTTCTTCTTTCTTCAAACCATAAGTTCCAAACCTTAGCAATAACAAGCTCTTGGATTCAACAATTTTCTCCAAGTCAAACCTTCTTCATGTAAGTTAATGCAAGTAATAAACTCTTTGTTTGTTCTTTCTTATGACATAGATATAGAATCCATGTTAGAATGAGTTTTAATGTTATATGAGTTTGAATGGTTTTATGTACTAATAAATGTTAGGTTGTGTTTTGTTATACGCGTTATGGAAGTAGTGAGGAGCGTTGGTGAAGATTGAAGTTGATTTTGAGTAGTTAAGTTTAAGATGAAGAGTAGGAGAGGATTCAAGATAAATGTAGTAGTTTGATGTGTCAAAATGATGTTCAATGTTGCTAGGAGTAGTTAATATAGATAGAAGATAGTATATGAAGCCAGATATGGTTTGAAGATGGATTAAAAGTGCCTTGATCGCAATTTTGCAAAGTACAAAACAGGGAAAACATAAACTTTTTTGAACAGGTCTGTTTTGCATTAACGCCGGCATCTGGTACTTCAACGTCGCCGACGTAGAGGCGGTGTTGAATGTGATCAGAACCGATTTTTTTAACACTACTTGTAATGCCGCCGGCATTTGTGAAGAAATTGGCCAATGTTCAATTTTTCAAATCCTACGCCGGCCAATGGACTTCAACGCCGTCGGCCTTTTTATCGATGTTGAATGCGAATAAAACTGATTTTCTTAACACTAGCATTAATGCTACCAGCGTACGATTCCAATGCCGCCAGCGTTCGGCTCAAATTTGAGGGTGTAAATTGCCCGCGTATCCCCTGAGTTTTTACAATTTCAACCTTCTTCAATTATCCTTCTTTGCTTCATATATGATCTTCTAATGAATCTATAAGTTATATAAACATGTTTTATGTATTAATTAAATGTTAAAGCTATATGTTAGGTTCATTGAATCTTCTTGTATAGTTAACTTATAATTGTGTGTTGTATATATGTTCTACGTTCGATTATTGATTTGTTTTGATATTTCTTATTTCAGTTAAAAGTTCTTCAGTTGATTCCCCTATAAGTGGATATAGTGATACCCTATTGGGTATAGGTACGCAGTTGCTTGCTTGTTGTATGCTAGGAATAAGCATTACTAAATTTGACTTAATTCAATTCGACTAAATACTTTGATGAACTGGATGTCTAGTACGCTGTTTAATCTGGTCCGAGGAGGAGCAAAACTATCATGATGCAATGACATGTTAGTTAGGCGCTTAACCTAAGCCATGATGCAATGACTTTACCATGATGCAATGGTACGCTATGATGCAATAGCAATTCGTTTATGGTTAAGTGGATAGCTGATGGGGAAATAGTATCCGAGTAATGTTTGCTTAAACTTAGGGGGAAATGCCATGGTTTAATTCAAAGTTTATGGGGCCTTGTGAACTAGATTCATGTTATGGGCTGAGTTTAAGTAAAGTCGGGCAACGACTTTGGAGCCCTAAAGCTATTTCTTTATGGAATAGATATAGAAGATATAAGTATTCGAACTGTTTATGCTAACCCCCTGAGTAGCTGCTGTTACTCGGGACCTCTAAATTCCAAGCGTGATTCCGGGGTTTAAATACCTACTATTGTTTCGTTAAAAGAAAATTTAACAAGGTAATGACTTAATCGTTGATGCATTTCATTAGAATTAAGTTCGCCTGACAATTCGTTTTTGTATTGGTTATTGCGTACTGGGCCTTGGGCTCACTTTTGCTGCATTGCAGGTATTAAAGATGAACTGTATGATGATCTGGGATACGGGTTAGATTTTAAGAGGTTCATAGACGAGTAGGACTCGAATGCCCTTGGTTTTTGGGAGAAGCTTTTGTTTAAAAACATATTTCTCTGTATACGAGGCTTATTAAATAAGCCTAAGTTATAAAAGACTTTAAAGTCTCTATGGTTATCTTTTTGTACCAAGAACAACTTGTAATTTTGTAGTATCTTATATTGACACTGATCTTTGTACATATATAATATATATGTATGGATTGCTTTTATTAGCAATCTTCTTTTGTTTAAAAATTTTTTTATAAAGTGTTGGTAGGATTAATCAAAAAATTCTCATAAACTGTTAGTTTAGGACAACCTTACATATAATGTGAAAATGTTATATGTGGTGGGGGACTCGATACACTAAATCTCGAGATTTAGCAAGTCGGGTCTTTACAATAGACATTATTGATATAGAGACATTTATATTATATTGTTTACATGTTTACTTTCTAATAGGGTCCATGAATAATTTGATTATTATAAATGTCCCTAGATGCTCATTATTGTGGAATGATAATGAATTAAATCTAGTATGAGTTTTTGTTAGGGGTGGGCATGGACTAGTTAACCAATCCATGACCAATTTGTTTAGCCTAACCATTAGAATCGGTCTTTTAAAATGTCAAACCTAAATCGGTCCATTATTAATTATTAACCACTTAACAATTAACCATTTTTCTCGGTTAATATTTTTCAGTTTTTAACCATTTAGCATAATTGTTAATTAAAAGTTGTGGTTAACCATATTTCATTTTGGTCTATTAAAAACTAAACTATTTTATTTTTTAAAGTTACATACTATTAAAACCTTCTCTTAACTGTAATGAATAAAGTCATATAAGTTCATGCACAAAAGGAGAACAACACGAATAGTAACATGAAAATTATGGCCATATCTATTATTTCAAAACCTCTCAAACTCATCTCCAAAAAAATCAAATGCTCTTATTTTTTTATTACTTCTTTTCCATTACAACACCAATGACTTTTGAAAAAACTAGATAAATAAATAAAGACTTTGTCTATGTTGATAGAACTATAATATCATAAAACACAAATAGTGAGAGCAATTTAGACTCTGACCAATGCTTAATAATATTATATTAGGGTTTCAACTCTTTAGCCTTTTATATTGAAAAAATTAATTATATATAATGTTATATATTTATAAATATCGGTTAACCATTAACTGTTGATTTTTTGTGGTTATAAACCAAAACAGAAACCGAAAACAAAAAAAAAATCAAAACCATGAACCTAAATCAAAACCGATGAATTAATTAATCGTATTTTTCTGATTGGTTTTCCAGTTTTAGTTCAGTTTCTCGGTTTAATCAGTCTTTTGCCCACCCCTAGTTTTTGTTTGATGGTCATGAGAGATCAATTTATATGGGGATATAAATCAAACTCATAAGTGCATATTAGAGGATTGTGTACTGGACTGACCCACTATGAGATTACTACTGGATTAGTGTCATAGGTGATTCTCACAATAACAGCATCAGTATATCTTTAGACCCGAAATCACCTTAGGTTCTAACATAAGGAATATTATGATTCGAATCAATCAAGCATTGTCTTTAACCGGATAATGATAAATGTTGAGATTGAGCGTAATGTAAATCATGTAGAAAAAGTTGAGTGATTATGATTCATCTCATTATAAGAGAGATATCTCTGAGCCCCTCGATAAGTCAGACTGAGGAATGCATGGTCCTACTCAAATAAATCAATAGTGTTATCATTTTCATTTGTTTTTGCAGTTTGGTTTGAAATCCAGAAATGATAAGATTAATGATATAAGGATAACACTATACATGTCTTGTGTTCAATCTAGATATCATTTGATAAAAAGGATAATAACATAAGTTATTGCACAAGTAAAAATTGGTTCATAGATCTCCACTTGATTTAGGTAAACATAGTGTCTTGCTAAAGGCCGCTTATGTTTTATTGACAAAAATGGTTTTAGTTCAATGGCAAGCATTAAATGAACCCACAAGATCACACACAAAAGAATGAAAAAAAAAAGGTTGTAGACTAAATTTAAATCAATCCAGCAGGAATAATAAATTTATTTATTATTTAATCTTAATTTGTTAAGAAAAATAAATAAATATAATTTGTTAAGAACAATAATAATTCATAACTAGACTAGGAGCTATTATGTTAAAAAATTAATTTATCCTTGTAGATGTATGGATTTTATTACAAAGGCTTTGAGCATAATTTTCATTTGGATTTAACTCTTTGGGCTAATGTGACAGGGTTTAAAGAGTTAAGCCTAGTTTAATTGGGATGATCATGGGAGTTTTAGCATTGTAAGCTCGAAGTGGGGCCCGTTGGAATTGGCCTGCCCAATTCCAACCTTTCTCAAATTGGCTCACACGCATTACAATGAAGGCCTCAATGGGTCTAGGTTCTCAAGGGAGACATTCATATCCATAATAAGGGGACTCATCTTAGCTGCTGGTCGTTTGTTTCATCTGATGGACGACATCGACAGCTAGATTCTCTATAAATACCTTAGTCCTTACCTCATTTGGAGAGGTGAAATCTTGGACAAACACCGTTGTGCTGTCGGATTTCCATTTTTGTGAATCGATTACTTGACTCACTCAAGAACGCACACTATATTCATGGTACTTAGTGAGATTGATACTTTTTAGCTCTCTCACCTGTCACACGAGTGTTGGAGCCTATTGAGACTGCCTACTCCTCCTCCCTACATGATTCTCTCTTGATAACCCTTGCACGTGTTGTTTCCCTAGATCATGTGTAGCGCGACAGTCACGCGGCAAGTACGTGATTGTTGCATCCGGAATCATACCCACACAATCCCTAATAAGATTATGAGCACTAATGTTAGTATTCATATTGACATTATTATAAATAAGACATAAGAGGTTTCCTTTAGGTATAATGACGTGTGTTGTCAACATTAGACCTACAGAGAAATTCTATAACCCCTAAAATAGAGAGGCACGAGAGTTGTAAGTAAAATTTTTCTCATTTGATCTAGAGTGTCATAGATAACACTAGCATGTAAAGATCCCTTAAAAAGAGTATTTATTAGTATGGATACCGTAAAGGAGATTGTGAATTTGCGGTACCTACAGTTCCAATTTGTCAATTGATTTCAAGCTTCAAGGTTAAGGTATAAATTCAAACTATTTGTTTTGTTTTAATTTAATCAAAACACATGGATACTGGATTAGGGTTTTTCTTTCAAATTCCGCTGTAAAAGATTTGATCTTTCTAAATTCTAAAACCTTATGGAAACTGAAAGAATCCGCTATCATCCCTATAATTAAAATAGGCGACAACAGTTCTCCAACCACATATAACATGTAGGATTATATGTAAGGTTATCTAAAAGAAGTGTTTGAGGAATTGTTTGTCTAATTCCATATAATTAACATAATAGAAACTATAGTTTTCAAAACTTTTAGCAAAACATACTACACCATTAATGTATTTCACAAAAGAAATAAACTCAAGTCATACATAGCTAAGTACATATATATATATACACATTGCAACCAAAGGCTTCTTACAAGCCTTAACAAAATTACACATATAATCCAACTAGAACTTTAAATACAACCACAAAAGCTATCATAACTAGTTTATTACAAAATATGGATTCCCTTGAGTCTAAGGTCATCTCTAGTCCTCCAAATCATCGAGAAAATCCTTAAAATCGGTTCCATATCCCATACTCGTGTAAAATCGTTGGATTCATCACCTGAAATGGTTAAAATATGAGTCAAAGGCCTAGTACGCAAGTAACGAAAACAAATGCAAAGTGATTCACACATGCTTAAGCCAAATGCAAAATGCAACAACTAATTATTTATTATCCAATCTTTAGTTAGTCATATCATGGGAGTATTCAAACTCCGGGCAACAGGGATTTCTAGGGGAACATGAGTAACGATCACAACACTTAAGGGATTGATATAAGTAGTTCGGATACACACATCCTAGATAAATTTATCCATAACGATTAAGTAATCTCATATAGGGTTTCTAGCCGTTTCTCGACTTTACTTAACTCGATTCATAATATCACTTAATTCAAGTGTTCCCATAAACATTGAATTAAATTATATTACATCCTTTCAAGAATAAGCAAATGTTATACCGATACCAAATTCCCCATCGATTACCCACTAAACCACTTATGAAAGTCATATCAAAATGAAAAGGGTGGTCTAAGCACCTAAAACTACCATGCCCCTAATCTGAGTAGGGTTACCGCTCTCCGAACCAGATTCAATGGTATAAAAGACACTCAACAAACAATTATTAAATTTCTTATTTAGAGTAACTTTAAATAATGCATATCCTAGAAAAGAAACAATCAAGTTACCGCATACCTGAGATAGCTCGGGAATTAATGGAGTAACCGAACGAGGATCTAACACTGTACAAGAAAATATCGAATTTTTCACTTAGTTCAAGCACTAATCAACTAGTTTCAAACATAATTAATCAAAGAAATTTAAATAAATTATTACAAAGTCATAACATAGCATGTAAACATCATATTATATCATACAATACTCAATAAACATTCAATTAATCATATATCAAGCTTTGGAAAATATTGAAGAAAGTTTTTTAAAATGAAAACTGCAGGGTACACGTCGCTAGAGCGGCGTTGAACTGGTGCGCAATGCACTAAAACTTAACACTTGCCATCATTGGGGGCGTTCAAGGATACGCTGGCAGCCTTTAGTCTACGCTAGAGGCGTTGAGCCGATGTAGACTACAACTCCAATTTCCAAAAAATTTCCGAAAGTTCCACAGGGTAGATCCACGCCCATGGATATCCCTAACACCGCAGAGTTTCCATGTACTCCGACAGCGTGGTATACTATACCGGCGGCTTTAATCTCGGTGTTAAAGATTTTGATTATGTTCTCATTCCACACCGCCTATAAGCCGCAGCGTTGAAACCTTAATAGCCGGCGTACGATTTGAAAAATCAACGTTGGCCAATTTTCCTTACGAAAGTTAGCAGCGTTTTAAGAAAATATGTTTTAATCACCTTCAACATCGCCTCTACGTTGGTGGCGTTGAAGTACCAGATGCTGGCGTACACTAAAAATAGACCTATTCGAAAATGTTTTACCCTCCCTATTTTTCTTTACAACATTTTGTAAACTTTTACACTTTCAAACCTTCTTTAAACTCATAATAAGTTTCCCAAAACTTATTATATGTTCTAAATACCATTCAAACAACACGAACTCCACTTCTAATCATCAAACACCAATTACACTTCAATTCAACATGCCCTAGCACTACTCAACCCTAAAGCCATCCCAACACAATCATCCCCACATGTCAAAATTCATATAAAACATATACTATAACTCCTCTAGCGATATAATTCTATTCAAACTACCATCAATGCACAAAATCATTCTATCATTAATTAGCACATAAACCCTATTCTAATAAAAGCTCAGCTTAAATACAAACAAGTAAGAAGAATACACTTACCATATGGACTTGGAGCCTTGGTTTAATGATCTTGTTGCATGCCTTTGTGGGTTTAATTTGTAGAAAATGAAGGGTTTGTTGTGAACGAACATGGAAGAGCTTTTAAGAGAGTAGAAATGAGGTTTTGAAACTTTTTGGCATGTGTAATGGTGGTTTGAAATTTTTGAACGAATTTTGCACTTCAAAAGTTGATATTTATCCCTTTGGTCTACTTTAGTGGCTGCCTTAATTAAGTCATTTAATTGGCTTGGATTTGGCTAATTAATGAAGCTTACTTTTTTACTAATTAGATGTAGTCTTTGGCTTTATTTGTGACAAAAATTTTCTACTATACATTGATCTGATTACATGCATAATCTAACTTATTCTAATCATATTTCATACATTCTAATACACTTAAAAAAATTATGAACTCAATATTCAATGATTCTAAAATATTTAATTATTTTAAAACAACAACTCAACTCATTATTCATGCATCAACATAATTCACATATATTAAATTTCAAATCATATATAATTTCAATAACACATTAATAAAATATAAATTGGGAAGTGTATGTCTATTTTAGAAACCAATAGCTTTAACGGCTCTTCCGTTCAAGTACGCAAAGATAGATAGTCAAAAGAGTAATGTTGCAACTAATGTGTAAGATAAGAGTGGGGAGAAAAATAAAAATAACAATAACAAGTTACATGGAAAGGCCAGCTGAAAGAAATTGTCTATTATGTCAATCTATACTTAAAGTTTCTGTCTTTTATATTTTAATAATGGTTTTATTTGTTTTCTTTAAACCTTGGTTTGTTGATGGCACATTCTTAGCAATTTTTTGTGTTTTTTCTTTTTTTTTTTTAGATAGTCACGGTTGAACCAGTCAAGTCCGGTTGGTTCAATAAAAAAACTGTTTGTTAGTACGAACTGGCCCGCTTTTAAGGCCAGTTCTGGTTGAACCGATCAACCAACCAGTTTAGTCGGTTTTGATTGCATTGGTTTTATTTGTGTACTTTTACTTTTCTCCCGTGAAGAGCAATGCTGGAGTTGGACAACGCAGGCCATTACTTTTGACTAAATTTACCCGATTTGCCCAACTACATTACTTGCTGCACATTTCTGTTACCTTAATGCCTAATTTGCATATTACATCTTTTGGCACAAGTAACATGGAATTTTAAGTGATTTATTTTCAAGAAACCATCCTACTTTTAACCTTCCAATTTAATGATAAGGTCCCCGCTTTTATCTATCTATATTATTTAAACAAGAGCATATATTTTGGTGTCTCTCATACCATTTTCATAAATGCCCTTTGCATAAAATCATTTCTTTTTTTGCCAAAACTTAAAAAGTTAATATTTATAATCTTCTAGGCATTTTAGTAATGATAACTCACAAATAACTTCAATTACCCACTATCCTCTCTCTCTCTCTCTCTCTCTCTCACTCACTCTCTCTCTCTCTCTTTCTTTCTTTTCTCTCCGCTAACTCTTTTATTCAAAATAATAACTAATTCTTCAAAATATAACTCTTCGTATTTTTAGGATAAAATAACTTTTTTGTAATTTTTAATGATAAAAGATTTAAAAATTTTAACTTAACTTTAATTTTTTTCAATTAATTTTTTCACACGCAATGCGGGTCATTTAGCACTTGGATTTTTCTTTTCTGAAAATATAATTTTCAAAATTAATATTTATGTCCCTGAAGTAAAAGACATTTTATTTTTTTTATATTTATAAATTCAATAATATTTTAAATAAGTTATAGATGGGAAATTTTTATTGGAGGTTAAAAACAAGGGTATAGATATGGAAGTTGCTAATTAAGAAAAGAAAAAGAAGATTCTATCACTCAACATATATGTGTATATAAAAATATATAGGTGATTTTATAAAAAATATATATTTATAAAATAATGAATAAAATAATTTAATTTGTTTATCCAATTATCCTTTATTAACACTCGTGTAATGGTTGCAAGCATCCGCTAGTACTTTTATATGTTTAACCATGTTGTTGGAAGATTATTCTAGTACTTTACCTATGAATTTAGTTAACTCTCCGTTTTAGTGTATGTTCAATGGTCAGTGACACAAATTCATAAGTTAAAGACCTTTTTGAGGTTCTCCATTATTGTAACAAGTTCTTTCAACTTGTTCGCCCTAATATAAAAAAAAAAGATGATATTTAAGATATTAAATAGAAACTAAGGACACTAAAGAAATAACCTCCAAAAATATTAAAGAGACATTAAGGATAGGAAGTTCTTAAAAAGCTCATACAATACCTAGAGACAAAAATGAAGGACTTCATTCTGGATCCCTGCATGTCATGTTAGCTCTTTAAAAACCTCTCTTCTTTAACGATTCATTTCCTTGATCAAAGGTTTTCTATTTTAGTGCTCCTAGGTGTTACATTAACTTGATCTTCATTTATCACTTTAAAAAACGATACATACACACAAAATGATGTTATGTTTTAATTTGACCATTAACATTTGTTGAAAATTTAAAAAAATACAACAAATAGGAGGACCTTACCACATTGATGAAGAACTTAAAAAAAGATAAGTCTTTGGTTTATGGACTTGCATCAAGGACCTCTATTAAAAATGCTTTTAAAATGAAATACAAGTACAATGTCTCCATATTCTATATCTGCCTCATATGGTATCCTTCTTGTAAACACTATTAACTAATAAAAATTAATTTAAAATAATACTATATTTTTATCTTCCACATTATATGAAAAAAGAAATAATAATGAAACTTATAATAATAAAGTAGGGCCAGACCCACATGAGTTTAGTTTAGTTTTTACTAAAAACCCTAACTAAACCAATCAAACCAAACTATTATTTAAAGTTCACTTTTTCTTTAAATCCCAAATCAAACTCTTAAATAACAATTTAGTTAGGTTTGGATTACATTAAAATCATGACAAAAATATATTGTTTTAATCTTTCTACATGTATGTGGATAATTAAATATAGACAAATAAAAAAGAAAAAAAATGATATGAAGATAATTCATAGTCATTGTAAAATATAAACCCTTATAAGTAAAGATTGATACGAAAATAACCGATGTTGCTGTTAGAGAAAGAACGTGAAAATATACGCGTATAATGATATATAATCCAATTGCTGTAACTTCTTGGGTGGAAAACCGTTCGTTTGTAAAAGGAAAAAGAAAAAACATCGTTATCAAAGCTCAAATTATAAATCACAACGAAGTATTAAATAAAACTATCATAATTATAATTCATAATCATCCATAAAATCATTTTATCACTACTCAGTCATCCACCATCATCAATCTTGTTGAACCAAAAAGGTCCACATTTCATTTTGATGAGATATAACATCGCAAAATCAAATTATATCTTGAGGATAGATTGCACTTAAGAAATATTTTATGCAATTCTACCTAAAACATAAGTTAAATTGTGCAAAACATATAAAACTTACTTTAAAGCTATTTAAAAATGTTGAGCTTTTTCTTAAAATTGTGTTAGGCTTTTTAATAAGAAAAAGTTGTAGAAGACTGGTGATCAGACGCTGGCTTAATCGAATGGACCTGATCATGTAATGATCAAGGTCTATATTAACATATCTGGATGTTAAGGCAAGGCACCTAGATGATAGGCACTTTTATTTTGTGTTGTGAAACATTGGTAGCGAAGACACTAAGGCACAACATCTAACTACTAGATACTTTTCCTCTTTTTTTCTCTTAGGTATAGTGGAGAGGTTACATGGTTTTTTAGAGGTCAATGTAACTCTTGGAAGACATATGAACCCTAGTAATGGCATTTGACTACTATACTTAAGAAAAACACTCGTTGGCACTTGAAAGCATTAAATATAGAGATAAGTTTGTCAAAAAATTGGCAACAACTTGATCTTCTCCAATAACTATAAATACTTCCTATCATTATAATCACCGTTGAGCCTTCATTTACTATCTAACAAAAGTATTAAGTGTTCATAATATTTTCTGTCTTGGACATCATTTTGCTTATATCTCTTAGAGAGTAAAAGAGTGTAGTGCTTAGAAGATTCATTTACAAATTACTGTAAAAGCTATATACTTAAAGTTGATGAGTGAAATATTTGTATATCTATTTAGACATTAAATTAGTACGATAAATAAAGTGTGTGTGAAATCCTCATTTAAATCATTGAGTGATTATGAGAACTATACGGACTGAACTTCACATTAAAAATCCTAACTTGATCTTCTTATCCTTTCTCTCTTTTTATTTCAATACTTTAACTTTGCTATAATTGTCATTTATCTAATCCTTACATTTTGAATATATTTGATAAAATAGTAAATTTTTTAAAATTACATTAATATTTAAATCTTTTGCCCTCTTAAGTATTCACCTAGTGTACTCAAATATATATTCACTGATTAATATACAGTAATGCATAGTTCATAATCATCCACAAAATAATCGATTCAATCATCTATCAATTAAAGTTATCCACTAACAAAAGTGATCCACCATAAAAGCACACTGAATAATTAATATATAATAAAAGTTATAACTAAATCAATTAAGTCCATACTCCACAAGTTAAAAAGATAAAAAAAAAAAAAAACTAATTCATCAACTATAAAATATATCTTGAACTTGAAAGTGTAAGGACCCGACATGACCCAAATCTAAATTCAAGCATGTTTGATCCCCAGCCACATATAACACCTTAAGTATTATATGCATGAGTTTTCTTTAAAGATGTGTTTATGTTGAACATTTGTTAGCCGGTTTTAATTTCTCAAATTGTTTAATTAGATTATGGAGACAATTGAATTTATAACAGAAAAATAACTTTATAAAAACATTTTTAATTTCTACTCACGATTGTATATCAACTTACTAAAAAATAAAACTTCCAAAGCTTATTACAAACGTAGGCTTCATAATTGAGCGGTTGAGCCTTTAAAGGAAATATAAGTTTCAAAACATAAATCTAGTTTTACAACAAAATAAAATAAAACACGATAATTCAACAATCCTACTTCACTTCACTCCTCCTCTCAACCCACAAGAATTGCTCATACCCGAGTCAATCATCATCATCATCCAAAACATCATCATCAACATCACCATCATCACCTGGAAAGAAGACAATAGTGAGTCGAAGCCTAGTATAACAGCAACATAAATACATATGAGATGGCACACGAGCTTAATATGATACAATGCAACAACAACTATTTATTATCTTTAAATTAAGGTGAAACAATCAACACTAGCCCATCCTAATTGTAATCCTTAGGAATCTAGGGGTCCTAAGTAATAATAGCTGCTCATAGAGTTAATATAAGTGCCAAAATACTTATATCCCATATATCTAATCGAGAAAGAAAATAACGTCATCTAGGGTTTACAGCCATCATGTGTCTATACTCGTCTCAATCCATAACATCGTTTGGTTTAATTTGTCCCACGTGAACTAAATTATGTTACTTCACCCCAAGCCTAAATAGATGTTATTCCGATATCATTTGCCCAATTAGCTACCCGTGGGGTTACTTATGAATTGTCATTGCATCATGGCATACCATTGTATCATGGTAGGAGGTGACTTAAGCACCTAAACTACCATTCCTAGCTTTCGGACAAGGTTATCGCTCATTGAATTGAATTAAATGACACAAGCACAAGTAACACTCATTTTTCATGTCGTCTTGAAGTATTAGTTCAGTAAAAATGCTATCATAACAAACAACATACAAGTCATTGCATGAATTACATGGAATCTAGCAGAGATTAGGAGATAGTCCATAAAACAAGGCGGAAGATAGATTCAAGCATTTGTTCATAAAATTAAACTCGTATAAGCATTTCAATTAGTTATTCATCTATATCAAAATTATTTAAGATCTTATTTGATCAAACACAAAGCGGGAACCCTGCCATGACTGCAAAAATTGCTCTACCAAGATACGAACAATTCTTTATTGTTTGTCAAATTATTATTTCTCTCTTTGTTTATAATATATTAATTATAAAAACATTATTACTTTTATTAACTTATAGAAAACATTTATTTTTCTTAGCAAACAATCATTCGAAATAACGTACTTTTCATATTAGACATAGCTTAGTCTACCTTAGTACAAGTTTATTATATCTAAGCCAAGTTGATTAGACTTAATCTATTAATTTAGTTATTAAGTTATGTTCAACCATTTCATTAAGCCTATTTCTTATATCTCATGGGATATTAATTAATCTAGTTCATTTTAGCTTATTTAGATTCGTTAAGTTAAGTTAAATTTAGGTTGATTAAGTAGGTTTGTTTTATACTTAAATTCCATATTAAACCAAATTAATTACTAAACATATTAATTCATTTGATCCCATTTCTAATTATTTGTTACGGACAGACAGCATAGGAACAGATCCAAACCAGTTTGGATGGAAGACTATTACACATAAATACTTTTAGTTATAGTTACAGCTGGGTCTTAGTAGGATGTAACAGATACAGTTTAGATCTCAAACAAATAGTACAAGTAGATCTTAACAGCATTGCATGTATCATATAGTTCTCAACAGCATAGTTACGGTCATGTAAATGTATAACAGAACAGATAGTAACATGCATGTAACAAAAAAAAGAAAACAGTATAAATAACAGATCGAGATACATAGAGAGGTATCCTCATCTTTTGTCAAATAGTTGTGGTGCCTTGAGTACAGGAGCCTGATCCAGCTCGAATAGGATTAACCTACACATCAAACAGAGAGTTAGCATTTGTAAGGATCAAGAACAGTAGACAATAACAAGAGAATATCGAGAGAAAACAAGAAAGTTAGGGTTTCGAACATACCATTTGAAGAGAGAGATATAACACGGAGTTTAAATACCTAGGGTTTATTTTGAACATCAATTTACAGTTTTGACCCTAACAAATTGGTGCTCTCGTCCATGGCTCCTTCTACACGAGCAGGCACAATGGAGGATAATTTTGCCGAATTGGCAAACAATTTGCAAACCACATTGTTACAGGCTTTACGCCTTGAAATGGACAAGAAATTCGAAGAATTCTCTAAGAATTTAAGCCAGAATCAGAACCTGGTACCTCATCATATAGATCAAAATTCGAGTTCATCATTTTCCAATAATGGGGGCAGTATGGCCGAAAATTTGTTGAAAGGCATCAAATTGGAAATTCCGAAATTTACCGGCCTTGATCCTTTAGGATGGATTTTCAAAGCAGACCAGTTCTTTGATTTCCATGCCATTCCTGATGAACAACGGATTACCATTGCCTCTTTTGCAATGGAAGAACGTGCTTTGGATTGGTACAAATGGATGTACAACAATAAACAACTCAGTTCATGGACTAATTTCAAGAAGTCCATTGAAGTTCGTTTTGGTCCCTCAGAATATGAAGACATTCAAGGTACTCTTTCTAAATTGACACAAGTTCGATCTGTTGATGAATATCAAACACAATTTGAATCTTTATCAAATCGTGTTGTGGGTTTGCCTGAGTCTTTTCTTCTCAGCTGTTTTATATCGGGTCTTAAACCCTATATAAAACGTGAAGTTCAGATTGCCCGACCTCTTACTCTTATGCATGCTATATGGCTTGCTAAAATGCATGAGAGTAAACATAATGATCAATTTCTTTTTCATAAACCATACACAGTTCACCCACCTTCTAAATCTTTTTCTCCTTTACAGTTTTCTAAACCATACACTAATCCTTCTTCATATACTACCAATGTTCCTTCTCCTTCTAATACCAACCCTTCTGACAATCATAAACACAAAACAGCTATTCCCATTAAACGACTGTCCCAGCCGAAATGTTAGCACGAGAGAACAGGGCCTTTGTTACAATTGTGATGAAAAATATCATCGCAATCATAAATGCAAATCTAAATTCCTTTTATTATTGCATGATATTGATGATGACTCTGAGGGACTATCTGAGATGGCTGATCATACTGATTTAGAGACAGGTTCTATTAGCTATCATGCTTTATCAGGCACTTTAAAACCTTGTACTCTAAAATTCAAGGGTTATATCAATGGCCATGAGGTTTTGATTTTAGTTGATACAGGCAGTACGCACAATTTTGTGCAAGCTCGATTAGTTCATCATTTGGGATTGGTTGTACAACCTGCATCCAAATTTTCAGTCATGATTGGTAATGGTTCTACAATGCAGTGTGATGGGATTTGTTCTGATGTTCATTTTTCTATTCAATCTTGGGATTTCCACGATTCGTTTTATGTCTTCCCATACAAGGGGCTGAAGTGGTGCTAGGAATACAATGGCTGACTAGATTGGGACCAGTGACTATGGATTATTCCAAACTAACACTGGAATTCTTTTCTCAAGGGAAATCTGTTATGTTGATTGGCGATAGGTTTGCTATGACTGAAGAAATTTCACATCACCAATTACGTAGATTGGTTTCTACTGATGCCATCGCTACTTGTTATCATTTGGTGGCTCAGAAAGTGGATACTGTGACATCATCGAATACCACCAACAACACTGCTATTCAAGCCTTGTTGGGCAGATTTTCTCGTGTCTTTGAGGCACCTTCATCATTGCCACCTCTTCGCACTATCCAACATCAAATTCATTTAGTCCCCAACACTTCTCCAGTCAATGTCAAACCCTATCGCTATCCACATTTTCAGAAAAATGAGATTGAAAGACAGGTGGAGGAAATGTTGGCTCAAGGAGTCATTCAACGCAGCACTAGTGCCTTTTCTTCTCCAGTTTTATTAGTAAAAAAGAAAGATGGGAGCTGGCGTTTTTGTGTGGATTATAGGGCTTTAAATCAAGTTACTGTTCGGGATAATTTACATATTCCCATAGTTGATGATGAACTTAGGAATGCATGTTTATTCTCTAAACTTGATCTCAGAGCAGGATACCATCAGATTCGAATGGATCCTCAGGATGTGGACAAGACTGCTTTTAGAACTCACCAAGGTCATTACGAATTTCTTGTAATGCCTTTTGGGTTAAGTAATGCACCTTCCACTTTTCAATCTATTATGAATACAATGTTTCAGTCTTATCTGAGGAAGTTTGTCATTATTTTCTTTGATGATATTTTGATATATAGCAGTAACATGGAAGATCATTTGCAACATTTGACTTTGGTTTTGCAAACTTTATTGGATAACAAATTTTTTTTGAAGGAGAGCAAGTGTTCTTTTGCCCAATCTACTATTGAATATTTGGGACATGTGGTTTCTTTCAATGCTCTTAAGCCAGATCCTTCGAAGGTGGATGCAGTAGCTAATTGGGAAACTCCAAGAAATGTTAAACAATTGAGAGCATTTTTGGGTCTCTCGGGCTATTACAGAAAGTTCATTAAGGGCTATGCTACTATTGCTGGACCCTTAACAGATTTATTGAAAACTGATGGATTTCATTGGTCAGCAGAGGCTGATCAAGCTTTTTCACAGCTAAAGGAGGCTTTGATTAATGCACCTATTCTAGCTTTGCCTGATTTTAATCAACCTTTTGTAGTTGAGACAGATGCATCTGGAGTAGGCATTGGTGCAGTATTGTCACAACAGTCCCACCCAATTGCATATTTTAGTAAAAAGCTTCCTAATCACTTAAGGAAAGCTTCTGTTTATGTTCGGGAACTGTATGCTGTTGTAGAATCAGTCAGAAAATGGAGACATTATTTGTTGGGTAATCATTTTCAAATTAGGACTGATCATCGAAGTTTGAAAGAACTACTATCACAGGTCATTCAGACACCTGAATAGCAACGTTATGTGACTAAGCTGTTGAGCTACGACTATGAGATTGTCTACAAGAAAGGAGTAGACAATGTGTTAGCTGATGGTTTATCTCGTCAATACAATGATGCCTCTTTATTGGCTTTTTCTATGCCCATTTTCAATTGTGTTGATGATCTTAAACAGGAGTATCAGACTTTACCTGCTTTTCAGACTATCATTTCTCAATTACAAGCAGGTCTTGTTTCCAAGCAGAAGATTGAATGGAAACATGGGTTACTATATTGTGGGAATCGTTTATTTTTTGTGCCTGAGTCTTATTTTGGAGGAATTTCATGGTTCACCGATGGCTGGCCATTTTGGAGTGACCAAGACATTTAAACGTACTGCCAGTCAATTTTATTGGCCCAAGATAAGGACACAGATTGAAGCTTATGTTCGAAATTGTCACATCTGTCAATAGATTAAGTATGTGACTACTGCCCCGGCTGGATTATTAGCCCCTTTGCCAATTCCTATCAAAATTTGGGAAGACATTGCTATGGATTTCATCACACATCTTCCCTCTTTTAAGGGCTGTTCAGTGATATTAGTAGTTGTGGATAGACTATCCAAATACTGCCATTTGGGGGCTCTGGATAGTCATTTTACAACTACTAAGGTTGCCAACTTATTTTTGAACATGATTGTTAAACTGCATGGATTCCCTAAATCCATTGTTTCTGATCGAGATTCTATTTTTCTCAGTCAATTTTGGAAAGAATTATTTCGTTTGAGTGGGACGAAATTACATATGAGTTCAGCCTACCATCCTCAATCGGATGGTCAAACTGAAGTGTTGAATAGGACTATTCAACAAGACCTTCGATGTTTTGTTATGGATTATCCTGAGAGGTGGACTTTGTATTTGCCTTGGGCCGAGTATGCCTATAATACTTCATACCATGAGGGAGCTGGAATGACTCCATTCCAAATTGTGTATGGCAGAGAACCCCCTGTTTTACCTTCCTATTTAGGGGGCTCTTCACCAGTAGCAGTAGTGGATCAAGATTTGGTTTCTCGAGATCAAGCTCTTAAGGTTTTACATGCTAATTTACAGCATGCTCAAACTAAAATGAAGAGTTTAGCTGACAAGCATCGATCTGATGTGATCTATAATGAGGGGGATCAGGTGTATGTCAGGCTCCAACCTTATAGACAACTATCATTGGCTTCTCATAAGAGCCATAAGTTGTCTAAACATTTTTATGGGCCTTTTACTGTACTCAAGAAGATTGGACAGTGTGCTTATGAATTGGATCTTCCCCCTTCATCTAAAATTCATCGAGTTTTTCATGTTTCTTTGTTGAAACCAGCACATGGTACTGATTTACAACCTCTTGAGCTTCCTTCAGAGTCTTATAACTCAGGTCCACTCATCCAACCTATGGCTATCTTAAGTTCCCGCTATGCGGTTCAACATGGTGCCTCTATTTCCCAAGTATTGGTACAATGGAAGGGATTAGCCACTGAGGATTCTACTTGGGAAGATTGGGATAAATTTCGACAGACTTATGCATACTTTGACCTTGAGGACAAGGTCATTTTTCCAGAACAGGGGAAACTTGTTACGGACAGACAGCATAGGAACAGATCCAAACCAGTTTGGATGGAAGACTATTACACATAAATACTTTCAGTTATAGTTACAGTTGGATCTGAGTAGGATGTAACAGATACAGTTTAGATCTCAAACAAATAGTACAAGTAGATCTTAACAGCATTGCATGTATCATATAGTTCTCAGCAGCATAGTTACGATCATGTAAATGTATAACAGAACAGATAGCAACATGCATGTAACAAAAAAAAGAAAACAGTATAAATAACAGATCGAGATACATAGAGAGGTATCCTCATCTTTTGTCAAATAGTTGTGGTGCCTTGAGTACAGGAACCTGATCCAGCTCGAATAGGATTAACCTACACATCAAACAGAGAGTTAGCATTCGTAAGGATCAAGAACAGTAGACAATAACAAGAGAATATCAAGAGAAAACAAGAAATTTAGGGTTTCGAACATACCATTTGAAGAGAGAGAGATATAACACAGAGTTTAAATACCTAGGATTTATTTTGAACATCAATTTATAGTTTTGACCCTAACATTATTCAAACACTAATATATCATTTATAGGGGTGCAAACGAGCCGGGCTTTTTGCCTGTTTGGGCTCGACTCGTTTATTTTTTAACGGGCTCGAGCTTAACTAGGCTTTTAATGAACCTGAAATATGTAGGCTCGGGCCCAAGCTCATCAAGCTTTTTCGAGCTTGAGTCGGCTCGTTTAGCTAAACGAGTCGAGCTTGGGCTTGGCTTGTTTAGTTAAACGAGCTTGAGCTCGACTCGTTTATCATATATAATTATTTTTTAATTATATATATAATATTAAATTAATATAAATAAATTATATAATATAATATTAATAATATAATATCAATATTATATATATATTAAACGAGCCTTTATCAAGCCGTTCACGAGCCCTTAATGAGCCTATTCAAGAGCTTGGTTTGCGAGCCGGCTCGCGAGCTTGAAGACAAGCTCAGGCTCAGCTCGTTTAGCTAAACGAGCCTAGGTTGGAGCTCGAGCTTGGCTCGTTTAGCTAAACGGATCGAGATGAGCTCGAGTAGCTTACGAATAACTTAGCTCGTTTGCACTCCTAATCATTTATCTAGTCTTGTTTGAATTTTCATTTTAAAGAACTAATTCTAGGCGGATTTTTTCGATTATTGAGTTTCAATATTAAGACGATCATAATTAACTCATTTTTAACTCTGATTTTCGTGCATAAGTAGTCGATTTCTACCTAATTTGAATACTCCATCAATTTTTAAGGCTATTTTTAACATTTAAGATCATGTGGGTCTTGGGGTTCAAGAATCATGGCTATGACTCAAGGCATGATTACTTATCTCGAGCAGAGTCATGCCTACGATTCTTGGATTTTGAAAATTTTGACAAACCCGAGGCTACTAAAGGATGGATCATGCAAGTGATTGATAATTTATTTTAATATGCTTTAAATCACGCTTTTGACTTTAGGATTTTGAGGTTTAAAAATGACCTGAGGCTAGTAAGGGCTTAGATCATGCCTGTGATTACTAAAAATCTATCAAAACATAGCTTTTATGTGTTGAATCACGCTTGTGGTAGATCAAATTTTTAAAAAAGAGCCTATTAAGGGCTAAGTTATGCCTGTGATTTGCTCAAAACTGTTCAACCCAAGCCTAGTAAGGGCTTGATTGCGCTCGTGATTGACTATTTGTCCACTGCTACGAATTCCCTTTTTTTTTACACAATTTTAACTACTTATCTACTTATTTTATTCTCAAAACTCAACTTACAATGTTTGCATAATAGCATACAGGTGCAAAATCATAACTCACAGCATTTATATACATGTTATTACATCTTATTTCTCTAATTCATATCATTATTTATATAACTTGTACATGTATACTTACATTTAACTATACAAGTTCAAATATTACTTGTTTATATATTTTATCACAAATTTATCATATTTCAAGCATCTATTTGTCATTCCCATGCCATACAACAATCACAAGAAGAAAAAACCAACATAACTTACTTGTTTATCAACCACAAGCTAATAGATCTTCATTTCTACTACTACTTCTTTCTTAGTTATTGGAGCTTCATGCATATTCTTCAACTTCTATCTTGTTTCCTTACTTTGGTCTCTTCTTTAGTCTTCTTGAGTTGAGATTGGGATTTTGTATTAAATTTTCAGAGAAAGAAGAGAAGAAGGAGAAGAAGAGAAGGGGAAAAAGAAAGAAAAAGAGAAATGAAAAGAGAAGGAAAATGAAAAGGAAAAGAAGCCAAAGAAAGAAAAGGATAAAGGTTAAGAGTTTTTAAGATAGGATATTGCGTTTAAATATTTCAGATCAATATCTTAAGTATCAAAACTAATTAGAAAATAATTTGAATATTTATACTGTAGAAATTAATAGTTTGAATAAAAAATACTAGGAGTTTTATTTATAAAAGATGATAATTTTTATTTAGGTACGGGCTTAAAACTAATATTTTTAAATAAACAGTTGATTTAAAAAATTATAGGGATTTGAGAAATGAAATTTAAACCAAAGTTCAAGGGTTTAGGAGTTTACTAAACATTTAAAATGTTCGTTTTGATTTGATTTTTAGGAATTTGAATTTGAAGTAAAAAGGAATTTGAATTTGAAGTAAAAGGAGTTAAAATGAAAGATTAGGTAAAAATTGGATTGTTTGATTTATTATGAAAAGTTATCGAGGGAAAATAGATGATTTAGAAAAAAATATTTGAAATCTCAATTTCGATTCAAATCAATTTACTAATTCAATTATATCAATTTGCCTAATCCTTTTTTGTTGTTTACTTGTTTTGTTCATTTAAACCATTTAAATTAAATTTCTAACTTAGATGAATGTTTAGGATATTTCAGAAAGAGAGTTGAAAAAAAAAGTTAATATTTAACGAATATTCATCAAATAATAAATATCATAATAGGACTACAAGAAAATATAGGGAATTGTGAAATATGGGACTTAAACTTTATATAAAAATTCAACTTGGTACCTAAACTTTGAAATAGTCGATTTAATCTTGGAAAAATTACATTAAGGTCACAATATTTGAAATAAATTCATTTGAGGTCGTAACATTTCGAGTGGTTAAAAAAAGCTCATAACTTTTAGAGAAGAGAGTCAATTTAAGTTACTATTGATGCATGCCAATAGGTGAAATATTTAGAATTAAATGTTAAAAGATCTTACGTGTTATAACATATGTCAGTTGTGATCTTAATTGACTCACTTATCTAAATATTGTGACCTCCCTTTAACCACTAAAAATGTTATGGCCTAAAATGAACTTACTTCCTAAACATTGTAGCCTTAAATGAATTTACCCTCAAATATTGTGACATTTCCCATGTAATTTAGCCATTTAATCTCCAATCAACTTTTTATGGTTATTTTTACTACCTCACAAACACAATTTACTCTGTTTCCTAACACAAGAGAGATAGTCCATCAATATGGACAAATGTTAAGAAGAGTAAGAAAACTTCAGCGATATGTTGCCTTTTTTAAGTAAACAAACAAAATAAATAGTGTTAATAAGATAGTAAAAATAACCACAAAAATGTATTATTGGCTATTAAATTGACCACTAAAAGATTTAAGTACCGAATCAAATTTTTATGTAAAATTTTGATAAAAATTTGATATTTATTTGAAAAAATATGAATTATAATTAATCATTATAAGAAAATTTAGTTACAAGTGTAATGATTTTTTTTTCTTAAAATTGCTTGGTTCAGTTTTATAGATTTGCTTTGTCACCTCTCCAAACAAACTATAAATTTATGAATTGATTCATATTGGAAATTTTCTAAACCAATTTTCTTAAGGAAACAAAAACTATATTATTTGTTTTGTTTGATTTATGGATTGGTTTGATATGATCATTCTTTTTTACTTAACCTTACCATCATCCTTAAGAAACCTTATAACATTTTGAACTTCATTTCATCCATTTCGCTTCTCTCATTTCTCCAGGATTTGATTTTATGTCACTTTTTTTTTCTTGAGAATTACATCATGAGGTATCAATATTTAAGAGTAAGTTCATTTAATGTATGAATGTTTCAAATGGTTAAAAAGATGTATTAACATTTCAAAAAATGAGTCAAATGAGGTATTAATATTTTGCAAAATTCATTTAATATATCGATGTTTTGACTAGTTCTCAATTAAATTTCTAAAATTTTTATTAGTGGCCAATTATTAATAACTTATCTAACTCACTTTACAAAATGTGGATACCTCTTTTTAACCGCTTGAAACATTGATACTTTAAATGAATTTATCTCCAAATGCTAATACCTTTCATTGTGGTTTATCCCTGTCCTTCTTTTCTTCCTCTTATTTTTAATCTCATCAAAAGTGTTATATAAGATTGATTTTGATTGAATTGATTGTAATACAAAGTAGATTTAAAATGGGCACAATGTTATGAAAACATTAATAAGTTTAGTTACAAAAAACTTATTTAAATAATTTCATAATATAAAAATATAATATCTACGAGATACAAGTGTCAAGACAGTTTTAAAGGAGCAGTTTAATCATCACTAGAAGTGACGTCTCCATCGTGGTGGATCGAAATGTCATTTGATCCTAATCTACAATCTTTTTTTTTTTATCACTCATGAACAAATACCTACAGGAGGCTAACACTTTGCTTGAGGAAATTACATCCAAAAGGGATGCAGGTGGTAGACATCTTGACTAGATTGATTGCTCAAGATTTAGGTTTTGATTTAAAAAATAATAATAATAAAAAAAGGTCTCCACAGAAACGCTAGGTAGGTAAGGGGAAAAGGAAAATAATATTGTCTTTTAAATAATTACAAAAATGCCACAAAGATAAAAATAATCTAAAAATAGGCAAATTGACCTCGTTTCTTGAAGAGACAAGGTCATTAGTGGTCGACCTCCTCTCTTCAAGAGACGAAGTCACTGTATTCTGCACTGACCTCGTCTTTTGAAGAGACGAGGTTAAATCTGTCGTCTTCAACCTTGTCTCTTTAAGAGATGATGAAATAGCCATGAATTCCTTAAATTTCATATATATGTGTTATTGGAATGGTATATATATGTGTGTGTGTGTGTGTGTATGTGTGTGTGTGCTTAGTTAATACAATTAGTGAATGTGTTATTTTATATGTGAATAGTATTATGAAATTAATGTTATTGTTTGATATGTGTAAATGTGCATATAGTGTAATGAATATGTGTGTCTTTTTTTCAAATTAATATGCATGTGTTATGTTTAGAATCTAATCAAATTATTTTTGAATTTGCTTAGATTATGACAGAATTTTGGTAAACTTTAAAATCACTTTTTGAACTTAAATACAATCCAAATGCACTTGAAATTTGCCTAAATTAATTCTAGGACAAATATACCCTTAATGGCTAAGTTTGGATAACAATTGACTTTGTTTAGACTTGTTTTCTTTTCTCTTTTTGGGCAACCCTATTTTCATACGAATTTTCACTTCTTTTCTTTTCTTTCTTCTTTCTTTCTTCCTTTCTCATCCCAAAATCTTAAACCCTAAGCAAAGATTTAATACAAGCTTTAGAATTTGAATATCATTCCAAGTCAAGAATTAGTTATGTGAGTTTAATACAAACTTTATCTTTTATTTTATGTTCTATATTGTATTGTTTGTAAATGTTAGAATATATATGATTTTGAGGTGATAATTGGTGTGGGATTGAATTGGTGCATTGATGATAGTTTGAATGAGATTATGTGGCTAATGGAGTGGTAGTATATATCTTATAGGAGTGTGGATGTGTGGGAATGAGTATTTTGGAAGATTGAAGAATGAGTAGTAAAGATGTGAATTTGAAGTGTGATTAGTGTTTTAATGATTAGAAGTAGAATTTATGTTGTTAGGATAGTATTTGGGTCATATAACAAGCTTTAGAAAGTTTGGACTAAGTTTAGAAAATTTTTGAAAAAATGAATAAGTTGTATTAAAACAGGGGAATTCAAAAACATTTTCGTATGGGCTAAAATTTGAACGTACGCCGGCATCTGGGGTTTCTACGCTGCCGGCCTATAGGCGGTGTTGAAAGCCCACAGAATCAAATTTCTTAAGGCCGATCGAACGCCGCCTGCTTTCGCTGGAAAAGTCAGCCGACGTTCATCCTTTCACATCGTACGCCGGCTACTGGGAATCAAAGCCGCCGGCGTATAGTGAGAGGCTACCGGCGTATCTGTGTAAGCGGCCGGTTTGCACCTCTCTTGACGTTTTGAAAAATTTTGAATTTGGATTCCACGTCGGTTCAAAGCCGCCGACGTAGAATGAAGGCAGTTGGCGTACCCTTAAGCACTGCCAGCGTTGGCAGTGTTAATTTTCATAGTGTTGAACACCGGCTCAAAGCTGCCGGCTTTGGATGCCGCCGTATCCCCTGCGCTTTTGAATTTTTAAAAACTTTCTTTAAAATTTTTCGAAGTTTGATATATGATCAATTACGTATTTGTTAAGTGTTCTATGATATAATAGGATGTTTAAATGCTTTATTATGACTTTGTATTAATTTATTTGAATTTCTCTGATTTATTGTACTTTCAATTAGTTAATTAGTACTTAGGCTAAATGTGAAATTTAATATTGATTTAAACAGTGATAGATCCTCGCCCAGTCAACCCCGTTAATTCCCGAGCTATCTCAGGTACGCAGTAACTTGCTTGTCTCTTTGCTAGGATAGGCATCAAAATCAAGCTACCTTAAATTAAGAAAATCCTATTGATATATGAATGTTGTTTGTCGATGAATCTGGTTCGAAGAGCGGCACCCTGCTCAGATTGGGGGCAGGGTACTTTCTCGTTAATGGATAGAATTGTTTAGGAGATATGAGTATCTGAGCTGCTCATATCAACCCCCTGAGCGTCGTGGTGCGTTACTCAGGATGCCCAAGTATTACGGGCTACGCGGAAGGTGGGGCAGCCTAGTTTGTAAGAACAGTACGGACCACTCAGGAAGGCGGACGTAATACTAGATCCTCGTTGTCCGGAGTTTGAATACTCCCGTATTGATTTACTAACTAAAGACTTAATAATAAACAAATGATTGATGCATAATGCATTTAGCCTAGGATTGTGTGATTCACTTCGCATTTTGTATTCGTTACTTGTGTACTGGGCCTTTGGCTCATATTTTATCTATTTCAGGTGATGATTCCGATGAGTTTTATACGAGTATGGGGTACGGAACCGACTTTGAAGATTTTCTTGATGGGTTGGAGGATTAGAGATGACCATGGACTCAATGGACCCCTATGAATGTAATAGATTAGATGTGATTCTTTTTTGTTTATGATGTAATTATAGTGTTAGCTGGGTTATGTTTTGAGGATTTTTGCTAAGGCTTGTAAGAAGCCTTTGGATGTAATATATATGTATATATGTATGTGTTTAGCTATTTAGAAGTTAAGTTGTACTCCTTTGCAAAATGTTTGGTAGTGTAGTAATATAGTTTAGTTTAAGGTTAAAAAAAAAAAAACTATGTCTCCTATTGTATATTATCTTTATGGAATTAGATAAACAATTACTCAAACAAATTCTTCAAGCAACCTTACATATAATCTTAGGGGTTATATGTGGTTGGGGAACCGTTATCTCTTATTTCAAATATAGGGGTGATAGCGGGTCCTTACAGATGAGATCAGTGCAAAATACATTGATCTCGTCTTTTGAAGAGACGAGACCAACTTGCCTATTTCTGGGTTTATTTTTTCATCTGGCATGTTTGTGTAATTTTTTTTGAAAAACTAGTTATTTTTTTCTTTAATCTGTTAAGCAAGCCATAAAATAAGAAGTTGATTAATGATTTCAGTATCCATCATAATATATAATTTGGAAGTTTTGCAAGAAACTTATTTGCAAATAAAAAAATTACAGGAGTTAAAATCTTTAAATATTTATAAAGAATTGTAAATTTTTAAAAATTAAATGAAAAAAAAATTACAATAGATGGTTGTGTAAAACTAAAAATTTTCAAATAGACATATTCTTTAGATAGAAAAAAATTACAACTTTGATTTGACTTAATATAAAAGGAAAATATTTTAGTTACTTATAGTAAAGAGTCGTAACTTTTCCAAATATAGAATTTCGTATAAAAATATAGAAGGATCACTAACTGTCATATAAAACCAATATTTCAAATTCAATTGTAGTAATTAAGAAATATTTAAAACATTTTATGAACATATATCTTTATTATATTACATGTTATAAACTTTCAAGTAAATCTATTATTTTTATGAATATATATACTTTAAATCAAAATCCATGCATGCCACAAGATATTAAATATGTTTTTTTTTTGTCTTTTAATTCCAATAGTCGTTTATTATCAAACGTAAGTCATCGGTGTCTTAGAACATGTGCAATGAAAGTCTTTAACATAACTTCCATATACTAAAAACCTACGATTTTGAGGTTTTTCACTATGATGGTAAAGGCCTTCAATTTTCTAAGGTCCTTTAAGTTGTGTTGTATTTTTAAATTTTTTGATAAATATCAATGGCAAAAAAATAAAATAAAAGTATACATGGTTAAGAATTAATTTTGTTTATTTTTTTAAGTAGTAAACAAAGAATAAGTTTACCTATTGCCTTAAAATCACTAAAATGAAGTACCTCAAATCATGTAGAGAGGTTACATGGCATTCAAGGATATTAAATGATACCCCTAGCATCGAACATGCTTTCAATGGGAAAATCTTAAGTGGATAATACACGCCACATGGTTGTATACGAGGTGTGTAACTTCTAATCATTTTATAATATGGACAATTTAGTGGGTGGTTTTTAAAATAACCACCATCCACATAACCACGTGTTAGATAAGCATTCAGAGTTACACACCACGTATGAGTTACATGTGGCATATAGTATCCAATGAATCGGTTCTCCCTTTCAATGATATCTCATAATGCCTATTGAACAGAACATATTATGTCACCCATCATGATTTATCCAACAATTACCAAGTTAAATGAGATTAAACCAATCTATTTAGATTTTTTGCACATCGTTACTTGACGGCACACCCAATTAGACATTGGTGCTAGGTCAACTGGACCCAAACTCACTAGTTCATTGGTCGAGGTGACGATGACTCGAAAGTAGCCCGGATTGACACAGGTCGAGTCATGACCTATCAACTTGTGATTTTTTTTTAAATCTAGTGCTTTAACATGTTTCTAATGCATTCTCCACCACGAGGTTCTTTGAAAATATATATTACATAATAAAAATACAATAAAACATCTTATATAAAATTAGCTTGAAAATGAGAAAACCTATTTCATTGTTGTTTTTTCAATTTTGCATCTCGTCTTATCTTTCTTAAAAAAAAAAAATTCCCATTGATCTCTGTCTCTATCTTTCTCTAACACACACACACACACAAAAGAGACACATACCACACTAGTAGGACACATACACATCACACATAACGTTTCACATTTTCAATTTGGTATTTTTTTTTTTAGTTTCTAACTTGACGGGTTGATGGGTCGATAGAATTGATCTGCCTACAACCTGCCCACCTTCATGGTTGGCTTACAGGTCATGACCTATACGATCACACCGGACCAATGACTCTAACCTGTCGATGGTGGTTTGAATCGGATCACGAATCAAACCCAAACTATGCATGTGTCTACACCCAGTGTTGTGGATATAAATTTGGAGAGTGAGCCTAGTAAGCATTTTGTTCTTTTCAACTCCATAAATATGAGCTCAGCTTCATATATAGTATGATCTCAAGCCATGTTTCACTTATCAAGTAAAGATGCATACGACCAATGAGACCTTATGGATGATGTACGTTATGATTTGATAATGTCATTTCAATGATTTTTAATTTTTTTATAATTAGATTCATCTCTCTCACTAATAAATTTTTGTTTGTTGCATAAAATATGTAAATGTGACCATTTGTTATATCAGTGTCATCTTCAGATATACGAATTTCAAATTTGATTTAATGTTATGTTGACATCAATTTAAAAAATAATCTTATTTCAAATTTAAATTATCATGTAAAGCAATGGGTTCCATATCTCCTTTGGACCAACGAGTCTACTACTATCCATATTTCACTTAAAAGTTGAATGCAATAATATTCATGAATTTACATAACATGTGAGTCTCATGTTCGAAATGTCCATGTTTAATCATTCATAAGGATACCCATGTTTTAATTTTCGAATCGATGTCAATCTTAAGTTAATGCATTTGAAGCCAAAGTAGCTGATGTTACAGACTTTTTAAATTTTTGGACGCGTTTTAGATGTGAAAAGATTCGGTGGGTATTACACACTGTGTGCAATACACATGTGGTATGTAACTTTTAATGATATTCTAAAACGTAGACATATAAGTGGTGGTTACTTTGAAAATTACTACTACATTATCTATGTGATGGTATATAGTTGGGAGTTACACACTACGTGTATATCCACGTGGCGTATATCGCTTACCTAATATCTTTCCATTTTAGACTCGGACTAGCTCAATGAAGAGTTTCGACTAAAGGAGTCAGAATTCTGGACCCTGCTTAGGGAATATAAAGGGCTACTTATCTTTTGAGGAGGTGCCTATTTACATGAATTTTCCCAACAGAGATGCAGAAAGGGTTTTGTACGAAAGTACCTTTGTTTTTGAAAATAAATCCTGAAATGCCGAACTTTGAAAAGATATTCCGAATATAACCAAGCAAAAACACATTCAAAGTGTTGCGTTCGAAGTGTAACCACCAAAAAGAACGAAAATGAGCAAAAATGAGGTGTTAAAGTCGAACGCATATAAGGAATGCTGTTGAAAATTTAAAAAAATGTTCGAACATATGCCCTATATGTGTTCGGGAAGCTAGTCCAAATTTTTAAAAAACGTTCGAACCCATGCCCTATATGCGTTTGGAAACTCTGACGCAAGCATGTGGAGAATGCGTTGGTTCGCTGCCTTATATCAAACTCGGTCATCTCCCTCCGCTCTCTCATCTCCCTCGATCGCTCGCTCAGGTCTCTCTCTGTCGCAAGGTCTGCCTCTGTTGCTTGCTCACTCACTCACTTGCGTGCCGTACGGTCGCTTTCCTGTGTGCCTAACGCTCACTCCCCTGCGTGCTTACTCGCCCAACTATTGATCGCACACTTGCTAGCTCGACCAGCTTTGATAATAGACGCATTCACTGCATGCGTCCGAAGTTTCACCTACACCCCATCTACTCCTTACCCAAACATAGAAAAAACGCAGCCCTCTTTCTCTTTTGCCATTAACACACCCAAAAAACTCATTCTCTAATCTCGTTCAGTCCAAGGAAATCCGAAGGTCTCCATTTGTTGCACATGTTGACAAAGTCATCTTAAGGTAAAACTGAAAAACAATATCTCATATACGTTAGTTAGATTCGGTAATTTCGGAAATTCTTGAATATGAAACCCTAAAAATGAATGTAGTGTAGATTGGCATATCGAACCCGTAATGCATGATTTGTGGTATTGATTTAAGTGTATTGGGCTGTATGGTGATGATTTTGGAAGTTTACATGTGTTGAAGTGTTGATTTTTAGAAATGCTTAATAAGTGTTCGATGTAATGTCTATATAGGCTTTACTATGGGGGATTTTGTTCGGTTCATTGTGTATGCTCATGAGAATGTTGTGACTGGAAAATACAGTCCAGAGTATGACCGAGCTCTAATGAAGAAGGTCTGATGCTGACTTTAATCATTTTATGAGTAAGATATGTGCTAGTGTCGGTATAGATCCAACCGTGGGAGCTGTCCAAATTATCCATAGATACCCTCATTATATGCCAAATGGGCCATCGTTCATGCTGCTGCCTATTGTTGATGATGAAGGCGTTGAAGACTTGATTAACCAGGCTAAGAACTTTGTTCAGGCCTATCGCAAGAGTTGTATGTGCAGGTACAAGAACACTGTAGTGTTTAGACTAGGTTTATGCCATCTCAATTGGAACAAGTTTAGGTTCCAAATGTGGAAGACCAGCATAACACATGTCTTGACCCCATAGGTGGGGTCGATGTATGTAATCAAACACCTCACCAGCAAGTTATGGTGGATCATTCCCCTATGAACTTTGAAGAGCATGAGCCAACCCATATCAAAGAAGGAATGGTGGAACTTGAAAGGAGAATTAAAGGAGAAGTTATGCCAATTCTAAATCCTAGAGCCACGGATGATAATTAGGATGGTCAGTATTATGCGAACGAAAATGGAGATGCAATAGAGGATCAACAAAGTGACAGTAAAGATAGTGATAATCCTGAACAGATCAATGATGTAGATGGTGTGACCGTGATGACATCGCAACAACCATCCAGTTCAAGACAAAGTTCTATAAGGAATGATGTCTCTGAGGGTAGTGTTAAGGATAAGGGAGCGTTTTTCAATATCGGCAGTAGTGAAGGATATTTAACTTTTAAGGAAAGCTTGAGTATGATGAGCAAGAACATTTCAAAGGTATGATGTTCACCACGAAAGCAGATCTTATTAACCATGTCAAAAAATTTCATGTGAAGCAATACTGTAACTTTCGGATGGATGATTCAACCAAAACTATATGGTCAGCATTGTATGAAACGAGATGAGGGGTGTAAATGGAGACTGTGTGCTTGTAAGAAGAAGCTTGAGGGTCTCTTCATCATCACTAGATTAGAAGGACCTCACACATGCCTTAATCCTATGGTCGGGCAAGACCATTTTCAGATAGATTGTAATGTTCTTGTAAGAGAGTTCTTGACAATGGTTAAGGATGATATGGATGTAAAAAGAGAGCGCTACAAGGGCATGAAGAGGCCCTATTTGGATACAAGATATCACGACGAAGAGTATTTAAGATCATTACATAATGTTACAGTTGTTACTTATTGCAATTTGTGATGCATGATTATTGTAATTTTCTAACATTTATTTCCTCTCATTTGCAGGGTAGATGGAGCCAGGTCCAATAGATCCATTCGTGCTGACAAAACAGGCGATGCATCGATCAAAGAATGTATGGATTGCTGAGGTAGAATGCTGTTGATCATTTTAACAAATATATTTTTATGAAATCTACTAACAGTTGCATTGATGGCATTTGCAGGCAAATGCTGACCTTATGATTCCCTCTTAGACATTGACTGTCAGGCGTCGAAAGATGACTCTTATGCGTCCTGATCCTCGAATAGTACCATACTATATCAGGCTGGATTCTATGGAGCTAGTTGTCTGCCATTCATCGAGCTTGACTGGCACTTCCTTACAGCACTTGTGGAGCGTTAGAGACCGAAGACACATACATTCCACATGCCAACAGGGGAGATGACAATAACTTTACAGGATGTGGAGGTCTAATTAGGCTTACGTGTGAACGGACTACCACTGATAGGCAGCAGTAATCCAGATATTCCAACGGTATGTCAAAACCTATTGGGAGTTATACTAGGGAACACAAGCTAAGGGGAAGGCAAATTAACCTTAATTGGATCTCCCAACAGTTTAATGAAATACCTGAAAATGCAAATGAGGAAGAAATTATTAGGTACACTCGGGCATATATATTACAGTTGATTGGGGGTTTCCTTTTTGCTGACAAATCAGGAAACCTTGTCCACTCCATCTTCCTTGGTGTGTTAGGAGATTTGAATGATGCAAGGCAATATGAGTGGGGGGTTGCGTGTTTGGCATGGTTGTACAAACAACTATATCTTGGAGCTACATCGGGTGCCTAGGAGTTGGTAAGTGAGGTCATACTACTGCAAGTGCGGGGATGGGATAGATTCCCCCAGTGTGCTCCTCGTAATAGATATGGTATGATGATACTGTTGGTAATTATGCCCTATGCCAAATAGTTTTATGTTCCCTAATTAGATTAGGGATTCTTATGTTCGTTAATTATCTTATAATTTATTTAATAAATTATAATATAATTATTTATCCCTAATTAGATTAAGGGGTAAAAATGTCATTATTGAATGACATTATAAATAGAACATAAGGGTTTGTCTTTAGGGTTAGACAACACATGCTGTCACATTAGACTGCAGTGAAACACTGTAAACCCTAAAGCAAATAACACGAGAGTCGTGATTAGAAAGTTTAATCCCGTTCGAATCTAGAAGGTGTTCTAGATTGTGCTAGCACACAGAGGATCTTTAAGGAGCATTCATTCGTGTGGATACCGTAGAGGGTGTTTGCGTTTGCAACATCTCAGATCCGAATTTCCAGATTTGAAAAAGTACCAAAAAGGTATGGATCTGAAATCTTTATCTTGTTCTGATCTAATCGATACACATGGATACTGGGTTAGGGTTTTCTTTTGATTCCGCTGCAAAAAGATTTGATCTTTATAAAAATTTTAAACCCTTGGAATCCCAACAGTGGTATCAGAGCCGCTTGTGTCTTCGATTAGATTGAAATTTGTTTTTATGATCTGCATGTGATGCTATGAAATTTGATTTTATATGTTGATATGAAATCAATTTGAGTTTATGAGGAACTAAACCAATACAAATGTGGATTTGTAATTTTATTGTAATTTGATTACAATAGAATTTTGGGTTTTTCTAAATAAGTTTATATTTATAAAAAAAAAAAAAATACGCCACGAACAGAATTGAAAAACAGACACGCCACACTATCTGCATCAGAATTGGATTTTGATTTTTATTAAAATATTAAACAAATGAATTGCGGATCCCATGTTGCGTCTGTTCCTGTTTGCTACGGACTAGTGGTCTGAATTGCAAATTTTTAATCTGCTTTTGTCTCAAGTGGATTAGGATTTCTGATTTAATTAAAAAAAAAAGACGACGAACAAGTCTGATGGCATGTCGGAACTAGTCTCTTGGCGTAATTGTTTTTATGTCTGCTCATGCGTCTGGCGCATGTCACGGAATCAGATCTATGCCCACCACGCGTCTGTAATTGGGTCTTATTGTAATTCCAATTGAAGCTGCTGTATGTTTGTGCATCTGAGTTCGTCCGATGAGAATTGGATATCAGTTTGCGCGTGAGATGATTTGATCATCCAATTGATATTTAATTAAAAAAAAAAAAGGAACAGCGTGTCCGTTTTGTGAAACTGGACGTTGAAGTTTTCTTTTTTTTTTTGGTTTGTTTGCTAGCATGCGTCTGATTCAATTGGACGATAAAAAATAAATAAAACAAGCATATATTTGTTTTACTCAGATTTGGAATTCCGATTTTTAAACTGTAGCAGATAGATTGGATCTGTTTTATTCCTTTGATCTGCGGTTGTATTTATAAATCCTGAACAGTTCTGAATTGCGAATTAGATCTGTTTCTTGGGGTCTTTTACATATATGATATGGTTCAATTGTTGAACAGATCTGGGTTGTTTTAAAACAAATTGTTTAATTGTTGAACAATTTTTTAGTTTTAAGAAAGGATTTTCATGAAAATTTTGGAAACAATTTTAAAGGGTTTAAAAAGGAGTTTCAATTTTTCAAAAGGATTTCCCTTACCCAGATTTACTTTTTCGTTTAGCTTTCCGGGGCGCTGCCCCTGAAACCCCGCAGGGGACGCTGTCCCCTTGACCCCTGCCCGCTAACCGGTTAGCGGGACCACGTCTGGGGCGCTGCCCCAGAACCCGCAGGGGGCGATGCCCTCTTAATCCCTTACAAAAGAACAATATAATTAGTTAAGCACAAATTTATTATACAAACTACATAATATGCTTATGAAGTGTTTTGAGTTATATGTTTTTTTTTTTTTTTTGAATGTGCTAGTAGGAATCTTTTGTATCTATTCATTATTGTAATGAAGACATGAAGATGTCATGAAGACATGAATATGACATATCATATTTTAAAATCCCTCACATAATATTAAGTCATAAAAATGCCTTCCATGGTTCGACACTTGTCAAGGCTTTGATCGTCCAATTGTAGGTTCTGCCAAAGCAGGGTGCAATAGATTATCTTAGTAAGGCAAGGTGAATAATAGTGATATTCACATGTTGTAATGGTTAGGCTTAAATAGGCTATCAAAACGGTTTTGGGCCTATGGCATTAAATGGGATTATTTGGCCGGGACATGTGATGTCAATCCCATAACAAGAGTTACATGTGATGTAATTGGAAAAGGGTTTCCTACCTAAATAACTAAATTTTGAGCGTCATGCCAAAGCTGACTCAATATTTGGTGAAATATGGATCTTATTCTACTAAGAAAATTTGTTTTCCGAATTAATATTGAAGGGTTATTAATTTGATAAAATAGTAGAAGTATGTAAAATGACTTATATAAAGATAATTAACTTTGCATGCCTCTGTATATAGATCATGACAACAAACAACATAACCTTGCGATCGATTCTTGAAAAGATAATCTGAATACCACAAATTTCCTTGATTGGTACCGTAACTTAAGAATTGTTCTTAAGCATGAAAGGAAATTAAATGAACCAATCCCTAATGAACTTGTTGCTGATGCTCTAAGAGTTGTAGACTCTTTGAATGTCACTTGCATCATGCTTGCCACTATGAATCCTGAGCTTCGGAAGCAAATGGAAGACATGGAGGCATACGATATGATCATACACCTTTAGGAAATGTTCCAACAATAGGCAAGGCATGAGAGATTTGTGATCACACAAGTATTGAATTGTGTTGGTTCAAAAGGGATAGGGCAAGAAGAGAAAAGCCAATGGTAGGGGTAAGGGCAAAGCTAAAAGGTCGGACCAAAGCTAAAGGGCTCAAAACCCAGCCTAAGGTTAAACCACCAAAGGAAGGGGTTTGCTTCTTCTGCAATGAACCAGGTCATTGGAAGAGGAATTGCAAACTATCTTTGGAAGATCTGAAAAGGAAAAAGGATAGTGAGACTATTTCTTCAAGTATTTATGTTATACATGTCAATTTATCTACTTATATATCAAGGGTATTAGATACCAGATATAGCTCTCACATTTGTGTAAATGTGTAGGGTCTTAAGCAAAGTAGAAAATTGGCAAAAGGCGAAGTGGACCTACGTGTGGCTAATGGAGCAAAAGTTGTTGTATTAGCTGTAGGAAATTTTGAATTAGCTTTGCCTTCTGGACTTATTTTAAGTAACTGTTACTATGTGCCTGCTATGAGTAGCAATGTTATTTCAGTTTCATGTTTGGACATTGATGGTTTTAGATTTGTTATTGAGAATAATACAATCTGCATCCATTATGGAGACATCTTTTATGATTTAGTCATTTAATGAATGGTCTCCATGTTCTAAACTTTGATGAATCTGATAATAAGTCCATTTATAATATAAATACCAAAAGATTCAAATCCGACTTACTTCTGGAATTGTCATTTAGGACACATTAAAAAGAAACACATATCAAAACTTCATCAAGATGAGTTTTTAGATTCATTTGATTTTGAATCATATGAATCATGAGAATCTTTTTAATGGGTAAGATGACAAAAACTCCTTTTACTGGACAAAGTGAGAGAGCTACTGACTTGTTGAGTCTCATACATACAGATGTATGCAGACCATTGAGTTCACCTGCTAGAAGAGGTTATTTAATCCAAGATTTTTCTGACTATCTTAGGGATTATGAGATAATCTCACAATTAACTCCTCCAAGAATACCATAATGGACTGGTGTTTCTAAATGGAGAAATTGAACCTTATTAGATATGGTTCGATCAATGATAAGTCAGACAGATCTTCCAATATTCTTTTTGGGGTATGCCCTAGAAACTGTTGCGTCTATATTGAACGAGGTTCCATCAAAATCGGTTGAAATGACACCATATGAGTTATGGAATGGGAAACGTCCCAGTTTGTCTTTTTAAAGATATTGGGCTGTGATGCATATGTCAAACGTCAAGTGTCTGACAAGCTCGCACCCAAATCTAATATATGGTTGTTTGTGGGATATCCAAAAGAAACAAAAAAGGATATTACTTCTAAAACCGATTTGAGAACAAAGTGTTTGTTGCTCGTAATGGTTACTTTCTAGAAAGAGAATTTGTCTCTAAAGAAACCAGTGGGAGTAAAATATAACTCGAAGAAGTTCGAGAACCACAAACTAACATAGCACCCATGATGGATGTTCAATCAGACTTGCAAGTAGTTGCTGAGCCTGAACCACTAGCTAAAGGCCCGGGTAGGTCTGGTAGGATTTATCATGAGCTTGAGAAATATGGATTTCTCAACACTGACAATTGTGATGTTATACTCATAGATCAAGATGAGCCCACATCTTACCAGGAAGCGATGGAGGGCCCTGACTCTGAGAAATGGTTATCAACCATGAAATTAGAAATGCAATCCATGTACGATAATCAAGTTTAGACTTTGATTGATCCACCTGATGGTGTTAAGACTATTGGGTGTAGATGGGTTTTTAAGAACAAAACTGACATGGATAGCAAAGTGCATACCTACTAAGCACGACTAGTTGCAAAAGGTTTTAAGCAAACTCATAGTATAGACTATGATGAAACCTTTTCACTTGTAGTCATGCTTTAGTTTGTGAGAATTCTTCTTGTTATAGCTACGTATTATGACTACGAGATATGGCAAATGGATGTCAAAACAGCCTTCTTGAATGGAAACATCATTGAGGATGTGTACATGACACAACCGGAGGGTTTTGATAATCTAGGGAATTCACATAGGGTTTGCAAGCTTCAAAGATCCATTTATGGATTGAAGCAAGCATCTCGGAGTTGGAATCTTCGTCTTGATGATGCAATCAAACAGTTTGATTTCATCAAGAATGAATATGAATCTTGTGTTTACAAGAAAGTTAGTGGGAGCGCAATAGTTTTCTTAGTGTTTTATGTAAACGACATATAGTTCATTGGAAACGATATTCCTACATTACAAAATGTCAAGACATGATTAGGAAATTGTTTCTCAATGAAGGACTTAGGTGAAGCTGCCTATATTCTAGGCATTAAGATCTATTGAGATAGATCTAGAAGGAGCATTAGCCTAAGTTAGAGTGCATACATTGACAAAGTACTAAAAGGATTTAGTATGGAAAAATCTAAAAGAGGATTTCTCCCAATGTCACATGGAATTAAATTGAGTAAGACTCAATGTCCTGCTTAGAAGGAGGAGCGTGAACACATGAGTAGGATTCCATATGCTTCTGCTATTGGTTTCATCATGTATGCCATGTTATGCGCTCGACCAGATGTCGTTTATGCATCACTAGTTGGTATCAGTCAGATCCATGTGAGAGTCACTGGATAGTAGTCAAAAACAGTCTAAAGTACTTGAGAAGGACTAAGGATGTCGTTTTGACAAATGGGATAGGAAACTGATCTTGTGGTAAATGGTTACATAAATATCAGTTTCCAGTCCAATTTTGATGATTTCTGATCGCAAACAGGTTATGTATTTTGTTTAAATGGAGATACTATAAGCTGGAAGAGTTCCAAACAGTACACTGTTGTGGATTCTACCATAGAGGCAGAGTATATAGCAGCATCGGATGCAGCTAAGAAACCAAGATCACATCAGTGATCCAAAAAGATACTCAGATGTTATCATCTCATTCGAGTGATCATCGATAGAAGAGATGTTAAGATATGCAAAGTACATACAGATGACTATGTAGCAGATCCATTGACTAAGCCATTTCCACAGTCAAAGTATGATGGTCATACTAGAGCATTAGGTGTTAGACCTGTATCTAACCAAGCCTAGTGCAAGTGGGAGATTGCTAGTGATGTGCCCTAAGCCATATGGATTCTATGTCATTTGAATGTTTATTATCATTATAGTATATTTGTCATTTTCTTTATCAAAGTTGTTATTGGCTTTTTGTTTTGATAAAGTATTATTCCTTGAATAAATTGGTTATTCCTTATGTCATTAAAGTATGTCACTTTAATAGTAAAACCATAAGGTGAGAAATAACTTTATTCTAAATTATCCCTAGTCGTTCATTATATGAAATAATAATGAATTAAGACTAGTATGTTGGCTGGATGATGATCATGTTTTACTGATTATGGATATGAGATGTCAATTCAGCACATGAATACATGTAAGAGTACATTGTATTGGATTGACCAAATATGAGAATACTATATGGATCAATGCGATAAGTATTTCTCATTTGCAGTGTTATTTTAGTCCTTAGACCTGAAATCATCATAGATTCCAACATGAGAAATATTGTGTTTTGACTCAATCAAACATTATCTTTAACCGGATAATTATAAAGGTTGGGATTCGGCATAATATGAATCATGTAGAGGAAGTTGAGTGATTAAGATGGGATTTGTTCCTCTCATTAATTTGAGAGAGATATCTTTTGGGCCTCTTGATGGGTAAGACTGAGAAATGCATGGCCATGCTCGAATGAATTGATAAGGAGTTATCAATATCATTTGTTTAAGTCAGTCATACTCTGGAATCAAGAAATATGTGATTAAACGATATAAGTGTGTATTGATCCACACCTTATGTTTAATTATAAGATATCGTGTAACAAAAGGATTAAATAACTGACTGTTAATAGGTAGAGTCGGATCACCGATCTTCACTTAATTTGGGTAGACATAATGTCTTGCTAGAGACCAATTATGTCTGTAGATCTAAAGTGTGTTTTAGATCTACTGCCAACATTAAGTGAACCTACAGGGTCACACACAAGAATGAACTAAAAGGATCGTGGACTGAATTTAATAAGTCCAACGGGAATAATAAACAATTATAATTTGGCCTAATGCAAGTGGAGATTGTTGGTAATTATGCCCTAGGCCAAATAGTTTTATGTTCCCTAATTAGATTAGGGATTCTTGTGTTCGTTAATTATCTTATAATTTATTTAATAAATTATAATATAATTATTTATCCCTAATTAGATTAAGGGGTAAAAATGTCATTATCGAATGACATTATAAATAGAACATAAGGGTTTGTCTTTAGGGTTAGACAACACATGCTGTCACATTAGACTGCAGTGAAACACTGTAAACCCTAAAGCAAATAACACGAAGTCGTGATTAGAAAGTTTAATCCCGTTCGAATCTAGAAGGTGTTCTAGATTGTGCTAGCACACAGAGGATCTTTAAGGAGCATTCATTCGTGTGGATACCGTAGAGGGTGTTTGCGTTTGCAACATCTCAGATCCAATTTCCAGATTTGAAAAAGTACCAAAAAGGTATGGATCTGAAATCTTTATCTTGTTCTGATCTAATCGATACACATGGATACTGGGTTAGGGTTTTCTTTTGATTCCGCTGCAAAAAGATTTGATCTTTATAAAAATTTTAAACCCTTGGAATCCCAACAGATACTTGCTGGTTAGCTACTGGCATGTAGATGGCATATGGGCAGGATGATGACACACCATTCTACACATGTGGTCATCGCATATCGACAGGCCTTGGATCGCCTTTCGCTTCAACGGGTATGTACGACACATATATCATTTCATTACATACGTCTTACATTTGTCCTAACTACTATCCTATATGGTGGATTGGGAACCATACCCTGAGAACTTGTTGGCGACACTCCCTCTGTTTTGTTATGCAAGACGATAAATATGGACAGCCCGTGTGCCGCTTATTTGCTTCGCCATCATTGAGTGGCACTTCCCAGATAGAGTGGCAAGACAATTTGGAGGCCTTCAACACATCCCGACTGATGTTAACACAGATGGAGCGCTCCATGACATTGATCTATGCGGAAAGTCAGACGCAAATTGGCAGCAGCTTCACATGAGTTATGTTGCTCTGTGGCAAGATCGCCATGCAAACCTTGTTGAGATTGAAGAGGGACCCGAAGTGGACGTTGAATACCTGAATTGGTATTGGTGTATCACTCGTAGATACATCTCCCATACTAGCGCCTTAATAGGACATATGGTGAGATCACGAACATTAATTTCAGTATAATCTTATAGCACATTCTCTAGAAATGCTTTTACTATTTTTCAGATATGTACACTAGGAGAGATTAGCCGATAAAATATTTTAGACCGCATACGTGACCTTGCATATGAGTTAATGATAACTACGGAGGAGGAGAATGAAATCAGGCTATATCCACCAATGGGTAGATATGAGGGAGACGAAGCTCAAGCACCTTATGTAGACGAAGGAGCTGAAGCTTGAACCACAACGTCCACGTCGCTGATGGACAGATATGGCTCGTCGAGGGCGTCGAAGCACATCTTCCATACCCACCCATCAACAATACCCTGTGCATGCATCATTTCCTGATGTCCCTACAGGTAGCACATTTCCAAGTGAGACCACATTTGTCGGAGGTAGCACATACCTTAGAGATATATCATACCCGAATGGCAGCTCATTTCCCGATGATATCTCATACCTGGTTGGTAGCTCGTACCCAAGTGATGTCATGGGTGGTTCAATGTACGATCCTAATACATTTGTCACTCTATCATTCAGCCATGATCTGTATGAATCAGTTACTACTCCTCCAGCACCATGTAGAGAGCGTGGTATCCATATATCAGATGAGCCCGGACCACGAGAAGGGGAAAGGGAAGCGGTGACATAGTTCACCTAGTCTACTTCATGCTACGATCCAGTGGACTCTAGAGATTCTCAAGAAGCTTCTAGTGAAGCAAGTGAGCAAAGGGGTGATCGACCACATAAAGGCAAGGAAAAAGAGTTTGTGTTTAGAAGATTTGGAATAACATTCACTAGACGACTGAAGAAAAATTAGTTAGATTGTAATTACCTCCATTACTGTTTCTTACTTAACAAATTTGTAATTACATACCAATTTACTACATTGTGTTTACATGATTACTACCATTTCGATTGGAAGTCCTTATATTTCTATCATTACTCTCATGGTTGCACTAACATTATATTGGATTTTGATGGGAATTGTTGCTTCAAAGTAAGACTTTCATAAATACTATCTAGGTTAGACTGATTTTAAAGTTTTATTACTGAGATGCGATGTATGGTGCACTTGATTTTTTATTGTTATGTATTTGGGATTGCATGCCACTTCATGGTGCTTTAAAAAAAAAATTTACTATCTTTAAACGCATGTAGTAAATGCGTCCAAGACCACCGCTCCACTCAACCCCATGGCGGGAGCGACAATAGAAGAGGGCTGCTTGGACGCATATGAAGAATGCGTCCAACACCACCACTCTCAGACGCACATGGGGAATGTGTTCCATTATCATCGCACAACGTCAAACGGACGCATATAGTGCATGCGTTCCATTGCAAAATTTTTGAACGCATTCACTACATGTGTTCGATTTTGCTCTTATTCACACTCACACTTCGAACGCACACTTTGAATGTGTTTTTGCTGGGTTATATTCAGGATATCTTTTCAAAGATGGACATTTTAGGATTTATTTTCAAAACTAAAGGTACTTCCGAACAAAACTCGATGTGCAAAACTGAATAACAATGGATTAGTTTAGCATCTCCACGAGTAGCTTTTGACCGCAATCAATCCCGCCCTGGCCCAAGAGATCCAAGATCTCGTTCTTGTGTTTGGCTAATTTTATAAATATATATATATATATATATATTATAGTCTTTGTTTGTTTTTTATAAATACTTAAATAATGAAAATATCAGGATAATTACAACAAAACATATTCTATAATAAAAAAATTTTTTTGAATAAAAATATAAAAAAATTAATATATATCCTTTGTTTGTTTTTTATAAATACTTAAATAATGAAAATATCTGGATAATTACAACAAAACATATTCTATAATAAAAAAAATCCTGAACAAAAATATAAAAAAATTAATAAGCATCATCAGTAATAAGTGATTGATAAATACTAGATAGAACTTATAACTTGATAGAAAGTAACTTATGCTCTTATAATCTATAAGTTGCTTTTCTAAAATTAAGTTAAAGTAAGGGAAAATATTTTCCAATATTTGTTCCACTTTTTTTTAAATAAACATAAAAAAATGAAAAGACATTTCTTTAGAAAATATTTTCATCAAAACAAACCTGGCATTGATATTTTAACTATTTCTCACGTCAATAGAAATAAACCATTATTAATGCATAGTTAATGAATTTCTGATACAACAAAAGAAATAAATGTTTTTAAAAAATAAATATTGTTAGCTTTATATATAATTCTGATAAAATAACAATCCCATAAAATCTCTCTCTTTTTTCCCATTTTTAGAGTGTATTTTAGTCCTGCATAAATGATGTTACAACTAGAATAAGATATGAATATATAAATAAATACACATTCTTAATAATTTCTTATAAAAAATAGGCTAAAAGCTAATATACTCTGAGCCAATTTTTATTTTGTTTTAATAAATTTTATTTCAAATTACCTTTTTTTGTTATACAATTTATAGAAAAAAAAAAAAAGAACATTGAAAGGTCAATTTGAGTTTGGACATTAGACTGGTTGGATTTGGTTCTTGAATTCTAGAATCGGGATCCGATAGTTCTGAGACAGTTTCTGATTGCACTTTGCCCATGGGGACGTCTAGAAAGTTATGAATCATCACAAGTATTAATCAAGCTGCTGTAAAAGAAATTACTAAAAACAAATACAAAAGATAGATTAAAGGTTTTGCTGCAATAACATTAGGAAGAAATGGATATATTCATGTTGAACATGGGCCTTACGTTGGAGTCTTACATATTATCCATCAATCCAACATATTGAGCAGTAAGAGCACTTTTATTGGGTTTTTTTTTTAACACAATACCTTAAACTTAAAAACTCAAGTTTATAAATCAAAATAATAAAAATCTAAAATCAAACTTTGTTTTTTGATTTCGCAAAGTAACACCGCAAAGAAACTCAAAAGGTAGTATTTGTTTTTTTTTTTTTTTTTATCTTTTTGGTAAAGGTTTGATACGAAAACAACAATAGTTAAGAAATTGCGGGAAATCTTAAGAAAAAAGGTAAAAATGCATAGATACTTTAAGAAAAAAAAAAATTGTTAAAATATGAAAAGTTCGTATTTTAAGGTATGCATCAAATTTTGTGTTTTTAATTTTATAAAAAAATTAATTTGATAACCAAATTTTAAATTATTTAATTTAATATCTAATCAAACTTTTATAATTATTTTTACTACATTTTTAACACTACTTACTCTCCTTGCTAACTTAAAAGCGACATCCTATTAGTGAATTTTTACTAATTTTCCAAATATTATCCAATACTAATGGGCTATCTTCTCCACATCAACAAATGGAGTAAACAGTGTTAGTGAGATAGTAAAAATAGCCATAAAAAGTTTGATTAAATATTAAATTGACTACTTCAAAATCCATGTACCAAATTATATTTTTGTGCGAAGTGTAAGTGTCAAATTGGATATTTTCCCATGTTTTTATGCATTTATCTTTCTCAATTCATTACGTACATGGGGAAAAGGAAAAAAATAATATATTTTTTTAGAAATATTACGAAAAAGCTAGTGAGACTAGTTTTAGACAATTTAAACTCATCTTTTCAAGTGTGGCAAAAAAAAAAAAAAAAAAATCTCTTGAAGAGATAAGTTTATTCGTAGATGAACTCGTCTTTTCAAGAGATAATATAGATGTGATTTAAATGACATTTTCTCTTGAAGAGATGAAGTTTGTATAATTTTATTAATCTAGCCTTTTCAAGAGATTTGTTCAATTTAAAATCTATGCATGACAATTTTACATAGGCCTCTCCACAAGGAAACAACGGTGGTGCCTCTCGACATCATTGCCCTTCTTTCACTAAGTGCTTCAGCAACTATCAAGATTACCCCACTTGCACGGATTCAAGGGTATTTTATCTAATTGGTTACGGTAATACAAGCTTTGAATCATCTATTTGTGCAAAGTGAGCTAATATTGGTTTTCTTTTTTCCTTTCTCATTACGATGGAGGTGCAAAAAATGGTTTTCAACGACTTATATTTATGGAAAGGCACTACCAACTACAATACGAGAGAAAGGAAGGCTTGGTTCCTCCTCCGGACGGCTATAAACCTCCAATCAGATGGCCTAAGAGCAGAGATGAATGTTGCTATAGGTATTTACTCTGTCGTATACTCTTATATTAAGGTTCTAGGAGTCCGATTTTGTGGCTCTATGTTTCCATGATTCCATCCTCATTATGACGTGGACCTGGCTTAGGAATGCTCCATATGATTGGATCAACAAGAAAAAGTCCAATCAGAACTAACTTACGATATGTTTTTTTGGCTTTTTTTGGTAGATACGATACTTTTTTCTAGCAAATTATTTATAAAAAAATAGATATAGATAAAAAAAAAGTTGTCAGTTATCATCAAAAGATTAAATAGATCAAATATAGATAAAATATAAATGCAAATTGAACATATTTACACATATCATTTTGAAAAAGATATAAATACAGATGAAAAATAGACAATTCAACCAGATCCTTAAAAAAAGGGTGAGAAATTCCTCTTCCCTGGGGGAGGCACCATGTCTCCAAAGGGTTTTGGAGCATGGGTGGACTTGATGCAAAAGTTGATTGTCGAAATGAAGGAAGGCACCGTACGAATTGCCATTAACATTAGCTATGGGGGTGAGAAATGAATTAAAGAGAAAGGGAAAGGATAAGCACGAACATTATAGAGAGGAAAAGGAGAGGAGAGTTTTACGTAGTTTCGTCTCTTTGAGAGATGAAGTAATCAATTAATAAACTCGTCTCTTTAAGAAAGGAGTTTAAGTTGCCTAAAATTAGGATTATTTTTGTCCAAATAGTATTTTCATAATTTTTTAAAAAGTAATATTAATTTTTTCCTTTTCCCATATATATATATATTAGGTATTTCACCATTTAAACATTTTTTTTATTATTTTCGACTTAATCTTGATATTAATTTCTAGACACGTGCCGTGAAACTTATTTTTTGGTCTATTAGGATTGTCGGAGTTCTATTTGTATCGAATCTATATCGGTAACTTATTGGTATCGATTTAATATTAGTTTATTTTGGTCAGTGTATGAATAAAACTAGTAGTTTTTCATTCGTATCATATTTGTATCGGTTCAGTATCGATTCAATTAGAAAATGATGTTATAATGATACGAAACCAATATACTTAAATAGGCCCTTTGTCCACATGATTTATGATGAAAATGAAATGGTGAATATTGAAAAAGAAACATGCCTTAAAATGAAGGTAAAAAACTAAAAAGTGAAGTAGGCCGATGATAATAAGACCAGTTTTTGCCACAGAGTGGTCCTACTTAAATGATTTGTCACAACTATTAAAACACAAGTAATGCGAACACTATTCTTTTTGGGACCAAAACTCTACCCTACCATTTAATAAGATAAGGCAGAGGATTGCATCCCATGGTTCTCCATTCATTAGAATATTAGATAAACCGTGGTTTTAATTGGAACTTTTGCTCTCCTTTGTTTCCTTTTTGATAAGATAATAAAGATTTAAAATTATTAATAAAGAATTTTGATTGAAAAAAACAAAAGTAGGAGAAATGATGTAAAAATTTTAATTTTCTAATTATCAAAATTCACAAATTGTAACCTACACTATAAGTGAGTGGTATGATAACTTAAAATGATAAGTTGTCATATTTGATTAGCTAAGTTGCTTTAGAAAAATTAATAAAACAAAACTATGATTGTGGGTTGTTAGTAGGGCTGCAAATGATTTAAATCAAGATGGTATAGCGCTAAACTCAAGTTTGAGTTCAAATCAAAATTTCAAGGCTTGAACTTGGTTCAAATTCAATTGACCTTAAGATTTTTAGCTTGAATTTGACTCAAAATAACACTATATAATTTTATAGATCGTACAGGATTATAGACAAAATTGGGAAGTAGCTTTTCTTCTTGACTTACCATCGAGTTTGACCATCCATCCAACGTTCCATGTATCCCAACTGAAGAAATTCATTCTTAGTCGTCATGTAACTTCTATGGATTTACACACGCTACAAGATTTAAACGCTTGTGAACTAGAATCTATCCTTGAACGCCAGATGATGAAGAGGGGATCTGCAGTAGACACGTTGGTGTTAGTCAGATGGAATAACAAACTTGACAGTGAAGCTCCATGGGAGTTTTAGTTAGAATTAGCTTTGCAATTTAAAGATCAACCCTTGTGGACATGGGTTCTTGAAGGGGAGGAAGATGTTATAGGGATGAATTGCAAGATAGAGTTTCCAAATGAGTTAGGGTTTTCAACTCTTGTTTGTAAGTTTAAATAGAAGTCTGATGTTCCAAACGTGTTTAACTTTGTTGAACTTTAGAAAAGGAAAGAGGAATTAGGAGAGGACCAATTTGTCATGGGCCCTGCCCTGGACAGCTCTTTATTGGGCCATTAGAGTTAATATCTTATAATACATAAATAAATAAGTCCAGTAATATTAGTTATAGGTTGTTAGGCATAATATTCTACATTTAGCATATATTGCCACCGGTCATATGTAATCACACAAGAATCTTATTATAACAATTGTGTCATTGAAAATATTACATCTATTACTATTAAATGAATTTTCAATGATTCGTGCAAATATTCCAAATCTAAGTGCTAACAGTTATTTTAAATTATACCTTTGTCTTTGATATAGGTTGGTTATTTCACCTTATCTCTCGTATAGATTTTACTTTATTTTTCTCTAGTCGTTGATCTTTATCTCTCCATTCGTCTCTCTCACCCACTTTCACTTTCAACTCTTAATAATTATTCCCAGTTAAACTTTTACATTAGATGCTTTTTGGTTTTACTTTTTCCTTTGCAAATCTCTCATTCTTAAACTTCTCCTTTCCATTATGAATGGCCCGATTAAACGTCAACTTTTACATCGAAGGCTTTTTTAACCCCTACACCAAACCAAACCTGCTCCCTCCAAGTCTCTCATTGTTAAACTGCTCATTTCCATTATGAATTATCTTGTTAAACTTTAACTCTTATGTTCGAGGCTTTTTTTTTCCCTTGCAAATCTCTCGTTCTTAAACTTCTCTTTTCAATTATGAATTGCCAAAGCGTTACCAAGATTCATGCATCGCACGTTATTACCCAATGTTCATGCTTTCCATCTTAATATTGTAACCGTTCTTGGTAGGTAATATAGAAAGTGTTGAAGAGAAAAGACTATTTAAACTATGTCTTGCTACTTTTTCTTTTGTTTCTTACAGTATTTTAAAATTGCTGCCTTTTACTTTGTTACTCCAATTGGTGGATTTCTTCATTTCGTTATTGGAATTTTCCTTTGAATTGGTATAGGTTTTCATTTTTTTTGTTGACTTTGAATTAGTATCGTTAGGTTTCCTTTCACCAATCCAAAATACAAGGTACTCTCAAATATAACTTTTATTATACTGCTTTGTATCAAAAAGTTAATTAGAATTTATACTGTTAAGCTTTCTTGTTCCTTAATGATTTTGCCATCCTAATTTCCTAATTTCCTAATTTTGTTGATTTGGTTTTAGGTCGGTACATATAATAATGTGCAAGAAGCTACTTGATTCTTTTGGAATTTGAAATCTGACAAAATTTGTGCTCTAAAAAGTTTCTTTGTTCCTTTATCATGGTTCAGATTATTATTCAAATCTAATTAGTATTGAATTTCCAAGTCATTTTCAATATTATATTACTTCAAAGTCAATCACATTGTCCAGTTGATACAAAAATGCAAGTTTCTGTATAAACTTAAAGTTCACTTTTGTACATGGTGTTAATGTAAAATTGTTTGTTGCAACGGAATCAAAGGTTAATTTCTTTGATAAGAACATTTAGATTAATAAGTAAGTCCGTTCTTTAGTTATGATTTACTAACTCAATCAAAACACAATTTTTATCTTTTTATGACTCTTTTCTTTTAAAGATTTATTATTTTTTTTTATGTAGATGGCAACATCAAAACCTTAATTTCTAAAAGCCTTTTCTTTTGAGATTGTTTTATTCCATATATACTTTGTAAGCCCCTGGATTTTTTGATAATATAAGCAAACCCTAAGAACCGAAAGTCAAACAAGAACTCTCAAGTTAACCTAGTTTTATGTTTAGTCTAGTGAATCTAGATCCGTCAATTTCGTATTCTTAAACCCTAGAAAACAAAATTAAGATAATTATGGAAAATGGTTCGTAATAATATAGGAAAGCTTAAAAATATTAGATTTGTAATTTTCTAGTGTCTTTCGGATCCGAACATGATCAGTTTTCAAAAACCGTGCCTTGGTGCACTGGATAGTAAAAATATTCCGACAACACCAATAGATTCATAAAAATATAAGGTTTTAAAAAATATCGATTTTAGAATTTTTCAGTAACTAAAAATATCAGATATAGCTTATTTACGTGTATTGTCTTTACTACCGGTATTTTAATTGTCTAGTCTATTATTCATAGTACTTTTCTACTATTCATTACTATTCATCTATCTCTACTTTTCCTTACACTCTATTCTTACACACTACCATATCTATACCTTATAATTTACTTTCCTCATACAACTTTAATCATATCACACTTTACATATTACTTCTTTTTATTACAAAACAACAAATTTAATCAATTTTTCTCTCCCTTTCCAAGCATTGCCATCCACCCTCTCTCTCCTATCCCTCTCAATTTGTTTTCTTTTTAAATTTATTTAATTACATCTAATTTCCACTCCAAAACTCTATAAATACCCCCTTCCTCCTTTATTCTTTCACATAATTCATTTCCTACAAAAACTCTATCAAAATCACTCCACAAAATCTCTCTCAAATACTCTCCAAAATCCTCTCTTCTCTCCATAAAACCATCTCCCACATATTGCTACAAACCATTCAATTCCTCTTCTACAAACACATAAACCTTAGGTAAAAATCTATCTTATTCATTCATCATGTTCATACAACTTAGCATAAGCTTAGTGTATATTTCTTAGACTCGTGAGCGTTAAAGAAGAAACAATATGTTCATGTTTTGTTTTTGTTCATGTCTTCTATTATGTTATTATTATGTTGTTATTATTATTGTTATATTTGTTTCTAATCTAACTTATATAAAGTATTATGTATATTATGTATATATATTTATTTAGAGCATATAAGTTCATTTGTTATTTATTTACTTTCAAGTTATGCAATTTATTTATTTCATGTTATTATTAAAACTAGTCTTTCTAGTCTTAGACTTATCGACATCGAGTCAAAACAATTTTCTTTCTTTCTTTCCTTTGCTTTGCTTTTCTTTTCTTTTCTTTTGGGACTAGTCTATTCTTAGTCCCGGGATACCTTGATGAAGCTAATGTTCCCAATACGTGACTTTATTTTTATGCTCTTATTTCAATTATCTTATTATGTTGTTTTTATTATTTCTCATAGTTACATATTCTCATTCATGATGAATATGATGTTATTGTCTCAACCTTAATGAAAATGAGTTTTCTTAAGTAATAAAAATAAACTCTCTTTAAAAATAAATTTTATCACATAAGGAATAATTTTTCCATAAGAACCTAAAGTTTTATCTTAACAAATATTTTCTAAGATTAGATAAGTTTAGCTCAAGTTTTAGTAATAACACTATATGTGATTTTATCAAGAAATACATAAAGTAAAGTTATTACGAACTCTCTTTTCAAACCACTAAATAAGAAAGTTTCTTTAAAATTAATTCCTTATTTAACCAAAAGTTTTCCTAAACTCATTTATCAAGTTTTCTACCAACACTCTAAAATACTAAAGTCTAGATAAGTTTTTCAAAATTAGCTTATAAGATCATTGATATTATTCTTTTAAAGTGGATCTAACTTTAGAAAAACTTTAGAACATATAACCATGAAGTATTTAGAAAGACTATGTTTTCTAAACCACTAGGAATAAAGTTATGAGAATCTTAAAATATTAAAATTTCTTTTTGAAAATATAATTATTCTCAAAATTAAGAAATGGAGTTAAAATAAGTAAGTACTTACTAATAAAATTTCCAAACAAAACTAAAAAGGAGATTTTCAAGTCTTAGCTTTTCTCACTTTCAAGACTTATTGTTTTACAAGATCATTGTTGAGACAACACACTAAATTCATGCATATAGTTTGAGTCTATATATATGTATTCAAATGATTTTTCAACCATACAATTATCTTTATTTTTGTACAAAAGCTCTTGAATGAAGAAAAGTTTGAAACTTAAGTTTTGAAATTAGAATTTTCATATCAAATCTGTACGTTACTATTTCGAGACCCAAATAACTTCTTTTGATAAAAATAACCTTAGAAATAGATAGATCTTTTCGAGTAGGTAGAAATCAGTATATAATATGTGAAATTCCGAGTTAAAATAAGCAAGTTATGACCACTTTAAGTTGGGATTTCCGTTCATAAGATTTTGACGAATTCAATAAGATAGATTAGAGAAATTGAGTAGATCTTGGATGAACTCACTTCGGGTATTTCTTTTGTTTAGGTGTTGAGGACCAAGATCTTCTCTTCCTCGAGGATTACTTCGACTCCTAGAAGAACGCTATGGACAGTGAGTTTCCTTTACATTTATGTATTCACGTATGTACTTGTAGAATAGGGCACTGGATGTTAGGAAAAGATAAAATTGATATGCATGTGGAATATCATGGGAATTATGTATGTGAATTATTATGTGCGATCAATGAACGATAAGTATATCGGAACCCGATTGTGATTGATATAATTGCTTCTGTATATATATTGCTATGTGTGCAATTATTGCTTGATCGCTTTAAATGATTTAATGTCATATTGAAATCCCCATACAATAAATCGCTTGCATATCACTTAGAATATCATTTCGAAAATTTGCTACTACTTCTCAGCGTGGGACGGAAAGGTAAGCCTTCTAGCTACATCTTGAGAGTTATGACGTTCGGGGAATACGACCTCCAGGTGTAGCCGAGCTGGATCGATCGCTTTGGGTATGGAAAGCCCGAGGACTAGTAGTACGGTTCGTTGGAACCCCAAGACGCACGTAAACTTTTAAGAAGGTCGTTCGCGGCCCAATTCAAAGCATTCCCTAACCACCGATGGAGGTGTAAATTCATCATACATACGAAACCGGATAGTTGTATGTAATGTTTGATCATATGGTTGTTGCATTTCATATGCTTGATTAATAAACTTGGTTGATTGCCTGTTATGAGTACTTTTGCGTAAGGAATAACTCACTAAGCTAGTTGTGCTTATAACCCTATAGACTTTTGATATTGCAGGATTATTTTTTTGCACCCAAGACCATCTTGATCCCTCGGGTAGAATCCTTATTTTGGGAAGCTTTTGGAGGAATTCTGTTTTGAAGTCTTAGAGTAGATTTCTTCAAAAATCTTATAACTTTTGTTATTTATCTTAGTAAAACCATGTTGTTATGGAATTATTAGGGGAATACCCTTTAGAAGTTGTAAGAACTTATATTTCAATTAAATATATTAAGTGATATTTTGCATGTTCCGCTGCCAATATCTTAAAATGCATTACTCAGCCGGTCTCCCTTTGATGTGAATGTACGCCTTGTACCGATATGGAAGCTTTCGAGTGATTGAGATAGTTATTCTTAAGTTTTAATATTGCGTACGGTGGACTGTCACATTTAGGGTACCTATTGGGGCGTGACATACTTCTTCTCTTTTATATGGATCGCAATAAGCATTACTTTATTATTATTTCATTTCATTTCCATTTTTCCATTTCTTTAGGTATTAACAATTAAAATAATCTTGCCATTTATACATACAATCATCTATCTATTTCATGTAAATCAAATTAATGTATAATTTTAAAAACAAAAATTAATGCCAACTGATTTATTGTTCAATACTAATGATGCAATTTGTTCAATGTTCTTTGATTTTCATTTTTTAGTATAATTTGTTTGAAAAAACTATATTGGACCACTTTAGCAAGTTTCACTAATTATGTTTGTTATAATTTATATGTTCTAGCATTTTATCATTTTTTTAAATGAAAAGTTTATTATATATTTTATTTAAATTTTTATATTTAATATTTAATTATTTTATGGTTTATGTCTAATATTTTACATGCAAATCTTGATATTGTTATGAGACAATTTAGTTACAAATGAACTTAACTTGATGTAGAATGTTTATTTTAAAATCAATCTTCATGATAATAGTGTTAATTCATGTACATTATACAAGTAAATGTTATATAGTGCTTTTGGAAAATATTAGCCAACCAACTTCGAAGTTATGGGTGATATAATATTTAATTAGAATTTTCAAGTAGAAAGAGTGGTGTTTTATACAATTGTATAGATATTTTGAAATGAAATATGTTCAATATATATCAAAAAATTATTTTAATGTAATAATCTTTAAACAAAAATAAGAAATGTTATTTATCTATATTAAACTTGTTATGCAAATGGAGACATTAATAGTATATTTTCTTTCATAATACTAATTGATAATCTCTTTAGTAAATGTGACAATTGATTATGGTTTATTTATATCTATATTAAGAAAGCTGCATATTTTTTGGTACCTTTATTGTTTTATGATTTTATTCGTGTAATTATTTAATTGTTAATAAAATTATAACTTGTCTAAATAAATGATTTCTTCCTCCATAAATGATAAATGTCGTGACTCTTTTTAAAAGTTAAAATAGTGATCATTCCTTTTTTTTTTCCTCTTTCAAAAGTTTGATATTTTCTTTTCTTATTATGTAAATAATTAAATTATAGTTTTAATTACTAAAAAAAAATTCATTGTACATTTCAATATGATTTTTTTTTCTTTTTCTTAGCATACGCATCGTAGGTGCGTTGACTTCTAGTTTGTAATGATACCTAAAAAAAAAAATTGAAAAAAAGGAAAAAACATTGCTTCTTAAATGTTTACTTAGTATTCAGAGTAGAATTTCGCTAAAGTTCTTAGTTTACAGTTTACGCACTCCACTTAATTGCGTTCCTTCCAAATTCATCTCTTACTCACTTAGGTTCTCTCTCTCATCTCTCTTTCCAAACCATGACCCTTCCAAATTCATCTTTCGCTCATTTAGGTTCTCTCTCTCATCTCTCGATTTTTTGTTCCTTATTGGGGTGGTTTTTAAAAATTAGTACGAAAACGGGCTGACGGTGGAAGAAAATACGAATGGGGGGTTGGTGAAGTTGTTATCATTGATAACGCCTTCAAATTTATGCAGTAGGTGATGCCTAAGATGGTGCCTTTTGTGGTAATGGCGCCTTCAATAAAACCATTAAAGGCACCATCTGTGACTATGCCTTCAGCATTAACATAGAATGCGCTATCTTGGACGGTACCTTCAATTCTTACACCTGCACACACAGCACAAACATCAACAATTCCATCAAAATTTATAACATCAAATACATACAATAGAACAAAAAAGCAAAATTTGCAATCTAACCTCCCAACAAACATGCAATTCATCACTTCCCCATGATTTATCCTAGTCTCAAACCTGTAATACTTTACACATCAATTGATATTTGTACAAACTCCATGATCAATTCTCAATACCAACTTTAGACAAATCATTTTATCATCAGCAGAAGTCTATTGAATTCAATCATAACATAATGTAAACAAGAAAATATTATAACTAAAGACCATCCACAAAATAAAATAAACTTTAACATGAAACATATCCGAGGATACATATTGTTTAGAAAAAAAATACAAATCTTCATCCTCTTCTTCCTCCTTCTGGCTTGACATTGCCATACCCTGCACCGGGCATTGGGATACCTCAACTTGTTATGCAACTTCATCCTCTTCCTTTGGGCATTCCTTATCTTCCACAAAATCTTCATCCTCTTCTTCCTCCTCTCGTTCTACCCTAATGTTAAACACTGGTGCCACTTCCTCCTTAACTCTATTCTCAAAATTCGTCAACGACTCATTCAACGGCATGAGATCATATTCTTCATAATCCATGGGTGAAGATGACACTACCATTCTATCTTGCGGACGTACACTAGAAGATGTACCAAGATGGAAATTTGAGTCCTCTATAATTTGTGAGTTTTGTACACCCCCATTAGATCCATGATTATGAGTGTCCATATTCACTTCACCAAGAGTAATATTAGGATAGTCATTAACAACATCATGTAACCCCCGGGTAGTACCTGACTTACAACTTAATTTAACAAATGTCTCTTGAATTTATCTAACACCTAACTCAACGGCCATTGAAATCAAATCCTCCAAACCATCATCATCCATAATTGGCATTAGCATATATATTAACTCACGACTCATGTAATGAACATGTCTATGTATTATCTCGAATTCAAAGGTATTTCAATCAACACCAATTTTCTCACATATCAATTTATTGAATTGTTCAAAATTCACATCCATCCTAATCTTTACTTTACAAATTGGAGGCTTTCCATATTATGGTCCATGACTTCTATCAACAATATGCCCATTCGCATAGACAATAAACCTTACATATTTAGCCATCTCAAACCTAAGGACAACAAAACTATGAATGTTAATGATACTTCTCACAAGTCAAATTGTGGAAAACATCTTCGTTAGCTTATACTTCTATGATACTCAGCCTAAAAAACTCAAATTTTTACCAGTGGACTACGAATAAGTAATTGATGCATTTTACCGAGCACCTTCACTACGTCCAATATTTTTTAAATGAACCAAACCGGACTAGCAAATGTAACCACACAAATGTCACCATTGATTGACAAACTAATTCCATTGCATGTTAGATCCTATGAACATCCACTAAAACTCAACAAATTGGACAATAATGAACAGCCACACATCTCCAACATTTGACCTAAATTTGAATAAAACAACCAAAATCTCCTATTTGGAAGGGAAAAAAAAGGGCATTGCACATTACTTGATTTTGGAAGGACAAACTTGCCATAAAAGGGCACGATCCAGTGTTGCAAGGTGGTTCTTTGAAGGGGTTGTTGACGGTGGGGTTTAGGGAAGGTTTTTCGGGGAGGTAGGGATGGGGAGATATGGGGTGGGTCGGGATTTTTTCTGCATATGTAATGTAATGAAGGTGCTGGGGATGTAACAGGGTCGGGTTTCGAGTGGATCATATGAACTCGAAACCCAACCCGCTACCCTATAGGGTATACCAAACCCGATCCTATAATCTTATAGGGTTTTGATGCTATATCTAAACCTGCCCTACAGAGCTTGATTTAGAATCTGGAACCCGACCATATAACCTTTTTTTTAAAAAAAACTTATTTTCAAATTTTAATAATAAATTTAAGAAAAGCCAGTACTTCTGACATAAGTTTCCTATACATTAAAAAATGAAATGATGCATGTAGAATTGATAGAAAATGTTGTATATCGCATTCATTATATAACATTTAAACACATTAATATATTACTTTTGTTATTGTATAATATTTTAAAATATGGTTAAATTAAATTTCTTGTTGGGACTAAAATATAACGAACAGCAAATAATATTAATTTCCATAGCAAACATGACTTGAACAAAATTTAATAAAAAGTTCGAAATCCGTAACTAATCTATAAATATAAAAGAAAAACATCTTTAGGAGACAAAAAAGATAGTAGCTCCTTCATGTCTTCTTTTCTCTCTTTCTTTATTTAGTAATGTTTTTATTTATTTTTTTAATTATAATATCGAGTTATCGAGTATCTATTGGGTTTGTTATATGATTCAAACCAGCTCCTATAATCTTATAGGATTTTTACTTTATATCTAAATCAAACCCTATAACCTTATAAGATTTTTAACGAGTCTGATGAATCAGAAACCTTATAAAAACCAACTCGACTACATCCCTAGAAGGCGCTGTCCCTAACAATACCTTTAGTATTATACTAAAGGTGCCATTTGAGACGGTGTCTTCTTCTCTAGTCAGCACATTTACTACCCCCCATCCATATTTTATTCCACCATTCCCCATTTTCGTACTAATTTTTAAAAACCACCCCAATGAGGTACGAAAATCCTCATCTCTCTTTCTCTCTCATCTGGGTCTGTTTGTTTAGCTTTTTCTGGCAGATACAGATACTTTTTTCAAACTTTTTTCTAATAAATTATTTATTAAGGAATAAATATAGATAAAAAAAAGTTGGCAGTTCTCATCAAAATATCAAATAGATCAAATATAGATAAAATATATATGCAAATCGGACATATTTACACCTATCATTTTGAAAAAGATACAGATAAAAAACAGACCATCCAAACAGATATATATCATTTGCTTCTTTTTTAGTTTTATGATCTAGGGTTTTAAATCTTAGTTTTACAGTAAATGATCTATAATTTTAATTTGATTTTTTATCTAATTCAAATTTCTTTTCAGTTCAGGTTCGTTTGCCTTGATCACTAATCTTTGTTGTTGCTCAGAGTGAGTTAAGGCACCTTTTTCTTGTCATTTTTATTTTCTAATATTTTTGAATTGGATATATTTTTACGAGTTTCTTTGAATATATTTGTCTAAACCAACTTGTATATGCCTATTTAGGCCTTATGGTCTTTATTATTCACTTTTGAACCAATATTAACTGGATCTATGTATTGTTCCTTGACATAAAACAAGAGCAAAAAGATGGAGAATAATTTTTTTCTACCCAAATCATTGACGGAGATGGAGTGTTCAATGTCACGGCACTTAAAGAATTTATCAAACAAGTTAAGCTGGAAGAATATGGCGTTTCATATGCAATTGTCTCCGTTATCGGCCCCCAGATCAAGGGTAACCGTCTAGATATCATGAGTACATGTTTTATTTTATGTTGTTTTCCAATATCTTACATTTTTAGTTATAATATTGACAGGGAAGAGTACTATATTAAATCACCTATTCGGCATTGACTTTAGACAAATGGATGCTGCATACGGAAGGCTTGTGCTTTTCCATATTATTGATCTTATTTCTTTTTAAGAATTTACAGTTCTAACATATTTATTTAAATATTAGGTCACAAGCCACCATGGGCATTTGGTTGGCAAGAGGATTTAGGATTAAACCAGGTACACTAATACTTGATTCGGAGGGTGCTGATGGGAAGGAGCGAAGAGAGGTGCCATTTCTTGCTATTTTAATAATTGTAAAAATAATACTTTCAAATGTGTGGCATTACGTATTCTTTACATGCTTTTAGCTGCTCGTATTTTATAACTGGCTTTGGTATGCAATTGGACATATTTTAGATGTGATGTATTAGGATTCAAACTAGTGATAGACATTGCTAGAGATGTCGCCTTTTAAAGTAGTTGCGGTTAGTGACTCTTTCTTTTTGAGTTTTTGCGTTATGTGGAGATAGACAATAAAGAGTGCTTAGCTGCTTCTTAGTCTTGCTTTTTTCTTTTTGGATTATTAAGGTTTTCATATTGAATCATGTAAAGTTCTTACTGTCTAATATCTTTCTTTTTTTGGTCAATAATTGTTATAATATTATTTAAATTTTAGATTGAGGACTGAAGTAAAACAGAGAATTGGTTTCTATGTGATCAACCTTTTTGTACAATGAAGTGTTAAGAAGGATATGCTAAAGTTGTTAGCATTTGTTCTTGCTTGAAATTTGTTGTCCATCTTTGTCGTAGGATGATGTTACATTCGAGAGGCAAAGTATGCTTTTTTGCTCTTACTGTCTCAAATACTGTGATGATAAACTTGGAAGTCTTTTACTTGGCCATTGTTTATGCAGTTCAGTTAAGTTCAAGTGGATTTTTGGATTAGTTACCATTTTTTTACTTGGCCATTGTTTATGCAATTGAGTTAAGTCTTTTACATGTATGCTATATTGAAAAGGAGCCCTCCCTAAGACAAAAGATTGTTGATTCCATTGCACTTGGTGGTGTTGCTGAGGATAGAGGCGGTTTGTTTCCTGCTTCTGAACTTGCTTTGAGTGCACTTAAAATGTGGAAACTAATTAAGGAGATTGAGGATCTTGATGTGCCTGCTCATAAGGTGAGATCAATTTCAAGCTGAAGTTTCCTTCATAGATGCTAATCCTCATATTGATTTTTCTGGTCCAAATGATTCGTAGATCATGGTGCCAACCATACGCTGTGAAGAAATTGCAAAAGAAAAATATGATGCTTTTTATGGAAATGAGGTGACTGTCTCTATGTTAGATGTTGCCTAATGTATTTAAACTTCAGTGCTGTTTGATATATATATATATATATGTATATGTATACACACACTATTATATTTTATAGAAAATAATCTACCTATTGGTTATAGGAGTGACTGCAATGGGAATGAAATGCCCAGTCTGGATTAGTTCCTAGTTTTGGAAGGAAGCTGTGCACAATACTTGATCCTCTTTTATCGGAGTAATGGAGTTTATTTTGATTCATATACTCGCATAAATGCTTGTCACTCAATATTTTATTTACATGGTGATGTGATATTTACTGTTGGTCATATGATTTAGTTGTGGGATGTTCTGATGCAATTTTGTTGCTTGTATATCCAAGTAGTCTAAACACAGTATGTGGCCAAAGTAAAGAAGTTTTATTTTGCCAAAATTGTACCTTTCACAAAGTGTGTGATATATGGGGACATGTGTCTTAGGGAGATAGCTCAACTGAAATCACTACAGCTTAGTTGAACTATTGCTTACCATCTGATGCTTCTTGGAATAATCAATTAGTTTTCAAATTTTTGATAAAACTGCACATGGCCTGTGTAAGATTGTGGCTCTAGGAAATAGGATGTTACATAAAGTGAAGGCATTCATTTGTTTTTTTAATGTTGGTGAAGATTTTGTATATAACAAGCTAGATGAATGCTTAAACTACAAAAAGGAGTAACAATCACAATGCACCGCTCTAGGACGTCACAGACAAGTAGACTAGTGCTTTGGTTCAATGAATTGATCTTGTATTTTATTATAATTATTTATTTTTAATTTTTATCTTTTTATTTTTTAATTTTCTATGTGTTTTATGATGGCTATTTAGTTGTGTGTGGAATAAGAAATGCTTATGTTAAGAGGTAATTTGAATACTTTATAATGCTTATATATAAAATGTATTTACTTTTAGTATTTCTACAAATGCAAAACCGGTCTCTAGGGCAAAAAAATAAAGTTATAATAATTCATTTGGCCTTTTTTTGCCACACAATGGGTAGCACTAGAGTGGCATATGACAAAAGTGGAGGACCTGATAATTTAAATAATTTGTGTTGCTTAGGGAAGTCCTAATTGTGATCTCTACAGCTGAGAATGGTGGATTAAGGACTTGTATTCATTGTCTGTTTGTATATACATATATGATTCAAAAGCTATGTATTTTGATGAAGCTATGCGGAAGGCAAAGAGAGCAGAGCTCGAGGAAAAGCTGCTCCAAGTAAGCATTGTTCACATCCTTTTTACATTACTGAGATTATTTTACGTTTTGAAGGCCTAAAATATTTTGTCATATCTGAAATTTGATTTAGAATCTTGATTATGTGTAATACATTCTTCTGGTGTATGGGTAGAGTATAAATAATTTTTCTGGGATGGGGGTCCTTGTGGAACTAGGCTTCTTGGCCTGCATGAAAATTATATTGTGCACTCTACTTAATTACCCCTTCTCCTTTTTCTTGGTTTAGCTACATATTACTTTCTATATTCTCATACTATACAATTTGTTGTCAGTTTGTGTGACCTGCTTTCGAATCTATTCTAGAACATTTGAGCTTAAGTACTTTGAAGAAATTTAAGGAAGCCTTTGAGAGGGCTTTAAATGTAGCTGGATCATTCCCATCAACAGTTTGGAGTTTGTCTAGATTATCTATGGAAATGTTTGAGGAAGGCAGTGAAGGCATGTATAGCCTTACGTGGTATGATAGAAAATAGTTAGCTGTTGGATTGCATGTAGGTATAGTGTTCCTGTTTGAACCCTGCTCAATGCACCTAAAAACAACCAAACTTGATACCTTTTTCTTTATATGCATGTGAGATTGGGTTAATGAGCTTGGTGTAATTTAGACAGGGTGTCTTGCAATATTTGTGGGTTACACTTGGCTTTTTTTAATTCATAAATTTGAATATAATAATTAATAAGGTCACCATACTTTGACAGATGTTGTTATCAAGCAAGCAAACTAGGACACATCAAGAGCAAGAAGAAATCTCCAGTGTCGTATTGATGATCACATTGCTTTATTTCATGCTGCCAAGCTCCCAGAACTTACCAAAGAATATGAGTTATTATTAAATTTTAAGGCTTCTCCTTCCTCTCCTTCTATTCTCCCGTTATGGTAATATAATAGTCTCTTAAAATCATTGGGTCTTTCAATAAAGCTACTTAGTTGCTTTGGTACATTTTCAGGGAAAAATTACAGAGGCATTATCAAGGCTAGTAGAGGCTCTTTTAGTTGAAGCTTGTGATGGAACCCGACCATCAATTCGGAAGTTACTTTTGTGTGAAACTGAAAAAGTTGTGTATGAATTCTCCAATGCACTTTTGGGTTTTGACTTGGATGAACAAACCAAAGAAAATATGCTTGCTGGTTTACAAGATTGTGTAAGAGGTCTAGTAGAAGCTAATGTTAAGAAAGAAGCTGACAATGTTCCGATCTGCATGAAAGAATGGTACACAGACACTATTAGATGTGGCTTGGTGTTTGGGTTATTGTAACTTCAACTGAAAGCATGTTGAATTCTTTATATGCAAGTTTTTAATGTGGTTTGCACGAGATGCTGAATCTATGCCAAGAGTATGGACTAGGAAAGAAGATATTCGAGCAATCACCGAAGCTACTCGCTCAGCAATATGGCATACTTAATGTCTTTTTTTATTCACTTGTTTTTAGACGACCCTATGATTGCCCATTTCATCATCATTTTTTTTTTTGTTTAAATGCTGGCAGTCCCTAAAGTTGCTATTTGTAGTGGCAACAATTCGCTTGGATGATGAGCTAGATAGTATTAAGGATACATTGCTTGCTGCTTTGTTAGAACCCCAGGGTAATGGTGCAACAATTGTTCCACTGGCTTTAAATGCTTGCAAGAGGTTGCTTTCTGTTTATACTGAAAATTTCTTTTGAATATCTGTTGTATTATATGCTGATCTCTCTCTCTTGTTGAAATAAATTTTACGTGTATAATTGACTTCATGCTGTAGAAAACTGCATGGTTTGATTTTGCAAACCAACAAAGAATTTGTTCTATATAGTTGCATAAACCTATCTGGTGGTAAACTATTATGTGCAATTTTGCAAATAAGCGTTCCTTTTTTGGCCTGAAGTAGTTTGCCTGAGTTTTCATGGCTATGTTCTCTTTCCGGTGCTCATTTTTTCATCATGTATTGCAGATTCCATCATCAAAAACCTTAATTACTCCTACGTGGTGCAAATTTTTGTGGAATGAGTTTGAGACATAGACTAGGCATTTAGTTTTTGAGGCCATTTCTGCTCAGGCATGTCTCTCTTTCCTTTCCTCTTTTTTTTTTTTTATTTTTTTAAATAATTTTTTTGGGTTGAAAGTTCATCAAATGTTCATGGATGTTACCAAAAGAGAATCATAAAAGGTCATTCAACTAGCTGATATTTCTGCTATGTTTGTTTAGGCTAATAGTGTTGCAATAAGGACAACTTGATACCTTATGGATGGAGAATGGCTGCAGCCACAATTTGGGGGTGTAGCCTATTGACATATGTCACGAAAAGATAAAGTTTCTAAAAGAGGCTCCAAAAATTAAGCTCCGGTAAGGACATGACTTTAAGAATTCATTCTCCCCCTTCTTACAGGTACTAGCCAAATGTCGCCGTTTTATTTGAAACTTGACTATTCAATCATTGTTTTGCTTATATTTGCATTTTATGCGTACATACTTCATAGGTTATAAATGATATCTCTCTTGTAGTTTTATCTTATATATCATAGGATAATACTCCCAAAGGATTTTTTAAAAATTAAATTCGGGTTTTCTTTTAGACTTGAAAAAAATAAAAAACACAGTAAGTATCCCATAGATGGTAAATGAGAAGTCCTTTTGTCCTTTAAGGATTTTCCTATTAAAGTCATTGGTATTATCATAGAATTGGAAACCGATAAAAATTATTCTTCCTTTAGATTAAAGAAGAAATTCCTTTAATATATATATATATATATATATATATATAAATCATATTTGTAAATAAACTTCTGCTTTAGGATGTCAATATTCATCATAGAATATATGTAATATAAGGATAAATATTTTATATTGAAAGGCAAAGATGTCGTTTAAGATAAAATAAGAGGCTTCTATGGTCAATCCTAAAGATTAATTAATTTTTATCGGTTTTTGTTTTGTCAGTCATTAGATGCGTGAATAAAGATGAATAGACGTCATTAAAGATAAAGAGACATTATTAAAGATGAAGAGACACCATTAAAGATAAAGAGACATTATTAAAGATGAAGAGATGTCGTTATTAAAGATAAATAGACATCATTAGAGATAAAAATGCGTTATTAAAGATGAAGAGATGTTATTAAAGATGAAGAGGCATTATTAAAGATAAACAATTATTTCTTATCTGCTATATAAACTAGGCTTCCCCTTCTCCAAAATCATCCTTAAACCTAGAAAATATTCTCTACAAGTTTGCTAGCATCCTTAGGAGTTTGAGGAATCCAAACCAAGGTAAGTGATCTCTTCTTTGTCTTTAGATTTCAAAAGAATCTATCTTTTACTTAGCGTTTATAATTAGATTTGAAGGGGAAATTGAAGAAAGATCTATCTTGATTGGGAGATATGGATTTTTAAGATTCAAGAAGGATTAAGGATCATTTCTAAGTAAGATTGACTATTCTTAACCTTTATGTTACTATAGAAATAATTTTGTTGACTTTTAGTCTGAAATTGGATTGAGTGAATTTTAGGGTTTGGGAGATTTGTTGAGAAAAATCTGTTTTTAGAGGAATTTGTGTTTCAATCGAGAAGAAATGTGTAGATCTGTGTTTTTTTTTTATTAGGGTATTAGATGGTATATACAAATAGGTTTATATGATGGTGTATGCTATCGAAAGCTATTATGTTTATAATATTAGGTTTCAGTGAATTTGAGTTGTGTTCTAAAGGAGAAATGGTGATTTGGAGTTTATGTTCCTTTAAATTGATTCAGACCTTACCTTATTTGTTGTATGTGCTTGTAGGTATAGAAATTGCTTGTTGAATATGCTATAGGTTTAGAACCTTAAATTAATCTAATTCTATTTGGCTTATTAAATTGTTTTACTGATTGTGATTGGCTGTGGCTAGTAAATACTACATAGAGTGTGATACTAATGTTGACGCCCAGATGATCTATGTGTGAATGTGTCCCGAGTGGACTTGTATATAGAAATGATTCTAATAGATTAGGTTTTAGCAGTATGGCCACAGGTGTATGGAAGATTTCCAACACCATATATATATTATCTATTTTTTATATTTATTGTTTTTAGGGAGTCATAAAATACTCTATGTTTGGGACCAGAGTACTATGATCCTGATCTGTGTTGTTTGTTGGCTAATTATGGATAATAAATTGTGTAGGTTGCATTAGGAATATTTTCATGAGAATATATATGTGTGTGCATATGCATTTGTATGTGGTTTAGCGTATCGGGCATTTTCGCTCATTCTTTTATCTTTTTCAAGAATAGGTGAGGATCCAGTTATGTTTGATCTATCAGGATATGATATCTATATAGATGAAGGGGAGGACGCTAGTGGAATGGATTATCTTACTGACTTCTAGATTTTTTGGATCTTAAAGATAGCTTTGGAAGATTATATGAAGTTTACAAGTTTCTGATTTGATGTTTTTATGACTATATGATGTGTTGGCCTTGGTTTTGCCAACTAGACTATTTGAAAGTTTTGGCATATTTATAAACAGGTTTCTTTTATATGTGAGGTTTGGAGATATTCCTTTTGGTATTATTTGTGGTTTAGTGATTCATAGCCTTGACGTGTTCTTATAAAGAGGAGGATACGTGGCGGATTGTAATGCCTTCAAGTTAGTGCGTTACAATATAGTTTCTGAATACTTCATCTACCTCTCTTTCTAAATATCCATTATTCTATCAATAATTGATACTTGGTCAATTCTAGAACTTTTCTAATAAATAAGAATCAAAAGGAGGAATAAAAAGTAAAAAAAAAAAAAAGATGAAAAGAAAAAGAGAAATTTGCTAAAAGGTAAGGATACTTTAAATTGATGGACTAATGGTCCTTCACTTTAAGTTATAAGCGAACTGCAAATAAAATGAGAACAAAATTAGGGGGCAACTGAAAACGACTTGATTAATCACTAATTAGGGGTGTTGATTAGGCTTAATTTCTTAAATATAAACTCAATATAAATAGAGATATTTAGTAAATTAGCTTAAGGCAAATTTAAATAGTGGATAATTGAAAACCAAGAATGATATTTTATTATTTTGAAAGTTTGGATTGATAAGAGGCAAAACAAGACTTGTACATCGATCCTATAGACTCGAGAGTAGAGTGACGTTTAAGGGAGGTAATGGACTCATTACTTAAAAGAGATCTACCTTGTATTTGATACACACGTCAAGATAATATTGGGCATTCAACTCATTATCCCAAACACTCGTATCTCCTATTAACCCATTTGAGCCATTTAAAGAAGTGTTCCTAAAAATAAACTTTGTCAAGAACCACCTTGCAATGGGGCACCCCCATAATGAGGTAATCAAGGTGTAGGAGTCATAATCAGGAAGCGTAGATTAACTAATTTATGCTTACCTTAGCTACATCAATTTAAAAGTAAATTTTATCACTGATAGTTTAATTCTTCTAAAATGAAAGAGAGTCTCTATTTCATCATCATACAAGAAGCCTATACACAAGTAAAACACTTCGAAGTGCAATGAACCCTGAAAAGAAAAGGAAAAAAAAAAGAGAGGGAAGAAAGAGAAAGGAAGAAATAAAGAAAAAAAAAAGGAAAGAAGAGGGAAAGATTGAAAAGAAGGGAAGAATAAGAAAAAAGAAATATAAAGATACTAAATCAAGATGTTTGATTCCAAAAGATATATGGGCATTTTTCAAAACCCAAATACATTTGCAACTCAAGACCTAAGTCAAACACTTTCCATCACTTTTTTGAATATTGACCCCATTTTACCACTATTTCATTGGGGCTCTCTTTATCATTGGAAATGAATTATCCTAAGTAAAAATTGCCATTGAAACTAGGTCAAGTCCACTTAGTTATCTTAAAGGTTCTTGACTTGTAAAACCAAGAAGCAATGAAGATGAATTTCAAAATGAGCTATGTATATGATATCCCTTTTATTTAAGCAATCAACCGAAAGCCTACATTACAGTATGAAAAAGACCTAATAGATTGACCAAGGTATGTCATTTAAAAGTTGGACCATAATTTTTGGAGTCCAAGTCATATGTGTGGAATGTAAGCTTAAGAGAGTGTTATGAAGTCCTCTTAGACTAGACAGTTCAAAATGAGATAACTATCTCCAGGGGCATGTGAAACTATCTCCCCCGATCTGAAAGTTATATGTCTCAAGCTTAAGAATTATTTGCCCCAAATTTGAAAAGACGATGCTCTATTAAAATAAAATCAAGTCCTAAAAAAAGACAAGTTTTGCCCCCAAAGTATAAAGTTTTTCAATAAAGAACCTCAATCAGTTTAATAGTTAAGCCTATAGCTAAATTGAAAAATTAGTGATCAATCTTAATTATAACTTTTGGATCCCATACGATTTTCACCAATTAGCAATTTTTCAAAAGAAATTAAAAAAAATGAGAAAATAAAATTTAAAAAAGAGAAAAAGAAATGGAGTTTTTCAGTAAAAGTCTTTGCCTAAATTGAGAGATGAAATTTTTTCAAAAAAAAAAAAAAAAGGAAGTCTTTGTCTCAATCTTTTCAAAAGATGAAAATTTTTAAGGAAATTAAAAAAAAAAAAAAGAGTTTGGTAGAAAAAGGAGAATTCTTAAAGGTATAGGAGCTTTAGTCATTCTTTAGAAACTTCACGAATCATAGTACTCCTATTTGGGAATGAGAACTTTGGTTATCCTTTGAATGTAGGGGCATTAGCCGTCCTACAGTTTAGGAGCTTTAGTTATCTTGAGAATTCCCATTTAGGAACTCTAGTCCTTTGAATATATAAGAACAAAATCATGATTTTTTAAGTTATCCTGTGATAAATTTAGCTAACAAGTCATCTAGGTTATCCCATTTAAATATGCATCATCCTCATAATCTCTTGCTTAAACTAACATTTTTTAATGAGGTTAAAAGAACACTATCTCTATCTCATTTTAGATTAAGTCAAGTGCTAGCTTAAAGAGCACACTCATATTCAATAAAGGCCAGCTCTAAGAGGCCCAGTCCAAGTGCCAGTTTAAGGAGGGCACTCATATTTAGTAAAGACTAGCTATAGGGGTATCACCTTAAGTCAATGATAGCTCAAAGGAGCACAATCAAAGGAAGAGGTTAGCTTAGAGGAGCGCTATCAAGTCAACCAGTACTAGCTCAAGAAGTGCGCCTCGAATTAGAAAAAGCCAGCTCAGAGGAGCACAATCAAAGGAAAATGCTAGCTCAGAGGAGTGCTATCAAATCAGTCCATGCTAGCTTAAGGAGCACACTTAAAATGAGAAAAAGCTAGCTCATAAGAGCTTGACCAAAAAAAAATGCCAATGCCAACTCAAAGGAGCGTTGTCAAATCAACTAGTGATAGCTTAAGGGGCACACTTTAAATTAGAAAAAGCCATCTCAGAGGAGCACAATCAAAGTAAAAGGTTAGTTCAAGGAGTGCCAACCTAAGTCAAGTGCCAGCATAAGAAGCGCATCAATATTCAGTAAAGGTCAGCTCTAAGAGCATCAATTTAAGTGAAGTGCCAGATTAAGGAGCATATAAGTGATATTTACTCTATTCAAATCATGATAAATTGTGCTTAGTTTGATTAATTATTTGCTTACTATACTTTGCTAAATTTTCTTTAGCTAGATAGTAGATTAAAAGTGAGTACGGTAGAAGCTAACAATTCCCAAAGAATACGACCTAATATTTTCTACATTACTTCAGTAGGTGCGTTTGCCTAAATTGGTAGTTGTAACCAAAGTTGAACATACATATTAGAATTTTAAAATCATTTTGAAAACTCTAGATTTGAAGTTCACATTGAGCTCAAATCAATCAAGTTTTCTAGTGCTATCGCTAGGGATCGCCATTGAATTCATTTTATGACTTAATGGAGCACTACTTGAAAGTTTTACATCTATTAATCTAGCCACCTTTGCATATTCTTTTAGTTAGTTTGATTTTTACCTTTTTCTATTTGATCTGTTGTTTTTGTTTTTTTGTTTTTATTTGGATTGTGATAGACATGAAACATGAATTTTTTATTATGACTCAAAAGCTTGAAAAGATCTTATCAAAGAATCATGGTGCAATAGCTAGGAATTTTTATAAGATTCAACCTAATGCATACAAAAGTTTTTATGGGGTTCCTTACCAGAATGATATGCCATTTTATCTAAACATGACTCATAATTATCAACAAAATTGGAGTTCATACCATCCATATTTGGATTTCCAATAGGGATACTCGTATTATGGATCTATATCAACAAAGATCTTGTTTGGCAAAGCTATTTCTTTCATTCATGAAGAATACCGAGCTCCATCATCAATAAACTAAAATAATGCTTCAGAGTCATGAAAACTCACTTAAGAATCTAGAACTTTAGATCAAACAGATCACTACAAAGCTCATTGAAGATACTCAAGAGAAAGTCCAAGTGATTACCTTGAGAAGTGGGGTAAAGTTGCATAATCATGAAAAAAATGAAGGAAAAGAAAAAGAAGTTCATAAAGGGGGAAATGGAAGCTTATGAAGTCCAAGGAGAAGAAGTGGAAGGGAAGGAAAAGGAAGTCAATGAAGGAAAAGAAGAAGAAATGAAGGAGAAACCACCTATTAAAGCTTATAAACCATCGCTTCCTTAGCTAGCTAGAGCTAAAAGAAGATGGGATGAAGAGCAATTCCAAAAGTTCTTGGAACTTTCCAAACAACTTCATATTAATTTGCTTTTAGTGGATGCTCTTTCACAAATGTCTAAGTATGCAAAGTTTTTGAAGGATCTTCTCTGAAAAAAAGGAAGTTAGGGGAAATTGCCATGGTGCAACTTGGAAAAGAATGCTTAGCAATGCATCTTAACAAGCTACCATTGAAGATGAAGGATCCAAGTAGCTTTTGTCTTCCATGTTTTATTGGTAATATGCCTGTTGAGAAAGCATTGGTTGACCTTGGTGCTAGTGTTACTACAATGCCCTATAATGTGTTCAGAATGTTGAATTTAAGGGAGCCAAAACCTACTCGGATGAGCCTCTAATTGGTAGATACATTTACTAGATATCCAAGGGGCATTATTGAACATGTGTTGGTGAAAGTAAATGATTTCATTTTTCCAGCTCAATTTCTTATTTTGGACATAGAGGAAAATGTAGAAGTGCCCCTAATTTTAGGAAGGCCATTCCTTGTGATAAATGTGAATTTTCACACATTTATCTCATATATTTCTCACACTTTCATGCACAAGTTAGCATGCTTATAGTGAATTTCTATCATAGAATGATGAACTGCATGACTTGGATAAATTGTGTTTGAATGAGCAAAAAGTGGAGAAAGAGATCAAAATAAAGAAGAAATTCTCAAGTTATACAGCAGATCATTGGTGAATCTTGAAACGTAGATTTGCATTAACACAAGTTTATTTAATAGTTGAAATTGTAGGAAAACCAAATGTAGCAATTCCTTAGTATTATCTTGAGCAAGCTACATTATGGTGTTGCTGACCGAACGAAGATTCTTAATCAAACCAAGCCTCACAGCAAAGCAGAGCATCCCACCTGAACCAATTTCTCAATAGTAGCGGAAGTTGGAGTAGTCTACTAAGCTGCTACTTTGCAGTAGACATGTTGACAGCAGCCGTGCCAAACATGAAGATCAAATTTATTCACACTGTAGTAATGGAATATTCAAGCACCATTTTACCAAGCAGCACTGACAAGCCTTCACCAACGTTGGGCAATTCGAGCTTCCACTTGAGCAGTCGTACTTTCACAAACACACAACTTTGGTGCAAATTCAATGACCGACTAGACTTGCAACGTGATAATGCCAAGTGCCCATGTTCATACTCGAGTTATGGAACCACTGCAGTAGACGTCATCGATCAGAGCAAGCACGCTGGTGCATCACTCACTTGCTATCCAACCCGAGTTGAGCTGTAATGAAGATCATGCCAGCATAAGGAACAACCACCAACCTACTTGAATCCGAGCTACAGTGAGACCAAGCCCCCGCTAAGTAAAGCTATTGCACCGACCTGGTTTCCTCTCCGTCCTTGCCAAGCACCAATTGAACACTCGAGTGCCAATTGCAGCATGCACATGCCTAAGCAAATTTGAGCAGCAAAACTCGATGTGCCGACCAGCTTAGAACCTCAAACTGAATGCTCATAGCAATTGATTTGCGCCAAATCTGAACCCTCATATGAGCCACAACCAAGCTCCTATGTACATTGCAGCATATTGAGCAGCGAATTGAAAGTACTTGAACTCAATAAGCCGACCTGTTCATTTTTTTCAAGCCGAACAGAAGCAGTAGAATTGACTCCGAACTTTACTACTTGAGCTTGTCCAAATTGAGAGCATCCCATCGACAATTGGCCACCAAACACAATTTGACAACAGCTACTGTTATTATTCTCACCTACCGAGCACTCACATCAACCCATTGGAACACTTACATGCTTGAACCAAGTTGGACTCAACCGGAGCTAATTCAATTCCTAAGCAGTCCCTTCCTCACCGACAACCTGAAAGGACCTAGCAGGAACATGGAAGAGACTCAAACTGATCTCTTATTGTTAAGAGTTTAACAAAGCACATCTGAGCCCGAGATGATCTGAGAACTAAGTATTTCATAATCGAGTAGACCTCTTTAAGGCTAACTTTGAGCTGCATCTCAAATTATTTTCTCTTGTAATATTCAGACTTATTTTGTTTTCTCCTTTTTTTTTTTTGGTATTTTATAGTAGGGGGACCACTCTACTATACATTTGTCACACCACAAACCCCATGCACTATAAATACCCATCATCACTTCCATAGAAAGGACGATATACACCATACACACAAATATCTTTCATTTTCCACTATCCAACATTCCATTCATCATTTATTTACACTTCATTCTCCATTTTTCATTCATACTCATTACATTCATCCACCTCACCTCACTTCCCGACCTCGACCTCATCTCACTCCACGAACTTTCACAGTGGAGTTGGACTTAGAATCATTAAGAAGACATATCTAATATTTCAAGTGTATTATTTCTATTATCTATTGTTATGGTTTGTGCTCAAATTATTATCATGAATGAAGTATGTTTTTGAGTATGAGTTGATTTGTTTAAGCGGGATTATGTGATGGGCCAATAGCTTCTTGAGTAGTTGAATTGTTCCTATAACGAGTGTTGTTGAATTGAAACTTTGGTTATTTCTATTTCAATATTTATGAGATAAAAATTTGGCTATAAATTTTCTTTTGAATTAGGATTTGATATACTTGAAAGGAATTTGATAATCCAACTGAAATAGAAAACAAGATTTCAAAACTGACATGGACACGTGATATTTTGGTTCGAATCTTAGAATTCACAATCTTAATGCAATTGAATTTGTGACTGAGGATATAGACACATCTTTGAATCACAATTTCAATTAGAGTAACATAATTTGTGAGGGACATGTGATATTTAACTGGTGATTATAGATAGATTACTCAAAATGCATATCTATGCTATAATTAGAATTTTGCATCTCGAAAGGAAAGCAGATTCTTGTTAATTTAATCAAAATCCAATTGAATAAATCTGATTATAACTAAAAGGCAATGAAAAGAAATCCAGCTTTTGCCATCGCATAACCCCATACTTGTGAATTGAAGGAGTTCAAAAGTAATTTTTAGTAGAACTTAGTGTTAACTTAATTATCATTTTAATAGTAGACCTTAAAAGTGGATCAATTAGATTAGATTAAAAATCTAATATCATTTTGCTTAACTTAGATTATATTATCACATTTTGGTACTTAGTCAATTAGCTCCCTTTGGATCATGACTTGGTTCTCACTAAGTTTAGTACTACATATGCACCTATGCTGTCACGCCCTAAAGGGCACCCTAGACGTGGTAGTCCGCCACATACGTATTAAAACTCAAGAGTGATTTCCCGAAGTCATGCGAAAGCTTCGACACTATATGTAAGACATCTATCACAACAGTAGGAGATAGCGATAGGATGTGTAGTCCGAGAGAGTAAATATAGCATATAAGAAATTTAGATAAATATTTAACTTCAAAATTATAAGAATATGGTATTTACATCATCTTGGGGAATTTCCCCAATAAATCTTCAAAGATCAAAATATAATCTTAGTCTTACACAAAAAGAAAGCATACTAGAACAAAAAGATTTTAAGGGAAATCTATTTTAAGATCTTCAAAAGGATTTCCCCCCAAAAGCTTCCCAAAAACATAATTCCCTCCGGATATATGGAGTCTTCGGGCAAAAGAGATATCGGTCCTGTGTCAACAAAAGTCTCTTGGGATGTAAACTCAATTGGCTTAGTGAGAATATTCATGGATTTAACGTACTTGTATCAAGAAAATCAAACAAGTTATTAGACAAACATATGAAAATACATCAAACACGTAAGCAAACAATACATATGATTTACTGGAAATCATATGTTTGAATGGATTTACCCTTCCATTTGAGTTTTGGTGTTTTAGGCTAGGCTCTTTAAAACCTATCTTTGAAATCCGATTATGTAGTTTATTTCGGGCTCCTATATGCTCTATCTTGAAATAGTTCTCTTGGGCTCTTATTCGCTTATCCTTACAGACTTACGGGTTCTTGCAAACCCATCTACTATATTCTTATCCCATCGAGCATAGTAGCTAATGTGATGTGACTCATGTCGTGATATGCATGAATCAATTAATATAGCTCTTAATATGTGATTAAGGTAATTCAAAGGTGATTATAGAATTTACGGATAATCCATCATGATAATAAAACACAATTTAATTAACAACAATTTATGTGTCGATATGCTTATTATTCTTTCAATCAATATTATCATGCATAATCCATTTTCATTTTTTCTTTCTTCCAGTGTCTCTAGTTACAAGCACAAACAAGTACGTAAAGATAGGAGATAAACTCACTCGAACATCCTTGCTAAAATTCTTTACTTGTAATAGTCCTCTAAATACGGATCCTCCAAAGCTTAATTACCTAAACCAAAGAAATACTTGGAATTAGTATTTCCTGGAAGTTCTACTTGAACTTTCTAATTCTATTTTAGTATTTGCGTTAAAATTCAAATATAAGGAAATTCCAACTAAAATGGCCGTAACTTAATCATTTTAATTCGAAATTTCGCATATTATATGTCATTTTCTACCTACTCGAAAAGATCTATCTGTTTTTAAGGTTATTTTTAACATTAAAATCCATTTGGGTTTGAAACCGGTCGGTACATATCCCACACGAAAATCCCAGCCTTTAAAAACTCAATTTCCAAGTTTTACTTTATTTAAAAAAACTATATCAAGCACATAAATATTTATACAGTTGAATGACCCTTTTTAAATAAATATATAGACTCATATTATATGCATGATTCTAGTGGTGTTGTCCCATTAACGATTTTCACAAAACAATTTGTTTTAGAAGTTTGAAAATTGAAGTTCACAAAAATCTTTTTTAAGTCATTGTAAGGAAAACTAAAATTCCGAACTACAATTAAGTGCTTTCCGGATCATCACTATATTTTCTTAACCTTTCAAATATAAATTTACATTTAAAGCTTTGGTTCTTTAAGTTATCTATAAACTTTATTTCTTAAATGAACTCTTAACTAGTGAGTTGATTTTTAGCTTGTCTTATTCTTAGTATTTTTTAAAGTGTCAGTATAAATCTTATAAATAAGTTTTTAAGAAAAATTTGCATAGCAGGGAACTATTAATATTAAGGTTTAATAATAAATTTTATTTTAATAGCTTGAAAAGAGAATGTGTAATGAAACTACTAAATTAAATCTTGAAGAAGTCTATCTTAATAACAACACTAAAAATTTGTGATGAATTTGTCTACATTTTTAAAGAAAATTTTATTAAAACATAACCCTAAGTTTTTAATGAAAAATTCCCTAAGTGTTTAAAAAAGCATTTTTCTTTCCTCTGGAAGTCTAATCCTATTCTATGTGCAAGAAAATAATTTATCGTATCGTCTTAAATATTTTTATAACCATATCATCCTAAGTTTTAAATAGGAATTTCTTTTCTCTAAGTAACAAAATCATGTTTATTGGACATTTAGTTAAATTTTCTTTAAAGAAAACAACTTCTCTTATTTCCGTGAGATGTTATTAAGACAACAACGTTATGGCCATGCATGAATATGAACATATAGTCATAAAATAACTCACATAGAAAAATAAAAGGTATAAGAAATTAAATAAGCAAATAAGTAAATATCAAGTATTGGAAAGTCTTAGCTTAAATTAAGGCTTCCCAAACTAAGAATGGACTAGTCCCGTAAAGAAAAGCAAGAAAATGAAATAAGAAAAATCATGGGAGTCTTAAATTTATGTTAAGGTTTCTCGGATTTAGATTTTGGACAAGTCCTAAAAAGAAAAGAAGATTCTTTTGACTTGATGAAGACAAGTCTAAGACTAGAATAACTAATCTTAATAAATTGCATGAAACGAGTAAATAAGTAAATTGCAATGCGTAAATAAATAAATGTTATGTTAGTGAGCTTATATAAAATAATATATATATATATTTACTACATATAGGAGTTATATTAGAACAATAATAACAATATAATAATAAAACAATACAATAATAAAATGAGATTTTTGTTCATGAACAATAATGAAACATGAACATAGTGTTGCTTCCATAACACTTATATATTTAAGAAACACACATCATGGTCATGTTAAGTTATATGACATGGTAAAGAAATATTGATATGAATTTTACCTAAGGTTTAATGGAGGATTTGAAAAGAGACAAATGAGTAGTGTGATTTTTAATTTTTTCTTGAAGAGTGGTGAATGATAGAGAGCGTTTAAGAGAGAATTGTTAGAGAAAGAAGTTGAGAGGAAAGTTTGGTAGAATTTTGTTAAGTGAAATAAAAAAGTGTAAAAGAATTGGAGGGAGAGATTGTATTTGTAGAGAATTATGGAGGAAAATTAGAAGTAATAAAATAAATTGAAAAATAAAAATATTAGAGAAGAGAGAGAGGGGGCCCGATGCTACATGTAGAGGAAGGAGAGAGAGTGGGTTGATTTGTTTTGTATTTTTGTAATGAAAAGTAATAATTTGTAAGGCATGATGTGAATAAAGTTGTATGAAAAAGGTAAATTATAAGAGATAGATATGGGAGAGTATAAGAATAGGTGGTAGAAAGTAGAAATAGGTGAATAGTAATGAATAGTAGAAATTGTATAATGAATAGTAGACTAGACAAATAAGATATCGATAGTAAGGAAAATACGTGTATACGAGCTTTATCTGATATTTTTAGTTAATGAAAAATTACGAAACTGATATTTTGATATCCTTATATAATTACGAGTTTAATGGTATTGTTGGAATATTTTCACTACTCTAGGCACTATAGCACCTTTTTCGAGAACTGATCCCGTTCAAGTTCAAAACGGATGAGTTTTGGGCGAATATGATCTTTTTAGCCTTCCTTATGTCATTTTCGACTATAATCCATCATTAGCCTATTTCTATTTTCCTCAAGTATCGAGCGCGTGATTGCTAGAGTTGAAATTGCTAGATTATCTTGATCATAGTTGACTTTTTAAATTTCAGTTTGACAAGTATTAGGACTTATTCCAACTTTAGCTTAGAAATTGAGGGGTTTACATGTGCATTGATCGGTAGTTTATGCTGTAAAATAGTTTTTAACGAAAAAAGCATAATTTAGTTTTTGGCACTATTGTCGAGAAGCCTCGATACTAATATCAGATTTGTGATCGACTTTGAGACTAGGCTGTTTTATGTTTTTGTTATTTATGTTCATATCTGAAGTTTTTGTTAAAAACCATAAAAATTTGAATATTCCAAAAATTCCCCAAAAAGAGCTCATACTAGTGTTTGCTTTTATGCATGTTGGGTGAGAAAGGCGTTAGACTTGACATTCCTCTTCGACCCAAAGATTAGTAGAGCATTCAGACGTATAGATTTAAAGCTGATAAGAACAATGGAAGGTGGTAACGAAAATGAGAGGTTGTTGGAGCCAATGGAGGTAGTGACCAAGAGGAGGAAAGATAACTTTATGAGTATTTTGTGCCCTCAGTAGATGGATCAGCATTTACACTAGCATGGACAGCTGAAATAACCTAATTTATTTAATAATTTAATTTTTATGTAAATATAATATTAGTTCTAAATAGTAAGTTTGAAGTGAATTTGATGTATGAAATGAGTGTGTGAAAATGGAATTTGAATTATGTTTATTTTCTTGTTAGCATGAAATTTGTATTAGTAGTAGGTATGAATTAATATTATTTTATTAATATTGTTCTATATGTATTAATGTGTGTATAGTATAATTAATGTTTGTGTCTTTTATATATTAATATGTATGTGTTAGGTTTAATTGTAACAAAATAAGTTTTGGAAATTCCTAAAGCCATAGCAGAATTTATTCAAGTTTGGCTCATGTTTTAACCAAGTTTTAAGCCTCAAAATGAGCCTAAATTAAGCCAAATTGTAGCCCAATCCATTAAGTACCCATAAAGTCAAGTTTAGGATAAGTTTGAACCCATAATTTGATAAAAAAGACTCCATTTAGGTAGCTCCTCTTCCCATCCGAAAATCCTTTTTCCTTCTTTCTTTGTTTCTTTTATTCTTCATTTCCTCTCTATCTAAACTAGCCTAAAACCCTTAGTTGAATATACATCCAAAGTCCAAGAGTCTCTATAAGTCAAGCCTTATTCATGTAAGTTTATGTATATATAAGTCTTTGTTACTCTTTCTTTATGCTTTAAATGTATTAGGCATGTTTTATAAGTTTGAAGTTGTGTATGAATTTGAACGGTCTTATATGTTAATGAATGCTAGGATGAGTTTTGATGATATTTAACTTGTTATATATGCTACAGAAGTACTAATATTTGATGGCAAAGATTGATGTTGAAATTGAGTAGTTAAGTTTACGATGATGTGTAGAAGGGGGTTTGAAATGGTTGGAATTGGTTAGAAGTGTAAAAGAGTGTAACAATATGTTTAGAATGTTGTTTTATGAGTTTTGAAGTGTGGATTAATGCTAGAAGTGTTTGGTCTGTGTTGAAGTTAAGTAGAATGTGCAAAAGTTTGATAAAAAGGAGTTTGAAAAACAAGGGAGTTCATATAGGCTATTAGGAAGCAAATTATGGGCGTGATTCAAGCCTTGGTAGGCTCAGGTTGGACAAATTTGATGAATCATGGGCCTGATATGTTCCTTGGTAGCATTTGATGTGGGTGTTTTCATGAATCATAGGCGTGATCCATCCTTTGGTAGCCTTAAGTTAGTCAAAAACTTTGAAACTCAAAAATCACGACCGTGATTCTTAGCTCAAAAACCATTTTATGACAGCTTTCCAAAAATCACGGCCGTGACTCGTGTTTTCCTAACGCAATACTATCTTGTAATTTAATCATAACTTTTTCATTTGAGCTCAGATTTAGGTGATTTAAATTGCGTTGGAAAGCTTGAAAAGAGATATACAACTTTTATGTTTTAAGTTTTTATAAATTTCAAAAGTATAAATGCTTAAATTTCAATTCTTTCCAGCTGCTATAGTTTTTTCAAACAAAGTTTAAAACTTGTTTTGTTTGTTGAATGTGTGCTTACTTAGGAAATGGGTCTTTTTAGACTAAAATGAGATAGATTAGTGATGTTTGATGTGTAATGATGATTAAGTTATATAATTAAGTATGAATTAAGTGGATTTGTAGATTTAACAAATAATTGAATTTCCATGATCATTGAACTAGATTTAGTTCTTCAGTTGATTTTCCTTCGAGTGAAACTAGTGATTCTCTACTGGGCTTAGGTATGCAGTAGCTTGATCGTTGTATGCTAGGAATAGGCACAATTGAACTTGACTAAAATTCTAGTTGGCTTAATATTTAATTGAATTGATTGTTTATTACGTCGTTTAATCTGGTTCGAGGAGTGGCAACCTTGTCTTGATGCAATGTCATGGTAGTTAGGCGCTTTAACCTTAGTCATGATGCAATGGTACGCGATTCTTTTATGGTTAAGCGGGTAATCGATGGAGAGTGTAGTGTCTGTATAACGTTTGCTTACACTTAATATGAAGTAATATGATTTAGTTCAATGTTTATGGGGACGTGTAAACTGAATGATGTTATGGATTAAGTTAAGTAAAGTTGAGTAACGGTTATAAACTCTAGATGATATTACTTTTATTGAATAGATATAGGAGATATAGGTATTCAGACTACTTATATTAACCCCTTGAGCAGCTGCTGCTCCTCAGGACCCTTGAATTCCCAAAGCTTAATCTCGGGATTTGAATACCCCACTGTTGTTTTGTTAAATGAGAATTAGGAAAGATAATGACTTAATTGTTGATGCATTCAATTAGAATAAGTTTGCTTGGCATTTCGCTTGTGTAATTGATACTGTGTGCTAGGCTTTTGGCTCACTGATGCTGCTTCGCAGGTCTTGATGATGAACCATATGATGATTTAGGTTATGAGTCAGATTTTGAGAAGTTTATGGATGAATGGGACGAGTAAGATCCAAGTGGCCTTGATTTTGAGAAGAAAGCTTGGGAGAAATCTTTTACTTGAAAAGTATATATGTTTGTATTAACGGCTAGTTAGATGAGCCTATCTTGTAAAAGACTTTGAAGTCTCCTAGTTATATTTTCATAACAAGAATATGTTGTAAAGTTTTGTAGCGTCATGTATTGACACAAACCCTTGTAATGGTGATGTGTATTATATATATGTACGGATTACTCTTGTGAGCAATTTTGTTTTGTTAAAAGTTGTTTATAAAGCTTTATAGTTCTAATCAAACAATTCTCATAAAATGATAGTTTTAAGACAACCTTACATATAATATGCAAATATTATATGTGGTTGGGGACTCGAAACACTATATCTCGAGGTTTAGTGAGTCGGGTCTTTACAACAGCAGTTCAGACCAATAATTTTGAGCTCAAAGTAGTCGATGGTCCAGGTTAATCATTTTGGAAGAGGACCTAGTGAAATAGCCATGAAATTCCTAATTTTTATTTTATAGGTGTATTGTTGAATTTAAGCATGATATATATATATATATATATATATTGATAGTGAGTTTAATTTTGATGAGTATTATGATGTGTGAAAGTGTAGAATTATTTAAATATGTTAGATTAATTATTTATTGAGTTTGTAAAATATTAATATGCCTTAGAGTGTGTTATTTATGCTTAGAATAAGTGGAATGTATATATACAAATATCCTTATGTAGTAGAAAAATAGGCTAAAGACTTAGCCATTAAACCTCCATTATGTGCCTTAAGACAAAGATATTAATCAACCCAAAACAAAGTCATTAAGCCTTTAATGTCCTCATGCCCTTAAAGTCAACATAGGATAAACTTAAACTATTTAACCTCTAAAATTCGGCCAAAAATCCCAGACCAAACCAAAAGCTCTCATTTGCCCTAAAACCTCTTCTTCTTCACTCCAAAAAGGCTCCCAAGGTGAACCAAGTTTGAGACTTGATTTTCTACAACATCCACCATCAAAAGCTTGATCTAGAGTCATTAAACCAAGCCTTGAAGTTCTTGTGGTAAGTGTGTTTTTCAACTTTCTTTTCTATGCATGAATATGTAGTCTTGATGCCATATTTGTTTAAATTCATGCTCCATGATGTTTTGATGGTATATGATGTGTTATAGGACTAGAGTGGTTAGTTTTATGTGCTTAGGATGAGTTTTGAAGTGTTGGAGAATGCAAGTGGTTGGATGACCTAATATTGAAGTGTAATTAATGTTTGATGGAAGTTGGAAGAAGATGATGAATAGTGATTGGGGTTGATGAAGTTTTGGAGATGTTTGGTGTTGTTTGAATAATGTAATGAGCATATAACAAGCTTTGGCAAACTTGGAATGAGTTTAAGAGAAATTTGGAAGTGTAAATTTAACATGACAAAAACAGAGGAGTTTAAAGAATTTTCGCAACTTGTCACAGAGTGTACGCCGGCAAAGTACGCTGGCGGTGTTGAATGGTACGCTGCCGGCATACATGAGGAATTTGCCGGTGTTGAAGATGCACTTGGGGACCAGAATCGTCGATCTCTAACGCTGGCAAATTTTTATATTTACGCCGCCGGCGTTGAAGTCCGGCGTTGGTTTCCCTGTTTCGCAGTCTGTTTGTAATTTGGCCTTAACTTTTTCATCCGACCTCCGTTTGAGGTGATTCAAGTTGCTTTGGAAAGATTAAAAAGAGATCTACAACTTTCATGTTTTAAGATTTTGAAAATTACAAGAGTATCAGTGCTTAAATTTCAATTCTTTCTAGCTGATACACTTTCCAACAAAGTTTAAAACTTATTGTTATTTGCTAAAAGTTGTTCAAAGCTTGATAAATGGTCATTTAAGTATTGGCTGAGTATTGTATGATAATATATGATATCTAAATGCTATGTGATGATGTTATAATGATTTATTTGAATTTCTTTAGATGATTATACTTGAGCTTTGATGAATATATATACTTGAACTAAGTGTGAGTTTGTAATTACTTCTTTTTACAGTGATTGATTCCCTTTCGGTTATTCCCATTGACTCTCGATCTAGTACAGGTACGCAGTAACTAGCTTCTCTCTGTGCTAGGATAGGCATTTATGAAAACTATATATATATATATATATAAGAAAAACTTAATTGTGAGTGTTGATTTGTGTTTTACACCGTTAAATCCAATCCCTGCCCAGGGTGGCATGAGTGCCTAGGGGCGCCCCCTCACAGTTTGGGTGAGCCTGGGATGGAATTGGTATTCGATTCGGGGAGCGGCACCCTGCTCAGATTGGGCATGGTAGATTTAGGTGTTTTCTGTAAAATTATCTAGAATGGTATAAGTATCCGAGCTACTTATATCAACCCCCTGAGCGTCAAGGTTGTTACTCAGGATCCCCCACTATCCTTGTTGCCCGGAGTTTGAATACTCCCACGTTGAATTACTAACTAAAGACTAAATAATAATTGAATGGTTGTTGCATCTTGCATTTAGTTTAGGCTTGTGTGAATCATCTCGCTTTTGTTTTCGTTACTTGTGTACTAGGCCTCTGACTCATATTTTATCTATTTCAGGTGAGGATCTTGATGAGTCTTATGCGAGCTTGGGTTATGGTCCTGATTTTGAGGATTTTTTGGAGGAGTTTGAGGACTAGAGATGGCTCTGGATTGGTTGGAGCCCAATCTTTTTGTAATAGACTAGATATATAGGTTGGATAGTTGTTTATATAGTTCTTGATGAACTATATGTTTTGTAGTTTTGCTAAGGCTTGTAAGAAGCCCTTTTGGTTGTAATATATATATGTATGTATGTATGTACCTAGCTTGTATAACCTGAGCTATTTTCTTATAATGTTTGTGTATATATATATATGGTATTGTGTTTTGAAAGTAAGCTATTAAGTAAACAATTTTCAAAATGACTTATCTTGTGAAATTAGACAAACAATTCATCAAACATTTCTTCTCGGACAACCTTACATATAATTCTGCAGATTATGTGGTTGGGGAACTGTTATCACTTATTTTAAATATAGGGGTGATAGCGGGTCCTTACACCTAGTGAAGACTAAAATGAGCACACCATGAACTTTCTTCACATTTGTGTTACTCTCAAGAGCAATGGATTCTCAAAAGATGCTATTAGGCTTCGTTTGCCCCATTCTCTCTAAAGGATAAGGTGAGGAGTTGGTTGAACTCATTCCACCGAGCTCAATTACAAGTTGGAAGCAATTGGCTCAAAAATTTTTGACATGGTATTTTCCTCCACCCAAGACCGCCTAATTGAGAAGTGAGATCAACATGTTTCTATAGTACAATAGAGAGACACTATACGAGACATGGGAAAGATTTAAAAACTTGTTGAGAAGATATCCCCATCATGGAATTCCCAATCACACCCCAGTGCATATCTTCTACATTGGGCTGGGATTCCAATTGAGAAGTATGATTGATGCATCATCTGATGGAAATTTGATGAGGAGAAATCTTGATAGGCATTAGAACTATTTGAGGAGATGGCTGCCAATTCTTTTGGGTGGTAAAATGGGAGAGTTATGCCTAAGAGAGTGGCCATAATGAATGAAACCAACCTTATATATAAGCTCACAGCTCAAGTTTCTACTCTTACTAACTTGATGATGAGTCAAATGGTAGGCCTGAGCACTATGGAGACTAATGCATATCGTGGAGGAGGTAATAATGGTGCAATTAGCCAAGTACTACCTATGAGCTATCCATCCAGCCCAAGTGTTGGTTTAGAGGAATTGAACTACGTGAACAACTTTAATAGAGGAGCTAGAAGGATGGATCCATATTCAAGCTCATACAATTCAGGCATGAGATACTAACAAAACTTCCACTATCCTAATAGGAACATTCCTAAAGCCCCACTTGGGTTTCCTCAAGGAAATTTTATGCAAAGTGGAAGGGAGCAGAATAATAGTGAATCTGATAGAGTAAAAGAGATCGAGCAAGAAGTGGCAAAATTGACGACCATGATTTAAAATTTATCAAAGCAATTAAGCTTCTTAGCTGAGTCCTTAAGTAGTCAACCTCGAGGTGCTTTGTCCAATAACATTAAGAAAAATCCTAAGGAAGAAGTGAACGCAATCACTTTAAGAAGTGGAAAAAAGTTAGAAAGACCTAGTAGAGGTGAGTTGAAGGTAGAAAAGAAAGAGGATGAGCAGGTCATAAAGAAAGACCAAGGAAAAGGTAAGGTCGAGGATCTCAAAAAGAATAAGTTGGAAGTGAAACCTTATGCTCTACCTCTCCCATTTCCTTAAAGATTGAAGTAGCAGCAACTGGACCATCGATTTTCTAAGTTTGTGGAAGTGTTTAAAAAGCTCCAAGTCGATATTCCATTTAAGGAGGCGATAGAGCAAATGCTCTCTTATGCTAAGTTCATGAAAGAGATCCTTACGAAGAAGAGGAAGATAACAAATCATGAGACTGCAATGGTGATAGAAGGATGTGAGGCTATTCTTCAAAATAATGTACCTCCTTAATTGAAAGGCACTAGTAGTTTTATTGTAAACTCCCTAATTTTGCACAACTTAACTTTGATAATTGGCAAAAATATGATATAAAGTCTTCAAAAGATTTAAGAAAAGTCTCAAAGACCACTTTCGATTTTTCGCGATTTAAGAATATTAAAATATGAATAGTTTAATTATAGTTTAATAAATTAGAATTGTTGCCAATAAAATTTCAAGATATAATTTCCTTTTAACTTTTTGCAATCAATGGGCTATAATAAATCAACAAATCATTGAAGTAATTATTAAGGCTCTAGTAAATTTGAAAAACACTATTAATCAATTTCAAAAAATACTTAGAAAAAAAATAAATATGCCTATTAAATTCTCAAATAAGAATAATGTAATTAATCACCAAGCAAAACCTTAACTTCAACAAATAAAAATAAATATGTTTCTAGATTCATCAAACACGTAGAATCAAATAACATTTAACAAGTAAATTTTCAAAACAATCGCGAATAAATACTTTCTATGAACTTATAATTAAATATGATCATAGCCCCTTAAAAATCTATTCATAAAAGAAGTAACCTCTTAAGGAAGTAACTTCTAAAGAAGGAACTTCTTCAAGAAGCTAATAACATCACCTGCTTTAATAAGCAACACATCTTGGAAATCACTCATATCATGTAAATAATTTATCATATAAGAAAATATTTCAAACGTAAAACAAGTAATTATAATAAAATAGAAAGGCTTTAAAATTAATACCCATAAGATATTCTACATTACTAATTCAATCATGTGGTTATTTTAGACACATGATACATAATAAAATGATAAACTATTACTACAATTTACAATAGCATTAATAGTATTAATAACATCAATAGTGTATTGTAATTAACAATATACATTGTAGTAAAAATAAACAAGATCATTTTATCATATAATAAATAATACCATACTTGGTCCACATATTAAGACAGTTCTAATAAATTAATTAAAACCATAAGTATTATATTACTAATGATAACTTATCGGACTTGTAACAATACTATATGGTTTATAAATACATTAAATCAATATCATAATATTAGTGAACTATTGTAAGTACCATTATAATTTAACTATTAGGGTGATATATCAATATAACCTACAATACAACTTGACATAAGGGCTAATTACCTAGGAAGCTTACAATTATTAACAGGATCTATGTATCTAATAAATCATTTAATGCGACAAATACTATATCAAGATAATTATAATAATAACTAACAGAACATGCAAAAATCAAGAAACTTAATAACATGATCTTAATTAAATAACGTAAACTGAGATTCTATCAAGAAATTTACTTGAATTTTAGTAAAATAAATTAAACACATCACAAAACCTAGAATTTGAATTGGAATTGAAATCCTAAACCATATCAGATTAGACCAAAATATCATAAATCTTATATCAAATTAAATAAATCTTATAACCTTATAATGTCATGTAAATTAAACTAAACGACAATCTCTAAAAATTTAGAACCGTAGACACCCTAAACGAGATCAAATAAAGATTTAATAACGCTGAGATATTATATGAATTAGATAAAGCTTGAAACCTTAAAGACAAATCATTTAGCAAAACCATACTACCATCAAAATGATCCAATAGCTTAATCTATTCCAAAACTTTATGATGAACAATTCATCTATTTGATCTCTAACACGTAAATCAAGACAGTACATCCAAATAATATCTATTAATAAAATAATAAGAAGTAATTTCATATAATTGTAAACCCTAGATTTTTTAACATTACAACAAGTTAATACTATTGGTATTAAACCGAATTATATATATATAGCAAAGCATATGAGCTCTCATACTTATGCATGCTTATACCATAAATTCCTAAACTAAATTCTAATTACCGAGTGGGAGATTACCTTCTCCTTTAACATCTATAGTCCATTTATATCATAACAAGAATAAAGGATTAATATGCACCAATACATAGATTACAACTTTTGAAACTCATTTTGCCACAACAGATTTAATAACGATCTAAATTTCTAAGCAATAATGGTACATCTACATCCTAGTTCCTCCCTTTCTACTCTAAGTTACCTTTTTTGCCTTGGCCTGTACATTAAGTCATACTTGTACATCTAAGGAACACTCGTACACTTGGATTTTAACTTATAGTATAACCATTTCCAATTCCCTTTTCATAGTCATCACATGTACCAATCAGTCCCGATTCCAAAGCAAGTACTTACTTTGGATAGTACCTATCTTGGTGATAACATGAATCATCCTCTAAACACAGACATCTATAGAGGTTTGAGCCATCAACAAGTTAATGAGCAAGAAACTCTTATAAAATGCAAGAAGCAAAAGCATGCAAGTTGTCAAAGCATTTAAGTAATACATAAGATATAAATATATGAAATGAAACAAAACTCACGATCAATCTGGCAATCACAGGGGAGTTGAATTTACGCCCCTCATGACCACAGTTAAGGGGGACTTTCAACTCATCAACCCTAATTTCCAAACTTGTAGGTATTTGGTGAATTAATTAGGGATAAATTACACTAGAATGTATTAACATTTTGGGGGTAAGGTCATTTCAAGTATCAATATTTTGAGTGAATAAAGAAAAATTCATATTTCGCAAAGTGAATCAAATAAAGTATCAACTTTTTGCAAACTTCATTTAATGTATCAACATTTGAATTAGTTTTCAATTAAATTTCCTTCATTTTTTTATTAATAACCAATTATTAATACCTTATTTTACTTACTTTACAAAATTTTTGTTCTTCTTTTTAATCACTTGAAATGGTGATAATAAAAATAAAGTTATCCTTAAACGTTAATATCTTTTGATATAATTTACCCAATTAATATAAATGTAACTAAATGCTTAACCTTTGCATACATCACATAGCACATGCAATCTCCCTATCCCTGAGCAAAAGCTTAACCAGTAACTCAACCTTAGCTTACCTAGTGATGACACTTGAGTTACGAAGCCCAAATAAGGGACAACATCTACAAGTACATAATAGTTTCTAAAGGTTAAAAGTTGGATAACTTTGAACAGAAGAATCACTTCCCTGTGGCTCTTCAAGTAACTGCATAGAGTTGATAACCTTATGAAAATGTAAGACATATGTAGTGCATGGACAATTAGTTTAAAACCTTTACTTTATTAAACCTATTTTTATATGACCATACACTTGTAATAAACACTCAAGGGAATAAAGCTGTTAGTAAGTAATTAATCTAGTAACAACTAAATTGGTATTTGATTTATTAGATAATCTTGGCAATTTATAAATTAGAATATGATGCTTAGAAAAACTTGACCTCTCTTCTGTCCGTTGGCTTGTAACTATGTTTGCTTCGATCGTAATCCAACTAAATAAAACCAAGGTTTTAGGGTAGTACGGTAGTGTTACGCCTTTTTAGTAAGTATAGGTTTTGAAAGCATGATTTAGCTTATGCGATGTTATGGAAGTTGCCATGGTGTGCATAGACTCACCATGGTTTGCATCAAAAGCTAAATCTTAAGGTTCATTACGTTGATTCAACCTTCTATTGAGGATTAAGGTTTGGTATTAAAAAAGAGTTTTCAATATTCTTAGTAAATATGTTTTTTTAGTCTTTATTTGGTGTGGAACACTTCTCCTAATGAGTTGGATTAAGCTCATATGTGTGCATATATACATTTAGGCACAAAGTAATTAGTTCAAGATGAATTAGTTACAATGTTACTCATTTATAAATATTGTATTTGATTTATAAATTGGTTTACATGGAAACATAAGTTTGAGTTTTGTAATCTATAATATTTTGTATAATTTCTTAAAGTAGTATTGGCTGAGCGAGGCTCATGTGCATGTTATCATCTAATGCTAACCTTAAAAAGCTAGAATTTGAATTGATGAATTACTTACAATCCTATCTAAGGTATAACTGTTATCTCTTATTGGGGTGTTACCTGTATTCTAAAGGGATAATTCTCAATTTGATACATAAAGTTTGACGAAAATGTTAATTAGGTACTTGAACTTAAAAAGTAGAATCGGACCAGTTGGCTGGTTCCAGAACCAATTAGGAACCCCATTAGAAAAAATAAAAAATAAAAAATAATATTAAATATATAATTATTAATATTTAAATTATTTCATATAAATAGTAAAATTTATTACTTATTCACAATATTTAATATGCTATTATCAACAACACAAATAAACATAGCTTAAAATCATATATAATTAGTTTAAATTAATTTCTCCTAAAAGAAAAATTCATTTTCTTAATAATGTGAGACTATTTTTTGTATTGTAATTTTCTTTTTATCTTCTAGAGTATTTTACAATGTCATAATACTAACTATAATTGATGTTGAATGGGTTTGTATACATATAAATATGCATTCTAAATAAATTTTTTAAAATTTTGGTTAAATAATTTAATACTTTTAGATCCAATAATTATTTTGAATTTAAAGTTTATTTTATTAAAAAATAAAAATTTTATTATTTTATTTTTTATTTTAAAAAAGAAGATTCTGTAATTTCAAAATCGGAACCAAGAACCGGCGCATGGAACCGGACCGGAATAGTAGGAGATGGTTCTGGTTTCGGTTCCTCAATTTTAAGACCTGGAACAGGCGATTCCGGTTCTGGCTCGGTTCGGTTACGAAAAACCGTGATGTTGTCTATATACAAGTAACATTTACCAAAATATAAGATATCATGTTACGCGCGCACACACACACTATACATGCACTATACATAGTTACGAAACTTTAAATACGTGCTGTATATCAAAATATTAGACATTAGATATAGTATATGTTATGTTATGTACCTATATAATATTTTAAACCATACACTACAACTCTTGTATTTGAACATATATATATGAAATGAACAAATACGCTTTCGCACAATGTTTTATGTATTTTACTTTATATTGTTTTACTATATGTATAATATGTTAAATGATACACAAACACACACGCACATAACGCTGTAACATAAATCATAATATAACTAACTATATATATATGTATACTAGATATATTGTACTTAGATATAGTGCTTATATGAAATGTTAAACCATACATATATGTGTATTTTACATCAATATATTAGACATTGTAATTTGATGGACTATATATATATATATATATATATATATTATGATGTATAATAATTTATTAGACTTGTATCATGTGTACTAATAAATATTACATATTACATTCACTCAACTAATCTATATCATAATTATTTATAAGACTCAATAGTGCTATAATATAACTACCAATATGTAAATATGATGTAAGTTATACGTATCATGGACGATACACTACATTTGTGAATATTGTAGTTAATTATTGTATACATTTTTGTACATATTATTTTATACGTTGTGTATTTCTTACTCATTGCTATAGATTATAATGGTCTATATAATATATATCTTTAATATATTGAAATTACATTAAAGGTTATTAGTTTGTAAATTATGAGCTTTATATCATATGAGAACCTTCAAGAATACTTGATACCTAATAATATATTAGGTAATGTAATTTACTATCACAAGTAGATAAATAATTAATTTACATATTTCAATAAAACATACAAATTTTTATCAAAATTTGTAAATGTAAAAATCATGGGGCTTGTCTTATTCTTTCTTAATTGAATGTCAAATCTCATTTAATGAAGTCCTTTGATGAGCAATTAGCCCTCTCATGGTGAAATTGCTCTTACAATGAGAAACCGAGCCATGTTATGGTGATATTGCCCTTACAACAAAGAGCTATGCTCTCTTGAGGTGAATGACCCTTAAAACATGAAATTGAGCCATGTTATATTTAAAATGGTCCTTACAACAAGTAACCAATCTCTGTTTTGGTGAAATGGCACTTTTGATGAGGAATTGTGCCTTGTTATGGTAAAGTGACCCTTATGACAAGGAACCAAACCCTATTGTGATGAAATGATCTTTATAATGAGAAATTAAGCCTTGTTGTGGTGAAATGGGACTTGCACCAATGAATTTAGTGCTATTATGGTGAAATGACTCTTATAACAAGAAATACAGTGTTATTATGGTGAAATGGCCTTTACAATGAGAAATTGTGGCTTGCTATGGTGACATGACTCTTATAATAAGGTATCTGTTGAGGTTAGCACCATAATTATTTGATCTAAAAGCTTAAGCTTATAGATATGGCGTGAGCTATTACATTTATCTTATAACACCCTCCTTCACTTATGGGTTGGGACTTTGATTTGACAAAGACCCATCAAGTTGACAACTTAATTTTAATGGGATTGTAATGAGTGCGCAGGGGTTTGAACTCTTGACCTCTTGCTTTGATACCATGTTAAGAAACAATATGTGATGAAAATAGTGTTTTTCTTTATTTTAAAGCAATCAAAGATTACATATATATACTAGATGTGACGTATCAAGATCCTATTCTATTGCCTATAATCATGCTTAACTATTTACAAATAAGAAACAAATAATTCCATATCAATCTTTAGTATCTGATGAGATTGATTGCAGATTTGTAGTTATCTTCCTTTGACAATTGTTATAAGATAAAAGTAGTAGCTCACACTATATCTACAAGCTTAAGCTTTTAGATTAAATGGTTGTGGTGTTAACATTTTTCATGGTATTGGTGTCACGCCCCGAAGGGTACCTTAAACGTGGCAGTCCGCCACATATAATATCAAGGCTTAAGAATTGCTACCTTAGTCATGCGAAAGCCTTAGTATTATATGTAAGGCGTCTAGCACGGTAATAGGAGACGTTTTTGGGAAGCATGGGTTAAGCAAGTAAAGATGAACATACAAGAATTCAGAAATAAAAGATATTATATCATTAATAACCAAAGGTCTATTACATGGTTTCATAGGGGCATACCCCTGCTAATCCCAAGGATCTTGATAGCCTTTACAACATACAAAATACTACATTAAAGATTTCAAAGGAATTTTAATCTAAGTCTTCGAGCAGATTTCCCCCAAAAGCTTCAATATATAAAACTTACACGGATACGGGGAGGCCTCGGGTACCAAAAACAGGTGTTCCTGAGAATACAAATACCTATAGGGGTGTAAGCTTATGGGCTTAGTGAGTAAATCCCAAAATTCATACTCAAATTAAATTATCAACCAAGTTTATTATTCAAATATATGGAATGCAACAACCACGTGAGCATACAAGACATATGATTTTCCGAGAATCATATGTTGAATGAATTACGCCCTTCATTCGGGGCTGGGTATTCAGGCCAATTATAGCCACAACTTTTAAAACACTTTTATAGATCTTACCGGCTCCTATACGCCATCAAAAACTTGTAGTTATTATAGGCTCCCACTAGCCACCAATTGAAGTAGTTCTTACTGGCTCCTACTCGCCACTTACATTATACTGGTTATGTCTACCACTACTATTATACACTTGTCCCACCAATTGTATAGTAGTGAATTCAATGTGACTCAACATATGAAGTGCATGCATAATTTCTTAATTAGAGTCTAGTAGTTATATTTATCTTCTTTCAAGTGAGCAACCAATTTCAAACAATTCAAGATAGTAATGTACAACAACTTTATTACAAACAAATCAAGTTTCGATATACTTAACATTCTTTCAACATATTATCATACAACTTTCATTTGATTTTTGCCTAAATTCTAGTGCAACTAATTTTTACAAGCATAATCAAGAGTATGAAAAATAACGGGGAATAAACTCACTCAGCTATGATGACACCTTTTTTGAAATGGATGAGTCGTTCGGGATTTCCACTAATCGTAGTAATCTTCGGGATATGAACAATCCTCCTCGAGATTATCTAAAAGAAAGAATACCCAAGATGAGCATTTCATGAACTTCTATTCTTGAAGATTCTAAACTTTTCTTAAAAATCGCGGTAAAATCGTATAAGAGGAAATTCCAATTTAAAATGGCCATAACTTGCTCATTTTAACTCGGAATTTCGCATATACTATACCGTTTTCTACCTATTCAAAAAGATCTATCTATTTCTAAACTTATTTTCATCAAACTAAGTCGTTTGGGTCCCGAAAAAGCAGCGACCAGATTCTCCACGAATATGTAAAAACTTGATTTCCTCTTTTTAAATAAAACTCATCTGAAGAGATGAAAATTCCAACTATTTTGTAAACTTTTTGAAAGGTATACACATATATGTAATGACTCATAACAATTGTATGAAGTAAATGGAGTTGTCTCAATTTATAAGAAAAGTAAAGTCTTGAGAAATTTTTGAAATATTGTTTTACTTTGTAAAGATCTTGAGCTACTTGAAATGAGCATTTCTTTCTCGAAATTTAATTTCTTATACTTAGTTTTCAACACTTTTCGAAAGTATTAATACTCCTAAAAAAAGGATTTCTTGGTTTCTTGAGATCATTTTGTTTTAATGAAAATAAGTTCTATCATTTAAAGAAAAAGATGAAGTTATTGTAAAGTTCTTGTTTACTTCAAAAGTCCTTTGTATGTTTATAAAATCTCTTATTAACTCCTCTAAGTTTGTTGAGAATGACTTCTTAGTCTCTTGGGAAAACATTAACTTCCTACTTTTATTTCTTAGAGGAAAACATTTCCTTCATTTATTTTGTTGAGACAAAACCATTATATTCATGCATGAATATGAATCATAAGTTATGAAGATATAAAAAGAACATAATAACTTAAAAGAATAATCATGTAAATAAATCAAGTATTGGGACCTTAGCTTCATCAAGGTACCCCGGACTAAGAAAAGACTAGTCCCGAAAAGAAAAGAAAGGTTTTGACTTGATGAGGACAAGTCTAAGACTAGAAAGACTAGTCTTAAGAACAACTTGAAATTAAATAAATTGCATAAAAGGTAAATAAATTGCAATACAATGAGCTTATATGCTCTAAATATTATGTATAGCTATATAGATATATTAGATAGTAATGAACTTAAAAGAACATAAAGGAACATAAAGGAATTGATATTATGAACAAAACAAAGTATGAACCTATTGTTGCTTTCTTAACCTTCATGGTTTTAGAAAATACACATTAAGTTCATACTAAGTAGATGAACATTAGGAACTTCTTGAAGAATTTTTACCTAAAAGAGATGAACAAGAGATAGCTTCTTGGAAGAGGATTCTTGAGAGATTTTGAGAGAGTAACTTTAGAAATGAAGAAGTGTGAAAGAAGTGAAGGTATGAGGGGGTATTTATAGGAAAATATGGGAGATAAATTGTGTTAATTAAATAAATGAAAAACAAAACAAATGGGAAAGAAAAAGAAGGGGGCCGGCGCAAATATAGGTGTAGGAGAGAGGAAAATTAATATTTTTTTGTCTTTTGATTAATTAAAAGTAAGAAATGAAAGATGTGAAATTGTATTGGAAATGAAAATGTGTAAGAAATAGGTGTATAGGTTGTAAGAGTAGGTTATAAGAAAAAGTAGAGATAGGTGAATAGTGTAGAATAGTAGTAAATAGTGTAATGTAAAGTAGACATGACAATTAAATGCCGGTAGTAAGAAAATACGCGTATAAATACGAAATCTGATATTTTTAGCTATCGAAAAATTACGAAATTGATATTTTTAGAAATCTTATATTTTACGAGTCTAACGGTATATTCGGAATATTTTTCCTATTCCGAGCTCTTGGACACGTTTTTCAAGAACTGTGTCCAATCGGGTTCAAAAGATACCTGAATTTCGTAAAACTGATATTTTATAAAACCTACAGCTATTACGAACTACTGTAGCTAATTATTCCAACTTTGTTTTCTAGGGCTAAAGAAAACGGTAATGCAGGATTTAGAATCTAGGGTTTGTACTAGCTTTTGTTGACCTTTAGGGTTTCGGTTGACTTCTGATTAGGGTTTAAACAATAATTCGAATCCAAAAATTTCGGGGATTTACAATCGGAGCATCACTTTGGGTATTAGAATAAAATACAAATAACATACCTTAGCTAACTTCCATGTGAGACAATAAACCAAGAGGCATAGCTTTAGGAACAAAATGGGACAATCCCAATCATCAACTCTACATTCATCATTCAGATCAACCTGGAATCCCTGCATTGCACATGACTAAAAAGAAGGAGATGAATTTCCCATTCACACCTAAAGAATGCCGACAAATATTGACATGTTAAAAACTAAATCTTCTTCTACTAATCATGTTAGTACTTGCACAACTCATGAAGAAGTCTCAGGTAATGCTTTCTCACATGTCTCCAATTGAAAAAAGGAACACTTAGATCTTAGATAGTACGTGTACTGACCATATGATTTTTGATAAAAAAAATTGCTCACATATTCAAAGCTTGTCAATAATCATATTGTTGAATTACCAAATAGCTCATTAGCACAAGCAACCTATATTGGCAAAGTTGTTCTATCTCTTGATCTCATTCTTAATGATGTTTTATGTGTTCCTTATTTTCGTTTGAATTTAATTTCCATAAGCAAATTAGTCCTTGATTCATCTTGCATAACCACATTTTTAAAAAAATATTGTTTTATCTAGAACCTAAGTTCAGGGAAGATGATTGGGATGGGAATTGAAAGGGAGGGCCTCTACTATCTTGGTCAAGCAAAGAAAGGAATGTCCAGCCATACATAAATTTCAGACTTGTCCTTATGGCATTAATGCCTTGGGCCTCCCTCAACCAAAGTTACCTCGTTATTTCCTTTTTTTCATTTCAAGAATAATGCTTGAAATATAAATAAGTGTTTAGTCTATCCGTTGGCCAAATGGACAAGACTCCTCTTCCTTCATGTTCCACTAATAGTGCATCTTGTTTTGATTTGATTCATCTTGACATTTGGGGTGGTTATAAAGTTGCTTCCATTTTAGGTGCAAAATATTTTCTTACCATTGTTGATAATCATACTAGATGCACATGGGTTTATCTTATAAAACACAAATAAGGTACTAGAGATCTTTTAGTCAAATTCATTAATATCGCAGAAAAAGGTTAAAATCATATGTAGTGACAATGGTCCTGAATTCAAACTTGAGATCTTTTATACACAAAAGGTATAATTCATCAAACAAGTTGTGTTAACACACCACAACAAAATGGTGTTGTCAAGTGAAAACACAGACATTTATTAAATATGGCACAGGCTCTTCTCATTCAAGCTGGTCTTCCTAATCGATGTTAGGTTGATGCCATCCTTACTTCAGCATGTCTCATAAATCAAACACCCACTCCTCTTCTTCGAGGAAAGACTTCATATGAAAAGTTGTTTAATAAGGTTCCTAATCATTCACATTTACATGTTTTTTGCTGTTTATGTTTTGTTTCCACTCATGCACAAAATCACTGTAAATTTGATCTTCGGGCATCAAGATGCATTTTTCTTAGGTATCCAAATGGGTAGAAGGGATACTAATTTTTTGATATTGACCAAAAAAAGGTACTGGTATCAAGAGATGTCACTTTCTTTGAAACCAATTTTCCTTCTCAACAATCCATTACACCTCAAATGATTTTGATGCAACAATGTTTCCAAACAATGATTTTAATTCTTCATCCACATCTGCCACTTCCATCACACCACAAGAGTCATCTCCACTCACCAAAATAGATGAATCTCCAAACCTCACCAAATCTACACTTTGACTGTCCTTCACCACCTATACGAGATGCATCACCCTCTCATATACAAAATGAAACAGTTGTAGACGTGCCTACTTAACCACTTCGTTGTAGTAGTCGATCCACCAAAGCTCCACAATATTTGTAGGACTTCCATGTTGAAATGGCCCTCCCTTCAAGGTCCGAACCATCATCGTTCATGAACTCGGTTAAACGTTCAGGTACTACTCATCCCTTCTCTCATTTTTTGTCCTATGATAAACTTTACCCTAACCACAAAGCCTATGCTACTTAACTTACTCTTCTAAAGGAACTTACTAAATATTCACAAGCTATCAAAGATCCAAACTGTGTGATGCCATGCAACATGAGATCAGTGCATTGCATAATAATGAGACTTGGAGTTTTGGTGTCATTACCATCTCATAAGCGACCAATCGGTTGCAAATGGATGTGTGAAAAAAGCTCAAAGTTGATGGAACAATTGAATGGTATAAAGCCTAATTGGTGGCCAACGGTTATAGTCAAGTTGAAGGGATTGATTACAAGGAAACTTTTGCATCGGTAGCCAAAATGGTAACAGTCTAGGTATTGCTTAGTGTTGCAACCTTGCATGGTTGGAATATACATCAATTAGATGTTAATAACACATTTTTGAATGGTGACTTGATGTTGAAGTATACATGTCCTTGCCTCTTGGTTTCGAACGAAAGGGGGAGAAGCGTGTTTGTAAACTCCATAAATCATTATATGGATTAAAGAAAGCTTCCAAGCAATGGTTTATGAAGCTGTCCAATGCACTCAAAGCTACAGGAGTCCTTATTCGTCCGAAGTCGACAAGGTAGTTTCTTGGCACTACTTGTATATGTTGATGACGTGATTTTGGCTGGAAATGATTTGTAGGACATAGAAAATACCGCGATTTTATTATTTAAGCAATTCAAACTTAAAGATTTGGGACAACTCAAATATTTCCTTGGCATAGAGGTCGATCACGACATGGAATCAGTTTATCACAACGAAAATATGCCTTGGAAATATTGGATGATGTCAGATTCTTAGGTGTCGAACCTTCTCGATTTCTTATAGAACAAAACATATCACTCACATAATCTGATAGAAAGATTTTAGATGATATGTCGATGTATAGAATGTTAGTTGAATGGTTAATCTTCTTAAATGTAACTAGATCAAACCTCACTTATGCTGTCCATATGTTGAGTCAGTTTATGGACAAACCTCGACAAACACATTTGGAAGCAGCTCATACAGAGCTTAGATACATTAAACAAACACTTAGGCAAGGTATCTTAGTACCATCTATAGGTTCACCATAGTTACAAGCATTTTGTGATGCTGATTGGCCTCATTGTAAGGACATAAGAAGATCTGTTATAGGTTGTTGTATTTTATTTGGTCAAGCACCAATCTCTTGGAGGACTAAGAAACAAACAACGATGTCATGTTCAGGTGCAGGGGTAGAGTATTGATCTATGGCTACTACATGTTGCGAGTTAGATGGTTGAAAAATATTTTGAAGGACTTAAAAGTGAGCCACACATAACCAGTAACTTTATTTTGTGATAATAAAGACACTATGCGTATAGTATCAAACACAGTCTTTCATGAACAGATGAAACAGATAGAAATAGATTGCCACTTGGTACATGAAAAGATTCAAGAAGGAATGATTCAAATAGCCCAAATTCGAAGTGTAAACCAACCAGTAGATTTGTTTACCAAGCCATTGAGTACCGCACAATTTGAAGTTTTGCTAAGCAAGTTAGGTTTCATTAACATATACTCTAACTTGAGGGGGAGTGTTAAAGGAAGATAAGCACAAATTTGTGGTCAATCTTATAAGAGATTGAAGATTGATATGTAATTATTTGTTTCCTTATTTGTAAATAATTAAGCATGATTATAAGCAATAGAATAGGATCTTGATGTATCACATCTAGTATCTATATGTAATCTTTGATTGCTTTGAAATAAAGAAAAAACACTATTTTCATCACTTATTATTTCTTTTTAGTATCCAAACTTATCGTAGTGAAATGGCCTTTATAATGAGGAATTGAACCTTGTTATAGTGAAATGGCCTTGCAATAAGAAGGTTAACTTTGTTGTGGTGAAATGGTTCTTACAATGAAAAATTCAACACTATTACGGTGAAATGACTATTGTAATAAGGAATTGAGCCCTATTGGGATAAAATGACTCTTACACTAAGGAACTAAGCCCTCTTATTGCAAAATGAACCTTATTACATGAAACTAAACCCTGTTGTGGTAAATGGTGCTTACAACAACAAATTGAGCCCTATTGTAGTGAAACAACTCTTACAACAAGTAACTAATCCCTCTTGTAGTAAAATGACCCTTCAACAAAAAACTAAACCTTGTAGTGGTGAAATGTTCCTTGTAACAAGAAACTGAGCCCTATTATGGTGAAATGGTCCTTACAACGAGGAACTAGACCCTGTTGTAGTGAAATGGTTTTTATAACAATGAGTTCATCCCTTTTATGGTGAAATAAACCTTATAACTAAGAACTTAATCCTCTTATGGTGAAAAGATTCTTGAAACTAGGAACTTAGCCTTATTATGGTGAAATAGATACTACTACAATGAAATAACTCCTATGACGTGGAATTCGATCCTACTTTGGTGAAATAGCCTCAATAAGAATAAATTTAACCTTACTGTGGTGAAATAACCCATACAATGAAGAATTTGGCCCTCGTGTCGTAAAATAGCCCTTAAAACGTGAAACTAAGCTTTATTGCAATGAAATGACCTTTACAACGCGAAATTTATCTTCATTGTGGTGAAATGACCCATCAACGAAGAATTCAACTCTATTGTGGTGAAATGACCCCTCTAATGATGAATTTAGCTTTGTCGTGGTGTTGTCAACTTAATTCAACAAGTGTTACATGTATTGTTTCCTTATATGTATTTACATTGTATAATAGATATGTCAAAATTATATTCGATATTAGCAATTATATACACACTAGTACTATATATTACAGTATACAAGTTATGTATATGATGAATAGATAATTAGTTTTATAAAGAACATATATCATTAAATACGTATTATAGATCAATATATTAGACATTTTAAGTAGATATAATCTATATATATAGTGTAAGGTATATAATGTATTGATACAATATTTTAGATTGTATAGTACAATTCTTATGTTTGAGTGATATTTACTACTGACTATAATATAAACACAAATAATATATTATAATAATTAATAAAATATATGTATAAAATCAATAAATACTCTTTTGTATAATCCCCTATTTATTTTATGTTAATTTGTTTTATTATGTGTATATTTTATTGTATAATATATATGTATATACAACAATGTAATATAATTTATAATATAAATAAATGTATAGTAGATATATTGTACCTATATGATATGTTAAATCATATAGTATAATGCGCTACTTATATATAGTATATATAATTACATCATTGTAAATATGTATTATACATTAATATGTTAAAAGATATAATTTCATATATGTATAGCATATGATATATAATGTGCCTATATAACATATAAGATTTACATAATAAGAACTACTCATTATAATAACATAAATAAGTAAATAAATAAAGAAATAAGAACATGTACACATATATAAGATTTTATGTTACTTATATATACACGTATATACTATATATAGCTACTATACTACTCTATAAATATGTATTGTACATCAATAGGTTATAAAGAAAATTTGACAAACTATATATATATATATTATAGATTTAGTATATGATATATAATGTACCTATATAACAAGTAAGATATATATATATATATATATATGAGGGATAAACGCGAAAGAAGTGTTTGAACTTCTTCATTTGGGCAATTTAGTGTCTCTGGTTTCATTCTTTGCATTTTTGTGTTTCAAACTCTAAAAAGTTGCCAAACAAGTGTCTCTAATCACTTCTAGCCTAATAGACATTAAAGCAAATGCTGAAATTACTTTACTATACCTGTATTAACTATTAACTTCACTCAATTTCTTAATTCTTTTTCCTCTAATCAAAATGTCTATTATTTTCCCAAAACCTATAGTTTCTTTTTCATAAAAACAAAAAAAGATCATAGACTGATTCCTTCACAAATGCTCCATTTTAGTTTTTATCATTGCATAAACCAAGAGCTCCTTTAAATAGTTCATAACTTTAGTACAAATACCCTACAAAACACTAGTATAGTTGGTCTCGTTTTGATAGCTCATCATATGGTCATAACTCGTAACTCCTATCAAGAAAAAAAGTTTATATTTGTGGTGTAATAACGATTGTCCCATAGCAAATCTCCAACAATTTTTATGAAAGAAATCCTCTCCACATTAGTTATTATTATCATTTTTTATAAAAAAGGTGCTTGAAAGAGTTTAGATGGTAACGGTGTTGTAGAAGTGTTTAGGTGATGATATCTTTCATGGTCTTATACTTTTGATTCATTTGATGGATGCATATTATCTATATATATAGTAGGTATTTTATAGTCTAATGAAGAACACGATACATTTTGTGGTTTATAAAACCAGTTGTTCACTCCATAGTGGATGTTTGCATTATTACATGATGTATCTAATTGGCATTATAATATTGTATATAATTTCATCTTTAAAAGATTTATTCTATAATATATATTTTTTGTGATCTATCATTGCATAATAGATTTCTACTTGTCCTACTCGTGATTTTATTATGATATTTATTGTAATTTTTCTACAATTCATTTTTTTAAATATCAATTAAAAATATATAAACATTGACACATGATTGGATGCCTTGCTTGGATAATGAGCATGCACAAAAATTAATGAAAGTGCATTAGTCAATGGCAAAAATGAAAAAGTTGTTTCCTTCATTGAATTGACTCAATATTGCGAATTCAACTTCTAATTTAAATTATGAGAGCTTTTTTCTAACTATGTATTTTTTAAAAAAGTACATCTTAAAAATTATAACACACTACAACATTCAATTAGAAATAGTTTTTCTCTCAATTGCACCTTATTCATTACTACAAATTCTAGGTTACTATGATCCCTTCTTTTTCTCTTATTAATTTTCAATCAATAATTTTTTATCATGTGTTTTTTTTTCCTTTAATTTATTTCCACATATTTTTCTATAATAATTAAGATGCTTTTTCAAAAGTTTAATTTATATGTTTATAAAATAAAAATGTATATTTTCAAAGTAATAAATTAAGTAATTTATTTTATTTCATTAATTTTTTTAGCGGGCATAACTAACACATGATCCATTGATATTTTATTAAGTCATAAGTGGATGTGGAATAATTTACATATTTTTTTGGCCGAAGGAGTAATTTACATATGATATGCTATGGTATGATTTCTTTTTAATACCTCTATTCGTGCTGGAATGGAAATATAGTAGGTTTGGATTGAAAATGAAATTACTGCAGGGATAATAAAGTAATTTTGACATATTACTTTGAGGTTTGTTGGGTTGAATTAATGGAGGCACTAATTTGGCTACTTTTAAAGTTTTGGAACACTAAAATGCAAAAAATGAAACTAAAAACACTAAATTGCTCAAATTAAATAATTCAAACACTTCTTAAGCCTTTATCTCTATATATGATATAAAACTATTCTTGCATACATATAAACTATATATGGTTACAACACTATACAAACTATATACACATAGTATATGATATAAAAAAATCTCTTAGACCTGTATCATGTGCTATAATAAATATTATATTATATTCACACAAATACTCTATAATTTAGTAATTTATAAGAAATATACATATAAATAGTATGCAATATATATATTGTACCTATACAATATTTTGGATCATATCCTATGACTCATATATTTAAATAACATTTATAATAAACTACTTTATATTGTAATAATAAATAAGATATGTGTATGTGTGATGAACAAATGCTTCTTATTATGGTATTATATGTGTTTTACCTATATAATATGTTAAATCATAATTACAATGCTTGTATAAGAAGTTATATTTAATGTCAACTATTGTATAGGCGCAAATTCTGTATGTTATAGAATATATATATATATATAATATAAATGTACATAAATATATATACATGGTTAAAAAATAGTCCTTATTAAATATATATGGAATTTAAATATAACACACAAATATGTATGATATTATGGTACATATACTGTTTATAGTTACAATATTATATATATTATGGTGTATGTATGATGAAAATAGTCTTAATTTGGTGAAATCAATGTTTTCTTAGTGAAATGAACTTTTTTTTTTTTTTTTTTTTGCAATAGCATGTTTGTGTGTTGAAATGAGCCTTATGTACAATTTTTTTAAATATTAAACATAAAGTATTGTCCCTACCTAAATTCTAATGTACACAAGGACCAAAGCATGATTGCTTTTTGTCTTATTCTTTTTATTATAGTCATATATCTTTGATATATTTAATTTCAATAATTAAATATAAAACACTTAAGTTTGATAATAATGATATGCTTTATTATTTTTATTTTAATTCAATATGTAAATATATAAAAAAATTAAGTTTAAACCTTTTATAACATTTTTATGATTAATATTACAAAATAGATAAAGATAAAAGTAAATAGGCGAATGGATAATGAATAAATATTTGATTATATATATGATAAATTATATAATAATATATTATCTTATATCATATGGGATATATATCATATAAAAATTAATACTTATGAGCAACATGTTTACAACCCTAGTAATTGCAGTAGGTAATCATTGTAAGTTATTATTTATTATTGGAAATATCATATTTGACACCGATTAAATTTTATTTTTAATTGATCTTAAGAAAGTATTTCATATAACGATGAATTATTTAAATATGTAAACATTCAAAATTCTAGTTTTCCATATTACATATTGTTGTAAATTATTTAGTTTAAACCATATAAAAAAAGTGAGACAAAGTAAATAGAAAGTTAAAAACCTGTACAATAATGAGTTAAAGATAAATAAGAACTCAATGATTAAGATTTGATCTTAATAAATCAATGGTTATAAAATAGGATGGGATCGATTTGTATTTTTAGACTACAAGACCACATAAACTTCCCTAAAACTTCCACATAAATGGATGAAATGTCCATATAAAATCTGTCTTCACTTGACACAACTGTAGATTCATATCTTTCCCCAAAATTCAGCTCATACTTCATGGTATTACAATGCCAGATGACGTCCAACTGGTGAAACTTAGAGGTATGATCAGTAGGACTTGCCACTCCATCCAACTGGTGAAATTCCACATGATGTCCAAAAGTCTCAAGAATAGGGAATTGCTATCTCCTCCTACCAACATCATAAATATAACCACTTAGATTTCCAAATACTTGCATAGGATGAGAAAAGATGCACCATACGTATGACAAAAAATGCAATGTCTGTTGAATTGATACCCTTGCTAAGTTATTAATGAAAGTACATTTCAAGCTTCTGCTATCATACAACATCAATTGCTCACCTAGTTTGGACCCCATGCTTTTCTGAAGTCCTCCGCCTTTTATAAGTCGAACGAGGACTTGAATGTGCATCTCTTTCATCTGAATATGTCCTCTTGCTAGAATATCTTTTTGCAGAAGTGTTGGATAATCTTGCTTCTTGCCTTCTTCTTTGTGATTTCACTGCATGAGAGTTCAGCTGTTCTGGATCATCTATTCCATATGGCAATGGTTGAATTCCCTGTAGATCAGGCTCTGTCATGTAGTTTTTCGGTCTTTTTCTTTCATCCATTCTTCTAAACGTGATTGATATCCTAAATTGGAAAAGAGGAAAAAAAAGACAAAGGAGATATTTAGACAAACTAAATGGAAAAGCAGTGAAAACTAAGGATTATATATATTACATTATTCTCACCTCTTCGTGGGGACTGCTGGCACACAATGCTTAGCTAGATCAGCTCCATTCCCATTCAAAACAAGAACCGATCTGGATACAACATTAGTTGTGAGAATTTAGATTATCAAAAGAAAAGGAGAAAAAAAAATAAAAAACCACAAATAATAGCAAGTAATGAGTGAAGAAATGGAATTTGCGCAATATACTTACCCCACTGGCAAAGCAATAGCAGTTGAACCACTAAACTCGCCAGGACCAATAACCCTCAGGTTCGAACCGAAAACGATATCGCATTCACTAAGGAATGACACAGTACAAAATGGCCTCACAAAATCATGGTTGTCAATATGCGGAGGTATGCAGTCTCCTTCTTCATATATATTAATAATGCAGCTATCTGGTACACAAGTTGGTGGAAGTACATGCCATCTAACCATTCTTTTTATCATCATTTTAAGAAGAGGAGGGATGGGATCCACAGATTCATATTTGAGTATGCCCGGGGGGTTTCCCTTTTTATCCTGAGGACAAAACATCAACAAATCAAATATTAAAATCTTTAAGCTTCTATTTCGCTTATTCGAAGCCATTTGAAATTTAGATAGCACACACCTAAAACTTACCGTAGCATAATTGTAACAGCAACCAAATTGGATCGTGACCCGTCCCTTGCCCCTCATCCACTTCTCTGGTGCTGAATATGTTCGCTCTGCATAGGTTTGCGAAATTTCATATGACAAAAAAAAGAAAAGAAAAGGTGTTATCTACAAAAAAAGTGGATCAACGTAGCATTCTAATTGAGGAGAGAAGAGAAGATTTTTCAACGAGTAACAACCAAGCAATATCAAACAACAGGTAACCTTTTAATTCTCCTCTTTCTCCCATCTTCTGAAGTTGATAAACGTAGTCAACTATCCTTTTTTGCTCTGCAGCACTAAAAACACCAGTGTGGAGCTCTAGCCCCTCTAGAACATTTGTGGATCGACCCTTAACCCATTCAAAACATTCAAAATCCCTTTTCCTCTTCACATTCTTGCAACGGATCTTCTCTCGCTGTTCTATTGATAATTTTGGCTTCTCAATTGCGCTTAATGTCCCGATTCTCCCTTTTAACGAATGAAGATCTCTTAACTCCTTGTCTCTTAACTCATCATCATCAAGGGACAAGTCTTCCCATGATGCATGTTGTTGTGGTGTCCCAATAGTATATGATTTGCATGTCAAATCTTCCCTATTCTCACCGCATAAGGAATGTAATTCAATGTGATCTTTCCAGCTGTTTAGTGATGAATCTGCACCATCCGACTTCTTCGTATCACCATCAACGGATGAAGGGCTCAAATTCTTTTCTTGTGGCATTTGTTTTATGCCATCTTCAGTTTCTGCAATTCCAAAATTGCATATCAGAACATATTCCTATTGATATTTTAGGGACAGAGGTAATTCAAACAAACAATTTAAGGTAATTTGCCACACTGACAGAAGAAATCGAGGAGTAAGTTTTTCTTAATAAAACATTTGACGTAACAAACAAAACAAAACCAAAAAGCAAAAAGAAGAGGTTCTAATCAAGCCAATGATGGTATATTTTTTCGTTACTGTTTCAAACCATAAATTTCTTTTCTTTTTTTTTTTTCTCTTTTCTCAAAGGTACCTATATGTAGAGAGCGAATACGATCAGAAAAAATCCTAGTACAATGCGGACAAAAACCCTTGGTGAGAAAAGGAAGCCACATAGAGAGAAACTCTGAGGCAACTTGTATTTCGGATGCACTGAATGCATCGAGAAAAGGGTCGTCGTGGAAGTGCTTCGTAGGTTTAATTTCCATGAAGGTTGTTTGACGTCTCAAAAGAAGCTCGCCCAACAGAGAGATTTTGATATTCAATACTTCCTCGTACTATGAAACACGAAGACTGTTAAGAAAGAAATGTGTCGGTCTAGAGAAGAAAGGCTAGGTAGAGGGTTGATATATATATATATATATATATATATCTAGAGAGAGAGGGAGTAAAAATTTATGTTGGTCAAGGGTAAGAGAGAGAGATATAGTAAAAATTTATGTTAGTCAAGGATAAGAGAGAGATATAGTAAAAATTTATGTTAGTCAAGGATAAGAGAGAGATATAGTAAAAATTTATGTTGGTCAAGGGTAAGAGAGAGAGATATAGTAAAAATTTATGTTAGTCAAGGATAAGAGAGAGATATAGTAAAAATTTATTTTAGTCAAAGATAAGAGAGAGATATAGTAAAAATTTATGTTGGTCAAGAGTAAGAGAGAGAGATATAGTAAAAATTTATGTTAGTCAAGGATAAGAGAGAGAGATAGTAAAAATTTATGTTAGTCAAGGGTGAGAGAGAGAGAGAGGGGATCAAGTTTGGTAGTTTCTTTTATGTGTTATAGTAAATCTTTTTAGGGTTATACGTAATTTGAAAAATTTAAATAGAGATAGATTAAGAATTATTTGTATATATTTTTACGGACTTGTTTTATTATAATATCTTTTAGTAACTATTAAGTAAATATCAAACCATGACCAAAATATATATATATATATATTATCAAGAAGATAAAAGATATTTAATTATCGAACTAATGAGATAAATTCTTTTTTATTTGTTAAATTAGATAAAGCTTATTCAATTTGATTTGATATAATCTTCAATATCCATTTCTTTATTTGTTTGGTTCAATAAAATATTATATATATATATATATTTTTTTTTTCTTAAGTTTATTGTCACATCCCGTACAGTCCCGCCGTAATTATCAAATGACTATGATCAACTCATGGTCCATAAACATCTGATAATTACTAGGCTCTCTAAATGATACCACACTTAAAAGATATTTACAGAAATGAAAATTTAGTTTTGGGTACTTACGGGTATTATTCCAGGCATTTTCTTTAATTGCTTATGGATTTCCTGCAAAAGAAGCTGTAGGGTGGTGAGCATAATTCCACGTGCTCAGTAAGTGGATATAAAAAGGGTAATTATAAACATTATAAGACAATTCACAATCATTGTTATTAGAGTGAATTATGCAGTCAATCGGGATGCCATCCGCGTAATGTTGACCGGTTCATTACGAGATTAGAGAAATTAACCCCACTCTAATCTGGGTTTCGAGGAGTTAACACAAATTCATTTTGCATAAAACCGGGAATGTGCAATGGGTCTCCTGTCCTCCCAAAAACCATTCGGGACTATCCCTCGGATAGCTTGTAACCTTTACTGCGACCTCCTCTCTTGTCACTTAGTTCAATAAAGGTTAAAAGAAGAAATCCATTCTCACCCGGACGGTCGGTTTTGTGGATGCAAGGATGCAAAATGTGTTATGCTATGCATGATCGGTTATTATTTTCCCTATATTCTTAATAATATATTCTTCGGTGATCAACAAGTATCCCACACCAAAACAATAGGATAAGTAAACATCCAATATCAAACAAAATCAATCAACCACACACGTTTTATAGCTAATTTACAAGCACAAACAATTATAATGTAAATAATATCCCTTTTTACAATTACCATATAAATGAACCACTTACCAAAATGGGCTTTGTTTGTGGAATAGATTGATGTGGATTTCACCTACAAGAATGATTTTGATAAAATAATGAATTAGTGTTATGATACTAAATTTTGTTTTAGTTGTAGTATGATGATAAGGTTGGCTTAAGGAATGAAATCACTTCATTAAAAGATGGTAAGTTAGTAAAAGAAATTAATGAGCTTACTTGGTTTAGAAAGTTATTCTAATTTATATGGTATATGATTTATAGTTTATAATCTCAAGGTTATTGGTTGCTAAGTTTTAAACTTTTATTTAATTATTACATAAATATTTAGTAATTCCTTCATTGGGGTATATATGTCATTATTAGACTTAGTATATTAATAAAGCAAGATGTTAGGGTGGTTATGAATGACTTAATAAAATTTTCATAATTTCTTTATTTACTAGCTATAATTTAACATTCACTAGCTATAGTTGATATTTACTAGCTATAATTACTAAATTAGTGCATATATTCAAATAAATGTGACAAAATTTGTAATTATCAAAAATGTTAGTACAAATATCTTGGAGTAATAATATAATATTTTTTTATTTTTAGGAATCGTTTTAGGTATTTATTTTAAAAGTTCGGATTGCACTATTTCTTGTATAATCGTAATGAAAATCATGTAATTTTTTAAAAATATCAAAACTTCACGAAAAATTCTGAAAATTTTATATGTTGCAACTAATATTATATTGTACTTACTGTAAAAGTTTGGAGCCGAACGAACAAGTTTTGATGTAGCAATTATTTCTTGACGGAGATCAGCGGGGGTTCGCCGGCGCCACCACTTAGCGGCGGAATTGCTCCTCCTAGAGTTGTCGGACGGCTTGAGGGAAATTTTAGGATTCTAACTGTGAAGTTTGGTGGTTTTCTAATTTCGGGTGTGAGTTTGGTGAATTTTGGAACTTCTGGGCGGTATTTATAGCGGATTTTGGGATTTTCTAAAATCGGTAAAAATTACCAGATGTCAAAAATTTTTCATGCAAAAATTACCACGTAATCCCTATATTTTACACGTCCATTCTGTAAGCTACAGTAATTTTTGACATTTTTTGATATTTTCTCCGAATTTTGACACCTAATTTAAGTACATGCATAATTATTTTGTTTTTATTTAAATATAAAAAAAATTTGTCATCTGTTCCACGAATTTTCCTAATTTTTCTGATTTTTTCAGTCTTGATTTGTTTTGTCTCCATTTGGTAATTTGTTTGGTTAATTTATTACTTTTTGAGTAAATTGTTGCTTTTTTGGAATTTTCCTTCAATTTTTCCAAAGTTTAGAGTTCTTATGGTTTCAGAATGATTATGACATTCTTAGGAGCTGAGCAATTCTTGTTTCCCATTTTTTGGAGTTTTATAGGGGTTTTTAGAGATATTTAGGTTAATTTGAGGGTATTTTAGTCTTTTACTACTTTAATTTTGGTTTTATTAGACAAATTCAGCCAACTTTTACATTCATTGATTTGACTATATCTAATTTTACCTTACTTTACTTTTTATTCTTACTTTTACTTAATTACAATTTACTATTTCATGATTTACTTATATTACTATTCATTTCACTATCAACCTTGATTATTCACTATCTACCTTTGTTATTATTTATATAGTCAATGATTTGGATTCTAAATTCTTATATATAATTTCTTTTGATTTCTTTTAGAAGGATCGTATTCTTAATATTATTACTATTACATATATATTTTATCTTATTTTAGTTCATATGAACATTCTTATATTACTTTAGGTTGAATTTCATAGGCTAAATAAAAATCGGGGTATTATATTTATCATATTCATAAAATAATTCATAAATAATATTATGAAAGTGCATAATTTATGGTAAGTAATCTTTTTTTGTCCCCTATCCACCAAAAATTTTTTTTTTCTACTTTTTATAAGTTCTTACCTATTTACTTGATGATGGTTATTGACAAATCTAATGATATAGAACACTTTTGATGACTTTTTGAAATATTATGGTATCGATTAATTAAAAAAAAGGAAAAACATGAAAGTTATAACTACGATATTTAGTTATTTTTTATCTCTCAATCATGAGTAGTATTCATTTGAGTGCCCGCTAATGTAAACTCATAAAATTAATCGATTTCTTAAAGTATGAAAAATGAAAGTGATTTTTGCTCTGGTTGGGTAACATCTTAGGTAAAAAATTTTCTAATTGTTTTTTTGTCGATGCCAGATTGGATAAAAGGACAGACGCAATTCAATGGGCTTCCCCATCGTACAAGAGTGGTGGATCCGTTTAATATATCTTTATTTGCTTTCATAAAATGTGTATTCCTATTTCCCCTTTTTTCTTCTATTAAATTGGAACAAGTTTATTTCAACCATCTATCAAAGTTGGCTAAAAAATTCAACTTAATTAACCTATGTTAACTAATTTAATATAATAATATTATTGAATGTATTAAAATAAATAATATATTAAAAAATTTAAAATAGGGATAATTAACCCTATTAAGTAACTATTAAGTAAATATCAAGAAGATAAAATATATTTAATTATTGAACTAATGAGACAAATTCTCTCTCTCTCTCTCTCTCTCTTTGGCTAAATTAGATAAAGCTTATTTAATTTTGATATGATATCATCTTTAATATCCACATCTCTATCTGTTTCGGTCAATAAAATCTTATATATCTTTTTATTTTTAATTCTTTTCTTAATCTTGAAAAAATTCACAAATAATACTATAAAAAGTGCATAATTTATGGTAAGTAACCTTATTTCTACTTTTTACTAGAGCTAACCTATTTACCTGATGGTGGTTATCTGTAAAACTATAGACGGATAGCACTTTGGATAACTTTTTAAAATATTATGGTACTAGTTAATTAAAAAAAAAAGAAAAAACAAACATGAAAGTTAGAACAAGGATCTTTAATTTTTTTTTTTTATCTCTCAAGCATCAGTAATGTTTATTGTCTACCTGCTAATATAAACTCATAAAATCAATTGATTTCTTAAAGAAGGGTAAATGAAAGCAAATTTTTGCACTGATTGAATAACATCTCAGGTAAAAAATTATTATTCTTTTTGTTGATGCCAGATAGAACTATACAGAAAAGGACAAAGGCAATTCAATGGGCTTCACTATTGTCCAAGAGTGGTGGATCCATTCAGTATATCTTTATTTGCTTTTAGAAAATGAGTCTTTCTATTTTCCTTTTTTTTTTCTCCTGGTATTTTGAAACAATTTTATTTCAATCATCTATCAAAGTTGGAAAAAAATCAATATAATAGTATTATTGAATGATTAAAATAAATAATATATTAAACAATTTAAAATAGAGCAAAATAACCCGCATTTTAGTACTTTTATAAATAAATGATCTGAGATTTGATTTATGATAAATACATAAATTCTGTTTTGATATTTTGACAATCAAGTAATCTAAATTTTATTTTTAACAAATACATAACCTGTGATTTGTAATTTTGCAAATAAGTGGTCTAAGTTTTGAATTTTAATAAATACATAACCTAAATATTGTCACTTTCTATTAATAATCTATACTATTAAAGCAAAACCATTCCTTTTGGTGTTTTTAGTGTAAATATTTTTAGTGTAAGTATTTTTAATATAATGTTTTTAGCATATTGGCATAAAATATTTTCATATACTTAAAATCATGAAAATTAAATAGGGTTTGAATATAATTAAATAATGATTGGATAGCCATAATCTTTTCCTTTTTTAGGGACATAAAATATTTTTGGTATCCTTAAAATCATGAAATTAAATAGGGTTTGAATAGAATTAAATAGGGGTTGAATAGACATAGTCTTTTTCGCGTAAAATATTTTTGTTATCGCTAAAATCGTGAAATTGAATAGGGTTTGAATAGAATTAAATAGGGGTTGAATAGACATAGGCTTTTTCTTTTTTAGAGCGTAAAATATTTTTGATATCCTTGAAATTATGAAATTAAATAGGGTTTGAATAGAATTAAATAGGAGTTGAATAGATATAGTATTTTCCTTTTTTAGCATATGAGCGTAAAATATTTTTGATATCTCTAAAATCATGAAATTAAATAGAATTAGAATAGAATTAAATAGGGTTGAATAGACATACTATTTTTCTTTTTTAGCCTGAGCATGTATGTTTATATATTGATCTAAAGCTCCGATACCATATTTATGCATGATAGTTACTTAGCATAGAGAAGTTACCTGTGGAAAATATAATTGTAATTATGATTCGTAATTAATTTCCTAATATCTAGGACTGATTAAGGTTGCCTTCTTCCAACCTGTTAAAACAATATATCCATTTAATTTATATATGTTGGGTTATTTTATTTGCACACACATCACAGGTGCATTGTCTGTTTATATTATTAAATTGATTTAATCAAAATTTCACAAAAAAAATGTGACCTTAATCTATTATTAACATAAAGTGACAAAATACATGTTATATATTTGTTAAAAGTCAAAACTTATATCTCTTATTTGCAACCTTTTGAACCCACCCAGTTGCATTCATGAACTTGGATTGACAAATAAATAATAATGGGGTATACCTTAAAGAGTTACAACTTCAAATTCTTTTAAAATCCACCCCTTGAAAATCATTTATCTCATTTTTTTTTCCAAGATTGTAATTGAAATGAGAATTTTTAAAATTGTCCCATTATTAATTTGTTGTTAACCTCCTTACATGTATAGTATGTAATGAAAATAATTTATTATATTTTGCAAATAATAGCTTATTGCTAGTATTATAGTCATTTGTATACAGTTCAAAAAAAAAAAAATTCCTAAACTTGTAAATTGTCCTTAAACAAAAAAAAGGATAATTTTTTTTTTGGCTCATGTAAAATAGTGTGCATGACTATGATTAAAAAAAAGAAAAAATTATCATTAATTTTGTATTATTCCACATCTTTTTTAAATAGATCATAATAAAGTAAATACAAAACATGTATGTAAAAGTTGTAATATATATATATATATATAGGACTTGTAAATGTTTGTAGGGTGTAAGTAGTTTTGATCATCATTTAGGTTATTTCTTCCTTTGTTACAAGGCCTTTCATTAGAATCACTTTTTGTCATATGTGTTTCATTCTCTTAGCTCTACTTTTGTCATTACGTTATGTAAATATCAATTTTCTCTAATCTCCATTTGTAAATATTTTTTTATAAAAAAAGGTCATCATTTTTTTAATTATTCTTGTTAATTTGTAAAATAGTTTTTGGTTTGAAATAAAAAAAGAAGAAAAAAAAAACTTACAAATACTCTTTAGATTATATAGATTATAATACAGTAAACAAGATATTCGTAGATTATACATAATTTGATCATCCATTAAATTAATTCATCTTCTAGATAGTTATAGGTCCTTTTCAATTAGCTTAGCTGTTTGTCATATGAAATACCCCAAATATTCACCTAGATTAGAAATTGAGTTTAGATAGATTAAATGAATCAAATGAATTATAGGATTTAATTAGACAAGTTGGCTTAATTTAATTAGCTAATAATTAAGTTGATTTTGAGATTTGAAATTCCTCAAATCTCTAAACATGTTCTAAAAATGTTTAGAGGATTCCTAAACATTCAATTTAGACCAAAAATACTAATTCCTAAATCTCAGTAAAATTTGAGTTCATTTGCTTGAATAAAAATATCAGTTCTTGAACCCGAACTCAAATTAAATATCTTTGTATCCAAATTAAATTCCTAAATTAAGTTCTTATTTTAAGATCTTAATTTATAACCTATCGGTTTAGAAATCATCTTTTAAATACTTCTGGAACTATAGATATTGATCTGATAGTTCTAAACCGATACCTTATTTCTGAAATATATAAATTTAAGTTTATCTTTTGTCTTTTTCTTTTCTTTTCTTCAGCTGCCCTTTCTTTCCCTTTTATTTTCTACGTTTCCCTCTTCTTCTTCTTCTTTCTTTCTTTCTTTCTTTTTTTCTTCTTCTTCTTCTTCTTCTTCTTTCCCTCTCCAAATTCAACTTGAATCTCAAGATCAAAGCCAAGTAGAAGATAAATCAAAGCTAGGAGATGAACTAGATGGAGGAAACCGAGCTAGAGGAGGAAGTTTCAACTTGTGTTTTTTTCTAAAAGCTAAGTTTTCTATTTCTATTTATCTTTGTTTTTACTTGTTATTTACATTTCTAATTGATGGATTGATGTTGAATTGGGTTGGAAGTGCTGTTTACATTTGTATTTGTTAGTTTAATGTTTGATGGAAGTGGGAATTGGTGAAGAAGAGGATGAATAGTGAGTTGGAGTTTATTGAATTGAATTGAAGTTTGATTGTTGTTTGAAGTTGTGGGAAGAGATTTGAAGTGTTGGAAGTTGTTATTATAGTTTATTTAATGTTAGAATTGATATAGGAAGCTTAGGAAATGATTTGAAGAAGTTTTGATAAAAGAAAAGTGTGAAAAACATGTTTTCGTAACCCCTGTTCTGTCTTCAACGCAGGCTCCTGGAGCTTCTACGCGGCCGGCTTTGAGCCGGTGTTGAAGAGAACAGAATGCATTTTCTTAAAGCTGCCTCCAACGCTGCCGGCTTTGAACCTTTACGCTGCCGGCTTTGAAATTTACGCCGCCGGCTTTGAAGTGGCGGTGTTCGTTTTACTAAATGCCCTGTTTCGCAGCCTCTTCGTATTTTGGCTATAACTTTTTCATACGACCTCCGATTGAGGTGATTCAAGTTGATATAAAAAGCTTAAAAAGAGATCTACAACTTTCATGTTTTGAGTTTTTACAAATTCGAAACGTATAGATGCTTAAATTTTGATTCTTCCCGGCTGTTGTGATTTCCTAAACAAAATAAAAACTTGTTTTTGATTTCTAAATGTTATTGTTAAGTGTAAATGGATCTTTTTGAGTTAAAATGAGATAGATAAGTGATGTTTGATGTGTTATGTTGATAGATTGATTTAGTTAAGCATGATTTAGATAGATTTATAAATTCAACAAATAATTGAATTTCTAGGAGTATTAAACTAAAAGTAGTTATATTGTATATATAATTTCCATTGCTTGATTTATGATGTTGTGATGACTTGGTGGAACTAAATGATCTTGGTAAATATATAAATGATGAGTTTGTGTATTTATATGAATTTTATTTGAATTTTCTTCATGCTAAGTTTAAGATTTGTTTATTATTTGTTCTTATGATTAATTATTGAACTTAAATGAACTTAGTTAACAAACTTAAGTTCAACTTAATTAAATAGACTTGAATGAGTTAAAATGAATTAGATTGAGTTAGTTTAACTATCTTTGACTTAGTTTTGAACTAAATGATTAAGGTTAATTAATTTATCTAAGTTTAAGTTAAGGTGAGTTAAAGTTGACATAGATCCCACATGTATAATGAATTAGTAATGAATCTAAGTTCAACTTGACTAAATGAGCTTGAATTAGCTAAAAGGAATTAGATTACTTAAGCTAATCAACTTGAACTAGTTTTAGATTAAATGATTACTTCTAATGAGTTTGAGACGAATGGATAAATAGTTTAAGTTCTTATATGATTTTGATAAAGTGGATGATTAGTTTAGTTTAGTTTCTTATACGAGCTCTTTCCTTAACAGAAGTGGATATCTGATTTATCTTCTGGATTATCTTCTGGAATTCCTTCTGAGACTCTGTTTGGATTTTGTATTCAAGGTACGCAGTGACTTGCGTGTTGGATGTTAGGATAGGCATCAAAAAATGAATTAAGAACTTAAACTTGACTTAATAATTGATGAGTGTTGATTGTCTTTTACGCCGTTGAATCTGGTTCGGAGAGCGGCACCCTGCTCAGATTGGGGGCAGGGTTCTTTCTCGTTATCGGTTAGAATGGTTTAGGAGATATGAGTATCCGAGCTGCTCATATCAACCCCCTAAGCGTCGTGATGCGTTACTCAGGAACCCCTAGTATTACGGGCTACGCCGGAAGGTGGGGCTGCCTAGTCTGTATGAACAGTAGGGACCACTCAGGGAGGCGGACGTAATACTAGCACCTTGTTGTCCGGAGTTTGAATACTCCCGTGTTGATTTGTTTACTTTAAAGAAAGATAATAACTTGTGATTGTCGCATTTGCATTTAGTTAAGTTCATGTGTCATTCCGTGTGTGATTGTGTTACTGTGTACTGGGCTTCGGCTCATCCTTGTTGTTGTTATTCTTTTTACAGGTCTTATTGTTGATAAAGACGATGTTGATGAAGTTGATAATGATGAGTTCTTGTTGATGTTTGTAATGATGGATGAAATGATGATGTTGTTGCTATTGGTGATGCTTGACTCCGGTTTTGGGCATTTGTGATGATCCGGAGAGAATTTGTGGATGAGTGAAGTGAGTAGGATCGTGGATGTAGTTAGTTGTTTTATTTCTTTTTGTTTTGTATTATTGAGAGCTGGATTTATGATTTAAACTTGTTATATTCTTTAAAGGGCATAGTAGAGCCCATGTTTTATAATTTAACTTTTGCAAAGCTTTGTTTAATCCAATAATTCTCCACTAAAGAAGAATGGAAGTTTTGAAAGGTCTTTATTTCTAAATTGTTTTATAAAATTTATTTCCGCTGCTAAATCCAGTAGTTATCCGAAAATCTAATTGAATGATTTCACAATCTAAAATCGGATAGCAATGTTCAACATAAACACCTTCTTTTAAGACAACCTTACGTATAATTCGTAAGAGTTATACGTGGTTGGGGACTTGGTGTGCTTAATTTGAGAATTGAGCATGTCGGGTCTTGACATCATAGGTTTTCCATTTCTTTAATATCAAGTTTGTCCTTCTTTCAATTTGTAAAAATCAAAATTTTCTTTAATCTCCTTTTGTAAATTTATTTTTTACTTCCTAAAAATAAAAAAGAAAAAAATTAATAATCCTGTAAATATCCCATAGGTTGTAAATATTAGAAATCATTTTTTTTCTTTAGTTTTTAAATAATTCTTTTAAATTTTTTTTCAACAAAAAAAAATTCATCTTTATAAATAAGCTTTCACCCTTGTTTGTAAATATTCATTATGACCCCTAAATACATTATATCCATCATCCTTTCAGTATTCAATGATTTCTAAAATACGTTTTTGTAATAAATGAAAATTTTTTCTCAAAAAAAAATATATAGCAAACTTGTAAATACCCATAGATTGTATATAATTCGATCATCTATTAGATAGTTATAGATTATTTTCAACCAGAATTACTTTTGTCATAGGTATTCCACTCCCTTAACATCAAGTTTATCATCCTATGAATATCAGTCTCCATTTATAATTAAAAAAAAAGGTCACCATTTTTTTACTATTATTTTTGTTAGTTTATAAAAAAAAAAAAAATTGGTTTGAAAAGAAAAAAGAAGAGAAAATAAAAAAAAATAATGAATTATCTTTGTAAATAAATTCCCACTTTAGGTTACAAAAAATAATTATAAAATGTGATATTCAATTACTTTTTTTTAAATATCCATCATTCTTTCAATAATTAATGCTTTGCTATCTCTAGAAGATAATTTTCTAATAAATTTGAAAATAAAATAAAAAGGAGAATAATTTTTTTGAAACTTGTTTTCTAATAAATTTGGAAAAAAAAGAGAATAATTTTTTTTCACACTTTTTTCTAACTAATTTAAAAAATAACAAAAGAGAATAATTTTTTTTCAATATATATATATATATATATATATATAGATAAAGGAAAATTGCTAACGGGTAATGATATTTCAAATTGTTGCTCTAATAATCACTCACTTTAAGCTAAAGGCAAACTACAAATGAAATAAAATCAAAATTAAAGGGTAACCCAAAGGACTCGACCAATTAATAATTAGGGGTATTTGTTGGGCTTAATCTCTAAGATATAAACCCAATACAAAAGGGGCATTTAGTGAATTATCTTGAGACAAACTAAAAGAATAGATGATTGATAATCAAGACAAATATCTCATTAGAAAAATTTTTTAGAATGATTAGAGGCCAAATAAGTCTTAAACACCAATCCTACACACTCGAGAGATGAGCAGCATTTAAGAGAGGGAATGGACTCATTCCTTAAAAGAGGTTCGACTTTAATTTGATATATACATCAAAATGACGTTAGGCATTCATTTCAATGTCCTAAACACACTTACCCCTTGCTAACCCATTTGAGCCATCTAAAGAAGTATTTAAAAAAAAAAAAAAAACCTGTTAAGAACCACCAACTTTGGGGCACCCCACAATGGGGCAATTAAGAGGTAAGGGTTATTAAGGAAGAAAGGGATTAACTTATATGTGTTTGCCTTAGTCGTATCTATTCAAGGGTAATCAATTCATATAAATAATTCATCTACTTTGAAAGGAAGAAGAGTCTCTAATTCAATACCATACACAACTCATACACTTTAAGCTATAAGCTATTCAATGAAAGATGAAGAAGCATATATCGCCTTAGATTCATGTCCCAAAAAAAAAACAAGAAGAATAAGAAAAAGGGATTAGGAAGAAGAAAAAAAAAAAGAAACAAGAAGGAAAAGGTATAGGAATAAAGTAAAAAAAAAAATGAAGAATAATTAAGCAAAGTGATTATGCCTAAAAACTGCAAGCATTTGCTCAAAGCTCAAAACCACCAAAACTCATCAAAACACAAAGTCTAAAATCCACATTAATTTTATATCATAAGCCCACCCTCATCACTACCCTTTTTAGAGACTCTAGTTGATTTATTAATTCTCTTGAAACTAAGGACAAACACATTATTAGTTTTCCTTAAGGGTTCTTGACTTGTAAACTTAGGAGGTGTTGAAAATAAATTTCAAAATTACCTGCATATGGTATCCCTTTTGATTAAAGCTAAAAACCAAAAGCCTATATTACGATCCAAAAAAGACCTAATAAATTGACCAATATGTATCACTTACAAGCCGGTCCATAATTTTTGGAATCCAAGTCTAATGTGTGAAAATAAGCCAAAGAGAGTGTAAGGAAGTCCTCTTTAACTAGACGATTCAAAATGAGATAACTAACCTCGGTATGAAAATCATCCATAGGGGCATGAAAATCATTTGCTCCAATTTGAAAGGTATCTGTCTCAAGTTTAAGAATTATTTGCCCCAAAGTTGAAACACAATACCTCATTATTAAATCAAAGTCCTAAAAAGGAAAGTTTTGCTCCAAATGTTTAAAAGTTTTTCAATGAGAAACCTTAAGTGGTTTAGTAGTCAAGCCTAAGGCTAAACTAAAATAATTGATTAGTGGGTCAATGTAATTGATCTCAAAGGATTCTCGCTTGTTGGCAATTTTTCTAAATACAAAAAAAAAAAGAAAAAAAACTTTTTAAAGGTTTTTAAAAAGAGAATTTTCGAAAAAAAGAGTAAGAAAGTAAGAAGAATTTTTCAAAAAAAACTTTCCCTTGAACTTTTCCATAAAAAAATTTTCAAAAAAAAATAGAGAAAGTTTTAACTCAAAAGGTTTTCGAAAAAAAAAAGAAAAGAAAATTAAGAGAAGGAAAAAAAATTGAAATGAAGGCATTAGTCCAAGAGAAAGAAAAAATTTTTTATCCAAAATGTTTTAGTCTGGTATATTTCATCAAGTCAATTATTTCTCCTTAAACCTTAGGATGACTTGCTCAAAGGAGCGTTGTCCTACTTTTAGGGTCAAGTGCAACTCAAGGAGCGCACCTGTACTGCATTCGAGTCTCCTTAAAAAGAAAGGACCCGAAGCTTATTCGAGTCTCTTTAAACAAAAAGACCTGAAGCCCATCCGAATCTCTTAAAAAGAAAGGACCTGAAGCCCATTTGAGTCTCTTTAAAAGAAAAGACCTCAACCCCATCCGAGTCTCCTTAAAAAAAAAAAAGACCCGAAACCCATTCAAGTCTCTTTAAAAAAGAAAAGACCTGAAGCCTATCTGAGTCTCTTTAAAAAAGAAAAGACCTGAAGCCCATCCGAGTTTCTTAAAAAGAAAAGACCCGAAGCCCATCCGAGTCTCTTTAAAAAAAAAAAGACCCGAAGCCCATCTGATTCTCTTTAAAAAAGAAAAGACCTGAAGTGTCACGCCCCAGTGGGTGCCCTAAACGTGACAGCCCGCTGTACGCAATATTAAAACTTAAGAATGACTACCTCAGTCACTCGAAAGCTTCCATATCGGTACAAGGCATACATTCACAACAAAGGGAGATCGGTGGAGTAAAGCATTTTAAGACATTGGCAGCGGAACATGCAAAATAACACTTAATATATATTTTATTGAAACAAAAGTCTTACAGCTTCTAAGGGGCATTCCCCCGATAATTCATAATAACATGGTTCTAAATATAACATAACTAAAGTTAGAAGATTTTAGAAGAAATCTACTCTATAACTTCAAAATAGAATTCCTCCAAAGGCTTCTCAAAATAAGGATTCTACCCGAGGAATTAAGGTAGTCTCGGGTGCAAAAGATAATCCTGCAATATCAAAAGTCTATAGGAGTATAAGCATGACTAGCTTAGTGAGATATTCCTTACTCAATAGTACTCATAACAACAATCAAACAAGTTTATTATTCAAGCATATGAATGCAACAACCATATGATCAAACATTACATATGACTATCTGGTTTCGTATGTTTGATAGATTTACCCCTCCATCGGTGGTTAGGGAATGCTTTGAACTGGGTCCCGAACAACCTCCTCAAAGTTTGCGCGTGCCTTAGGGTTCCAACGAACCGTACTACTAGTCCCCGGGCCTTCCATGCCCAAAGCGATCGATCCGACTCGGCTTTACCTTGAGGCCATATTCCCCAAACGTCCTAACCTTCAAGATGTAGCTAGGCAGCTTACCTTTCCGGTCCCACGCTGAGGAGTAGTAGCAAAACTCCGAAATGATATTCTAAGTGATATGCATGAGCAATTTATTATATGAGGATTTTAATATGACATTAAATCATTTAAAGCGATCAAACAATATTCGTACACATAACAATACATGCATGGAAACATTTATATCAATCACAAATCGGGTTCCGATATACTTATCGTTCATTGATCGCACACAACGAATCACATACATAATTCCCATAATATCCCACATGCATATCAATTTTATCTTTTTCCTAATATCTAGTGCTCTATTCTACAAGCACATGTGCGAATACATAAGCGTAAAGGAAACTCACTCGTCTATAGCGATCTAGGAGTCGAAGTAATCCTCGGGGAAGACAAGATTGTGATCCTCGACACCTAAAGAAAAGAAATACCCAACATGAGTATTTCATCCAAGATCTATTCAAGTTCTATACTTCTATCTTAAAGAATTCGTAAAATCGTATGGAATGGAAATTCCAATTTAAAATGGCCATAACTTGCTCATTTTAACTCGGAATTTCGCATATAATATACCGATTTTTATCTAATCAAAAAGATCTATCTATTTCTAAGGTTATATTTATCAAAAGAAGTTATTTAGGTCTCGGAATAGCAGCGTACAAATTTGATACGAATTTTTCCAAACTTCAAAACTAGAATTTTCAATCTTTACTTCACTCAAGGGCTTTTGTACAAAAATATAGATATATTGTATGGTTGAAAATTCCCTTGAATATATGTATATATATATATATGTATAAACTCAAACTATATGCATGAATTTGGTGTGGTCTCAACAATGGTTTTGTAAAACAAATGTCTTGAAAGTGAGATAAGCTTAAGAAGTTAATTTTGTTTGAAAAAATTTCCTAAATTATCATAAATGAGTATTTTTTCCTTTTAACTCCATTTCTTAGTTATTAAACTTCAAAAGTAATTTTAATCTTTTAAGATTTCCATAAATTTATTGCTAGTGGTTTGGAAACATATAGTTTTTCTAAATATTTCATAGTTATATGTTCTAAAGTCTTTCTAAAGTTAGATCCACTTTTAAAAAGACAATATTAATAGTCTCATAAGTTATTTATTATTTTTATTTCCTAAGTAAAGCTTATCTTTAAAAAGATTATTTTTGGACGATTTTGAAAAACTTGTTTAGACTTTAGTATTCTAGAGTGTTGATAGAAAACTTGATAAGTGAGTTTAAGAAAACTTTTTGATTTAAACTAGGGATTTAAATTTAAAGAAACTTTCTTATTTTATTGGTTTGCAAAGAGAGTTTATAATAACTTTATTTCAGGTATTCCTTGGTGAAATCACATATTATTACTAAAACTAAAGTTAAACTTATCTCACTTTGGAAAAATATTTGTTTAAGATAAAATTTCAAGTCTTTAAGGAAAATAATTTCTTATGTGACAAAATTTATATTTAAAGAGAGTTCATTTTTATTACTTAAGAAACTCATTTTTATTATGGTTGAGACAATAACAACATATTCATGTGTGAATGAGAATATGCAATCATAAAAAAAATATAAAACAACATAAATAAGAACATAAAAGCAAAGTCAAGTATTGGGAACCTTAGCTTCATCAAGGTATCCCGGGACTAAGAATGGACTAGTCCTCAAAGAAAAGAAAAGTAAAGAAATAAAATTGTTTTGACTTGATATGGACAAGTCTAAGACTAGAAAGACTAGTCTTAATATTTGCATAAAACAAGTAAATAAATAAATTGCAAGACTTGAAAATAAATAAATAACAAGTGAGCTTATATGCTCTAAATAAATACATATACATAATACTTATATAAGTTAGGTTAGAAACAATAACAACAACATCAACATAATAGTAACATAAAGAAAATAAGAACATGAACAAAAACAAAACATGGATAAATTGTTGCTTCTTTAACTCAATGAGTCTAAGAAACATACACTAAACTCATGTTAAGTTATATGAACACAATGAGTAAATAAGAGAAGTTTTTACCTAAACTTTAGGTGTTGGTTGAAGAAGAAAAGAATGGGTTGTAATATTATGTGGGAAGGGATTTTCTAAGGAAAAGAGAGAACTTGAGAGAGATGTTGGAAGAGGAATTTTGTGGAGTGATTTTGGGAGAGTTTTAGTATGAATTTTTGTTGTGTGAAAGATTAGAAGAGGAAGGGGGTATTTATAGATTTTTGGAGTGGAAATTAGATGTAATAAAATAAATTGGAAAAGAAAACAAAATGTGATGGAAGAGGGACAGGGGGGTGCCGGTTTGAGTGTATAGGGGGGGAGGAAATAATTTTTTTGTTTGTTTTGTATTAAAAGAAGTAATATCTAAGGTGTGATGTGATTAAAGTTGTATGGGGAAGGTAAATTGTAAGGTATATGTATGATAGAGTGTAAGAATAGAGTGTAAGAAAAAGTAGAAATAGGTGAATAGTAATGAATAGTAGAAAAGTACTATAAATAGTAGACTAGACAATTAAAATACCGGTAGTAACAAAAAATACGCGTAATTAAGCTATATCTAATATTTTTAGTTACCGAAAAATTTTAAAACTGATATTTTTGAAAACCTTATATTTTTACGAATCTATTGGTGTTGTCGGAATATTTTTGCTATCCGGTGCTCCAGGGCACTGTCACGCCCCGAAGGGTACCCTAAATGTGGCAGTCCGCCACATATAATATCAAGGCTTAAGAATGGCTACCTCAGTCATGCGAAAGCCTTAGTATTATATGTAAGGCGTCTAACACGGTAATAGGAGACGCTTTTGGGAAGCATAGCTTAAGCAAGTAAAGATAAACATACAAGAATCTAGAAATAAAGTGTATCATAACATAAATAACCAAAGGTCTGTTATATAAATTTTTAGGGGCATACCCCCGCTAATTCCAAGGATCGAGAAAAACTTCATAACCTCCAAAAATTAAAGATTTCAAAGGAATTCTAATCTAAGTCTTCGAGTAGATTTTCTCCAAAAGCTTCAACATAAAATGTATACGGATACGAAATGGCCTCGGGCTCAAAAATAGGTGTTCCTGAGAATACAAATACCTATAGAGGTATAAGCTTATGGGCTTAGTGAGTAAATCCCAAAATTCATACTCGAAGTAAATTATCAATCAAGTTTATTATTCAAACGTATGAAATGCAACAACCACGTGAGCATACAAGACATATGACTTTCCGGGAATCATATGTTGAATGAATTTACGCCCTTCATTCGGGGTTGGGTATTCAAGCCAATTACAGCCACAACTTTTAAAAACACTTTTATAGATCTTACCGGCTCCTATACGCCATCAAAAACATGTAGTTATTACAGGCTCCTACTAGCCACCAATTTTGTAGTTTTTACCGGCTCCTACTCGCCACTTACATGATATACCGGTTATGTCTACCACCACTATTATACACTTGTCCCACCAATTGTATAGTAGTGAATGCAATGTGACTCAACATATGAAGTGCATGAATAATTTCTTTAATTAAAGTCTAGTAATTACATTTAACTTTGTTCAAGTGATCAACCAATTCCAAACAATTCAAGACATTAATATACATACAACTTTATTACAATCAAATCGGGTCTCGATATACTTAGTATCCTTTCAACATATTATCATACACTTCTTTTTGATTTTTGGCTTAGATTCTAGTGCAACTAATTTTACAAGCACAATCAAGAGTATGAGGAAAATGAACGGGAAGTAACTCACTCGGCCATGGTGACACCTTTCTTGAATTGGATTGGTCGTTCGGAACTTCCACTTAATCGTAGTAATCCTCGGGATACGAACAATCCTCCTCGTGATTATCTAATCAAGAAGAATACCCAAAATGAGTATTTCATGAAATTCTATTTTTGGAGATTCTAATCTATTCTTAAAATCGTGGTAAAATCGTATAAGGGGAAATTCCAACTTAAAATGGCCATAACTTGCTCATTTTAACTCGGAATTTCGCATATTATATATCGTTTTCTACCTACTCGAAAAGATCTACGCATTTCTAAGCTTATTTTCATAAAACTAAGTCATTTGGGTTCCGAAAAGACAGCGTCCAGATTTGCCACGAATTTGTAAACACTTGTTTTCCTTCTTGTAAACAAAGTTCATTTTGAAAAGATAAACATTTCAATTACTTTGTAATCTTTTGAAAGGTATATATATATTTGTACTGACTCATAACAAATGTATGAAGTAAATGAAGTTGTCTCAACTTAAAAAGTAAGGTTTTTAAGAGTCTTTGAATTTGAGATTCTATTTTACTTTTGAAAGATCTTTTAGTTATTAAGATGAATATTTTATTTCTAAATGAAATCTCTTGTAATTACTTTTATTTCCTAAGGTGTGATTTTATTTTCTAAACTTGGATTTCAAAAGTAGCAAAATGACATTTGTAATGTTTTCGAAAGAATTTCTACTTCTTGATAAAAGATAAGTTTTCATAAAACCTTTTTTTTTGTGTAAGAAAATCATTCCCATACATGTTCATGGGTTTTTAAGAAATCCATTTTTTCCATTTTTTATTTCTTTTAGAAAGAATCTTTAATTTCAAGAAAACTCTTTCTCATTTATTTTTGTTGAGACAAAAACATTATGTTCATGTATGAATATGAATCATAAGCTATAGAAATGTAAATTAATAACTTGAAAGCTAAAGTAAATAATAAGGTAAATCAAGTATTGGGACCTTAGCTTCATCAAGGTACCCCGGGACTAAGAAAAGACTAGTCCCGAAAAGGAAAAGAATTGTTTTGACTTGATGAGGACAAGTCTAAGACAAGAATGACTAGTCTTACAATCAACTTGAATTTAAATAACTTGAAATGGAGTAAATAAATTGCATGAAAGATAAATAAGTTGTAAGACAATGAGCTTATATGCTCTAAATAATATATATAGCTATATAGATATATTAGATAGTAAAGAACATAAAGGAAATATAAAGAACATAAAGGAAATATAAAGAGCATAAAGGAAATATAAAGAGATTGATATTATGAACAAAAACAAAGTATGAATCTAATGTTGCTTTCTTAACCTTCATGGTTTTAGAAAACATACACTAAGCTCATACTAAGTAGATGAACATGAAGAATTCTTGAGAATTTCTTACCTAAAGGGAACTAGACTTCTTGAGAGAACTCTTGAAAGAATTTGGGAGAGATTTTAGTATAGTAACTTTAGAGAAGAAGAAGTGTGAAAGAAGTGAAGGTATGAAGGGGTATTTATAGGAAAATGTGGGAGATAATTTGTGTTAATTGAAAAACAAAACAAATTGATGCATAGAGGGAGAGGGGCCGGCGCCATTTGTGTGCATGGGGAGAGGAAAAATTAATTTTTTTGTCTTTTGATTAATTAAAAGTAAGAAATAAAAGATGTGAATTTGTATTGGAAATGAAAATGTGTAAGAAATAGGTGTATGGCTTGTAAGAATAGGTTGTAAGAAAAAGTAGAGATAGATGAATAGTGTAGAATAGTAGAAAATAGTGTAATGTAAAAGTAGACATGACAATTTAATACCGGTAGTAAGAAAATACGAGTATAAAAGCGATATCTGATATTTTTAGTTATCGAAAAATTACGAAATTGATATTTTTGGAAATCCTATATTTTTACGAGTCTAACGGTGTATTCGGAATATTTTTAGTATTCCGGGCCTCCGGACACATTTTCCAAGAACTGTGTCCGTTCGGGTTCGAAGGACATCCGAAATTCGCGAAACTGAAACTTTTATAAAACCTATGGTTATTACGAACTATTCGAGCTAATTTTTCCAACTTTGTTTTCTAGGGCTTGAGAAAACGGCAATGCCGGAGTTAAGCGGTTACGGTAAACTAGGGTTTTGTTTGACCTAAGAATCCGTTTGACTTCCGATTAGGGTTTAGGTCTTTAATTTGGATAAAAAATTTCGGGGATTTACAGGCACGGTTTTCGAAAACTGATCCCGATCGGATCCGAAGGACACTAGAAAAATTCAAATATGATATTTTTAGGCTTTCCTATATTATTACGAACCATATTCCATAATTATTTCAATTTCGTTTTCTAGGGTTTAAGAACATGGGAGTGCCAGATCTAGATTCACTAGACTAATCATAGAACTAGGTTAATTTTAGGGTTTCGTTTCAACTTCCGGTTCTTAGGGTTTACTAATATTATCGAAAAATCTAGGGGCTTACATGAAGCCCATTTAAGGCTTCAAGTTATAGTAAAAATTAATATTATATTTAGCCTGTAAATTACAAAAAAAAATGAAAAAAACAAAAAAAAAAGAAAAAAGATATCATTACAAATGTATAAAAAAAATAATAATTTTTTAAAAAAAAATTTTGGGCTTGATATAATATTAATTTTAATTATAGATTTATTTTGGACCCAATTAAATACCCCATGTAAGTGGACTTATTTAATTGGGCCCATTTTAGAAACCTTAAATACAATTTTTATGCAAACTAAAAAAGGCACAAGCAAACAGCCTGTATGGATAAGTCACAAGTATGCATAAGGGAGACCTGGGTTCAATCCTGCGAGAAGGCAAATTGCTCTTTTTTCTCTTTATTTTTTCCACGTGTTCCCATTAGCCAGATGAGGTAAGCGCACGTATCAGCAAGCTGTTAGAAGAGATAAGCGCACGTGTCAGCGAGTGGGTGGGTAAGTAGTAAGTTAGAGCGTCTAGATATATTGTATCGTCGTAGGTAAGCGGTAGGACAGAATGTCCAGATTACATTTTATCGTGGTAGGTGAGCCGATAGGTGAACATGCTAATGCTTATAAATACCGGCATAGCACAACACAACAAGAACGCATGAGAAAAAAACATAAAACAAAGAGGAAAAAAAAGGACAAGAAAGAGTCCGAATCTAAGTTGGAAGCAGCTCGAAGATGTTGGCAACCACTTTGGCGGCTACGACCCGACCTGACTCCAGCAGTTCCGACTTGATTCAGGTAAGATGATGATGATGATGATGAATATTATTATTATTGTAGTCATCATCACATTCTATATATACATATAAATATAAAATGACTACAATAATAATAATATTCATCATCATCATCATCATCATCATCATCATCATCATTAGTTAAAAAAATGAGAAAAATAAAAAATATAGATATAGTATGTGTATGAGTATATAAATATATATGTGTATTAATACTTATAAATACATCAAAATGCAAAAAAAAAAAAAAAATTGTAAAACTAAACAAAAGATAATAAAATTCTTTTAAGACTTAGAAAAATCTATTTTTTAAAATAAGAAAAAATGGATTTGGTAGTTCATAGGGTCTCATATAAAAATCCGTTTAAATGAAAACTTAAAATTTAGTAAATTTAAAGCTAAAAGAGTTTTAAATCTAAAACCAACCAACCCACTAATGTTTTTATAAAAGAACTACGCAACGTCTAATCCCGATTAACGGGTACATAGACACTTTCAGGGCGACATAAAATCTAAAAAAAAAAAAAGATTTTTTGTTCCATCATATTATCTTGTAAATTTTAAGTACATATTAAATGGTCTTGCCATCAATTTGTATATAAAGTTGTAAATTTAGGAATTCATGATATTTGATTTATTTTCGAGCATTAAAAAGATAAAATTTAAATTTTAAATTTCAAGTAGTAACCATATGGTTTTAATAGGATAGTCTCTCGAATCCAAAAATCTTTGTTTTAAAGTTAGTTTTAAACTTAATTTTTTCGCAGACTAGTGCCTAGGTTATGATCAATCAACCCATTGATCTAAACTTACAATTTTTTCTCAATTTTGTTCGGGTGGTGACTCCAAATGTTTTCAAAAATTAAATTTTATTTAATTCTTAGTCGAGGGTTTGTATTAAATGGGTTCAGGTTTAATATGGATCGGATTAAAAGAAATGGAACCAGAAATGAAAAATCCAGGCTCGACAATAAGATACGCAATAACTTGTGTGTTGTTTATTAAAATAGGCATTCCTAATAAACTAAAACTTAAAGACAGCTTGATTAATGAGTGTTGCTTTTTCTTGTGTCGTTGAACTTAATTTGGCGAGCAACAACTTTGCTTAGTGATGCCGCGCTTAGACTATCTCCTTATCATGATGCAATGATAATTCATAAGTGGCTTAATGGATAGACGATAAGGCAAAGAGTATCAAAATAACGTCTACTTAGGCTCAAAGAAAAGTAATATGATACAACTCTTGGTTTATGGAGGCTAGAGTCCTATTATATTATGAACTGAAATAGGTAGAGATACATAACAGCTATGAACCCTATATAAAGCTATTTTCTTTTTTGAGAATATTATAAAGGAGATACAAGTATCCAGACTGTTTATATTAAACCTCTAAGTAGTTGTTGCTACTTAGGACCTCCGAATTCCCAATAGCATGTTATCGGAGTGTGAGTACTCCAGGGTTGATTTGTTTCACTTAAATTAAAGATATAAACTATTTGATGTTACATTGCATTAGATTAAGCTAGTGTGTCATTTCATGTGGGCCTGTGTTGCTATTGTACTAGGCTTTGGCTCATTGTTATTTTCTTTCTAGGTGTTGATTAGATGATGATGATAGTCTAGGGTATGAGATGATTCTGGAGGAGTTTGTTGAAAAATGAAGCGGGTTAGGATTGTTGGCAGGATTTGTTTTTTTTTTTATTTTATTTTATTTAAGAACTAAATTTATCTGTGGAAGTTTGTATTTTTTCTTAAGGGCCTGGTTGTGGAGCCCATAAGTTTGTATTTAAGCTTCAAAATTTTTTTTTTACCATCATGAAAGGTATATGAGATACTCGATGGTAGAATTTTGTTTTGAAGTTTAAACTACTCTCTAAGTAGTATATGGTTTTATTTTTATGAAAGATAATCTACTCATGTGAGCAGAATATGAAATGTTTTTGTAAATAAGGTTTTACTACTACTATTTATAGTTGTTTCCAGAATCTAATCAAATGATTTAAGAATCTAAAATTGGCTAGCAATTGTTCACGATAAACAGTTGCTTTTAAAGGTAGCATGCATGTATAATGTTTAGGTGTTATAAGTGGAGAGTGAACATGCCTATACCTTGTTTTGGGGCGTGAGACAACCTATACATAATAATTGTAATATAAAAAAAATATGTAGATGTATATTTAATAATATATTTATATACTTACTTAAATTTAAAATTTCATAATATTTATTTTATAGTAAATATTATATTGTTGAAATTTATACTTTTAAGTTGTGTATTATAACTTTTTATATGATAGGTTATTACATATAATATAAATGAATATAAATCATACAATATACATATTGTAAACGTATGTTAAACATCATTTATTGTATTAGACAATGTCAAAAATGGTACATGAACTTTCTCAAAATGAAAAAAAGTCCATGAAAACGTTATTAATGTACCAAAATTGTTAATGTCACGTCCCGAATTTAGTTCAAGGCATGCTAGCCACCACGTATAATACTTACGCATTATACGTTAAGGCTGACCTAATCTACAGTTTATCATGATCGTAGCTAAATAAATTTTAGATTCTGAAATCATTGAATTAGATTTTGAAAATGACTAAAGTTGCAGCAGAAAAGAAATACATTTCTTTAAAAAGATTTTCGAATAGGCTACTTTCATGAGTAGACCATTACTTATAATAAAGTAAATTTCTCAAAACAATTTCAAAATGGCCAACTCCTATGAGTAGATAAACATTTATAGATAAGTATCATACCATCAGGTATCTCAAAGTACACAGTGTTTAGTCTCTCAAAAATACAACGATGGGCTCATAGATATGCCACCATCAATTTACAAGTTTGAAAAGATGATCAATAACTTTTGCTATAAACAGTTCAACGTTCCTAGGCACTTAACTCGTTGACAAGCTCCTTTAGAGTCGTCCCATACCCGATAATCACAAGCATCCACATCATTACCTGAAAAAGAAAGGAATGAGCTGAAGCCCAGTACGACAGCAACACAAGCATACACGAGATGGGCACACATACCTATTCTATATGCAATGCAACAATCAATAGTTTATATCTTTAAATTAAAGTGCGGCAAACAACAGTGGAGCACTCACTCCGGCAATACGCTGGGAACCTGGGGGTCCTGACTAGCAGCAACTGCTCAGGGGGTTGATATAGGTAGCCCAAACCTATATCTCCTAACTCTACAAGTAATAGCCTCATCTGGGAGTCACAACCGTTACGATCTCTACCCATCACAGTCTATAATATAGTGTAGCTCAATCGTTCCCATAAACGTGAACCACACTACATTAATTCTCTTCGATCTAGGTAGACGTTATCCCGCTACCATTTCCCCCATCAGCTACCTGCGGAGCTACCTATGATGGCCTAAGCGCCTAACTATCGTGTTGGCACCGCCTAGCAAGGTTGCCGCCCCTTGGTCCAGGTCTCAAAAACAGCTACGCACAGATGATCTATGTGTGAGTGTGTCCCGAGTGGACTTGTATATAGAAATGATTCTAATAGTTAGGTTTTAGCAGTATGGCCATAGGTGTATGGAAGATTTCCAACACCATATATATATTATCTATTTTTTATATTTATTGTTTTTAGGGAGTCATAAAATACTCCATGTTTGGGACCAGAGTACTATGGTCCTGAATTGTGTTGTTTGTTGGCTAATTATGGATAATAAATTGTGTAGGTTACATTAGGAATATTTTTATGAGAATATATATGTGTGTGCATATGTATTTGTATGTGGTTTAGCGTATCGGGCATTGTCGCTCATTCTTTTATCTGTTTCAAGAATAGGTGAGGATCCAGTTATGTTTGATCTATCAGGATATGATATCTATATAGATGATGGGGAGGACGCTAGTGGAATGGATAATCCTACTGACTTCTAGATTTTTTGGATCTAAAAGATAGCTTTGGAAGATTATATGAAGTTTACAAGTTTCTGATTTGATGTTTTTATGACTATATGATGTGTTGGCCTTGGTTTTGCCAACTAGACTATTTGAGTGTTTTGATATATTTATAAATAGGTTTCTTTTATATGTGAGATTTGGAGATATTCCTTTTGGTATTATTTGTGGTTTAGTGATTCATAGCCTTGACGTGTTCTTATAAAGAGGAGGACACGTGACGGATTGTAATGCCTTCAAGTTAGTGCGTTACAATATAGTTTCTGAATACTTCATCTACCTCTCTTTCTAATATCCATTATTCTATCAATAATTGATACTTGGTCAATTCTAGAACTTTTCTAATAAATAAGAATCAAAAGGAGGAATAGAAAATTAAAAAAAAAAAGATGAAAAGGAAAAGAGAAATTTGCTAAAAGGTAAGGATACTTTAAATTGATGGATTAATGGTCCTTCACTTTAAGTTATAAGCAAACTGCAAATAAAATGAGAACAAAATTAGGGGGCAATTGAAAACGACTTGATTAATCATTAATTAGGGGTGTTGATTAGGCTTAATTTCTTAAATATAAACTCAATATAAATAGAGATATTTAGTAAATTAGCTTAAGGCAAATTTAAATAGTGGATAATTGAAAACCAAGAATGATATTTTATTATTTTGAAAGTTTGGATTGATAAGAGGCGAAACAAGACTTGTACATCGATCCTATAGACTCGAGAGTAGAGTGACGTTTAAGGGAGGTAATGGACTCATTACTTAAAAGAGATCTGCCTTGTATTTGATACACACGTCAAGATAATATTGGGCATTCAACTCATTATCCCAAACACTCATATCTCCTATTAACCCATTTGAGCCATTTAAAGAAGTGTTCTTAAAAATAAACTTTGTCAAGAACCACCTTGTAATGGGGCACCCCGATAATGAGGTAACCAAGGTGTAGGAGTCATAATTAGGAAGCGGAGATTAACTAATTTGTGCTTACCTTAGCTACATCAATTTAAAAGTAAATTTTATCACTGATAGTTTAATTCTTCTGAGATCAAAGAGAGTCTCTATTTCATCATCATACAAGAAGCCTATACACAAGTAAAACACTTCGAAGTGCAATGAATGCTGAAAAGAAAAGGAAAAAAAAAAGAGAGGGAAGAAAGAGAAAGGAAGAAATAAAGAAAAAAAAAGGGAAGAAAAGGGAAAGATTGAAAAGAAGGGAAGAATAAGAAAAAAGAAATATAAAGATACTAAATCAAGATGTTTGAGTCCAAAAGATATATGGGCATTTTTCAAAACCCAAATAAATTTGCAACTCAAGACCTAAGTCCAACACTTTCTACCACTTTTTTGAATAATGACCCCATTTTACCACTATTTCATTGGGGCTCTCTTTATCATTGGAAATGAATTATCCTAAGTAAAAATTGCCATTGAAACTAGGTCAAGTCCACTTAGTTATCTTAAAGGTTCTTGACTTGTAAAACCAAGAAGCAATGAAGATGAATTTCAAAATGGCCTATGTATATGATATCCCTTTTATTTAAGCAATCAACCGAAAGCCTACATTATAGTATGAAAATGACCTAATTGATTGACTAAGGTATGTCATTTATAAGTTGGACCATAATTTTTGGAGTCCAAGTCAAATGTGTGAAATGTAAGCCTAAGAGAGTGTTGTGAAGTCATCTTAGACTAGACAATTCAAAATGAGATAACTATCTCTAGGGGCATGTGAAACTATCTGCCCCGATTTGAAAGTTATATGTCTCAAGGTTAAGAATTATTTTCCCCAAATTTGAAAAGACGATGCTCTATTAAAATAAAATCAAGTCGTAGAAAAAGACAAGTTTTTTCCCCCAAAGTATAAAGTTTTTCAATATAGAACCTCAATTAGTTTAATAGTTAAGTCTATAGCTAAATTGAAAAATTAGTGATCAATCTTAATTATAACTTTTGGATCCAGTACAATTTTCACCTATTAGCAATTTTTCAAAAGAAATTTAAAAAAATGAGAAAATAAAATTTCAAAAAGAGAAAAAGAAATGGAGTTTTTCAGTAAAAGTCTTTGCCCAAATTGAGAGATGAAAGTTTTTCAAAAAAAAAAAAAAAAGGAAGTCTTTGTCTTAAACTTTTAAAAGATGAAAATTTTTAAGGAAATAAAAAAAAAGAGTTTGGTAGAAAAAAGAGAATTCTTAAAGGTATAGGAGCTTTAGTCATTCTTTAGAAACTTCACGAATCATAGGATTCCTATCTGGGAATGAGAACTTTGGTTATCCTTTGGATGTAGGGGCATTAGCCGTCCTACAGTTTAGGAGCTTTAGTTATATTGAGAATTCCCATTTAGGAACTCTAGTCCTTTGAATATATAAGAACAAAATCATGATTTTTTAAGTTATCCTGTGATAAATTTAGCTAACAAGTCATCTAGGTTATCCCATTTAAATATGCATCATCCTCATAATCTCTTGCTTAAACTAACATTTTCTAATAAGCTTAAAAGAGCACTATCTCTATCTCTTTTAGATTAAGTCAAGTGCCAGCTTAAAGAGCGCACTCATATTCAATAAAGGCCAGCTCTAAGAGGCCCAGTCCAAGTGCCAGTTTAAGGAGGGCACTCATATTTAGTAAAGACCAGCTATAGGGGTATCACCTTAAGTCAATGATAGCTCAAAGGAGCATAATCAAAGTAAGAGGTTAGCTTAGAGGAGCACTATCAAGTCAACCAGTGCTAGCTCAAGAAGTGCGCCTCGAATTAGAAAAAACCAGCTCAGAGGAGCACAATCAAAGGAAAATGCTAGCTCAGAGGAGTGCTATCAAATCAGTCCATGCTAGCTTAAGGAGTGCACTTAAAATGAGAAAAAGCTAGCTCATAAGAGCTTGACCAAAGAAAAATGCCAATGCCAACTCAAAGGAGCATTATCAAATCAACTAGTGATAGCTTAAGGGGCACACTTCAAATTAGAAAAAGCCATCTCAGAGGAGCACGATCAGAGGAAAAGGCTAGTTTAAGGAGTGCTAACCTAAGTCAAGTGCCGGCTTAAGAAGCGCACCAATATTCAGCAAAGGTCAGCTCTAAGAGCATCAATTTAAGTGAAGTGCCAGATTAAGGAGCATATAAGTGATATTTACTCTATTCAAATCATGATAAATTGTGCTTAGTTTGATTAATTATTTGCTTACTATACTTTGCTAAATTTTCTTTGGCTAGATAGTAGATTAAAAGTGAGTATGGTAGAAGCTAACAATTCCCAAAGAATACGACCTAATATTTTCTACATTACTTCAGTAGGTGCGTTTGCCTAAATTGGTAGTTGTAACCAAAGTTGAACATACATATTAGAATTTTAAAATCATTTTGAAAACTCTAGATTTGAAGTTCACATTGAGCTCAAATCAATCAAGTTTTCTAGCGCTATCACTAGGGATCGCCATTGAATTCATTTTATGACTTAATGGAGTACTACTTGAAAGTTTTACATCTATTAATCTACCCACCTTTGCATATTCTTTTAGTTAGTTTGATTTTTACCTTTTTCTATTTGATCTGTTGTTTTTGTTTTTTTGTTTTTATTTGGATTGTGATAGACATGAAACATGAATTTTTTATTGTGACTTAAAAGCTTGAAAAGATCTTATCAAAGAATCATGGTGCAATAGCTAGGAATTTTTATAAGATTCAACCTAATGCATACAAAAGTTTTTATGGGGTTCTTTACCAGAATGATATGCCATTTTACCTAGACATGGCTCCTACTATGGATCTATATCAACAAAGATCTTGTTTGGCAAAGCTATTTCTTTCATTCATGAAGAATATCGAGCTCCATCATCAACAAACTAAAATATTGCTTCAGAGTCATGAAAACTCACTTAAGAATCTAGAACTTTAGATCAAACAGATCACTACAAAGCTCATCGAAGATACTCATGAGAAAGTCTAAGTGATTACCTTGAGAAATGGGGTAAAGTTGCATAATCATGAAAAAAATGAAAGAAAAGAAAAGGAAGTTCGTAAGGGGGGAAATGGAAGCTTATGAAGTCCAAGGAGAAGAAGTGGAAGGGAAGGAAAAGGAAGTCAATGAAGGAAAAGAAGAAGAAATGAAGGAGAAACCACCTATTAAAGCTTATAAACCATCGCTTCCTTAGCCAGCTAGAGCTAAAAGAAGATGGGATGAAGAGCAATTCCAAAAGTTCTTGGAACTTTCCAAACAACTTCATATTAATTTGCTTTTAGTGGATGCTCTTTCACAAATGTCTAAGTATGCAATGTTTTTGAAGATCTTCTCTGAAATAAAGGAATTTAGGGGAAATTGCCGTGGTGCAACTTAGAAAAGAATGCTTAGCAATGCTTCTTAACATGCTACCATTGAAGATGAAGGATCCAAGTAGCTTTGATCTTCCATGTTTTATTGGTAATATGCCTGTTGAGAAAGCATTGGTTGACCTTGGTGCTAGTGTTACTACAATGCCCTATAATGTGTTCAGAAAGTTGAATTTAAGGGAGCCGAAACCTACTTGGATGAGCTTCTAATTGGTAGATACATTTACTAGATATCTAAGGGGCATTATTGAACATGTGTTGGTGAAAGTAAATGATTTCATTTTTCCAGCTCACTTTCTTATTTTGGACATGGAGGAAAATGTGGAAGTGCCCCTAATTTTAGGAAGGCCATTCCTAGTGATAAATGTGAATTTTCACACATTTATCTCATATATTTCTCACACTTTCATGCACAAGTTAGCATGCTTATAGTGAATTTCTATCATAGAATGATGAACTGCATGACTTGGATAAATTGTGTTTGAATGACCAAAAAGTGGAGAAAGAGATCAAAATAAAGAAGAAATTCTCAAGTTATACAGCAGATCATTGGTGAATCTTGAAACGTAGATTTGCATTAACACAAGTTTATTTAGTAGCTGAAATTGTAGGAAAACCAAATGTAGCAATTCCTTAGTATTATCTTGAGCAAGCTACATTATGGTGTTGCTGATCGAATGAAGATTCTTAATCAAACCAAGCCTCACAGCAAAGCAGAGCATCCCACCTGAACCCAATTTCTCAATAGTAGCAGAAGTTGGAGTAGTCTACTAAGCTGCTGCTTTGTAGTAGACATGTTGACAGCAGCCGTGCCCAACATGAAGATCAAATTTATTCACACTGTAGTAATGGAATATTCAAGCACCATTTTACCAAGCCGCACTGACAAGCCTTCACCAATGTTGGGCAATTCGAGCTTCCACTTGAGCAGTCGACTTTCACAAACACACAACTTTGGTGCAAATTCAATGACCGACTAGACTTGCAACGTGATAATGCCAAGTGCCCATGTTCATACTCGAGTTATGGAACCACTGCAGTAGACGTCATCAATCAGAGCAAGCACACTGGTGCATCACTCACTTGCTATCCAACCTGAGTTGAGCTGTAATGAAGATCAGGCCAGCACAAGGAACAACCACCGACCTATTTGAATCCGAGCTACAGTGAGACCATGCCCCCGCTAAGTAAAGCTATTGCATCGACCTGGTTTCCTCTCCGTCCTTGCCAAGCACCAATTGAACACTCGAGTGCCAATTGCAGCAGCACGTGCTTAAGCAAATTTGAGCAGCAAAACTCGATGTGCCGACCAGCTTAGAACATCGAACCGAAAGCTCATAGCAATTGACTTACGCAAAATCCGAACCCTCATATGAGCCACAACCAAGCTCCTACGTACATTGCAGCATATTGAGCAGCGAATTGAAAGTATTTAAACTCAATAAGCCGACCTATTCATTTTTTTCAAGCCAAACAGAAGCAGTAGAATTGACTCCAAACTTTACTACTTGAGCTTGTCCAAATTGAGAGAATCCCATCGACAATTGGCCACCAAACACAATTTGACAACAGCTACTGTTATTATTCGCACCTACCGAGCACTCACATTAACCCATTGGAACACTTATATGCTTGAACCAAGTTGGACTCAACCGGAGCTAATTCAATTCCTAAGCAGTCCCTTCCTCACCGATAACGTGAAATGACCTAGCAGCAACATGGAAGACTCAAACTAATCTCTTATTGTTAAGAGTTTAACAAAGCACATATGAGCCCGAGATGATCTGAGAACTAGGTATTTCATAATCGAATAGACCTCTTTAAGGCTAACTTTGACTGCATCTCAAATTATTTTCTCTTGTAATATTCAGTCTTATTTTGTTTTCTCCTTTTTTTTTTTGGTATTTTACAGTAGGGGGACCACTCTACTCTATATTTGTCACACCACAAACCCCATGCACTATAAATACCCATCATCACTTCCATAGAAAGGACGATATACACCATACACACAAATATCTTTCATTTTCCACTATCCAACATTCCATTCATCATTCATTTACACTTCATTCTCCATTTTTCATTCATACTCATTACATTCATCCACCTCACCTCACTTCCCGACCTCGACCTCAACTCACTCCACGAACTTTCACAGTGGAGTTGGACTTAGAATCATTAAGAAGACATATATAATATTTCCAGTGTATTATTTCTAGTATCTATTGTTATGGTTTGTGCTCAAATTATTATCATGAATGAAATATGTTTTTGAGTATGAGTTGATTTGTTTGAGCGAGATTATGTGATGGGCCAATAGCTTCTTGAGTAGTTGAATTGTTCCTATAACGAGTGTTGTTGAATTGGAACTTTGGTTATTTCTATTTCAATGTTTATGAGATAAAAATTTGGCTATAAATTTTCTTTTGAATTAGGATTTAATATACTTGAAAGGAATTTGATAATCCAATTGAAATAGAAAACAAGATTTCAAAACTGATACGGACACGTGATATTTTGGTTCGAATCTTAGAATTCACAGTCTTAATGCAATTGAAGTGGTGAATGAGGATATAGACACATGTTTGAATCACAATTTCAATTAGAGTAACATAATTTGTGAGAGACATGTGATATTTAACTGGTGATTATAGATGGATTACTCAAAATGCATATCTTTGCTATAATTAGAATTTTGCATCTCGAAAGGAAAGCAGATTCTTGTTAATTTAATCAAAATCCAATTGAATAAATCTGATTATAACTAAAAGGCAATGAAAAGAAATCCAACTTTTGCCATCGCATAACCCCATACTTGTGAATTGAAGGAGTTCAAAAGTAATTTTTAGTAGAACTTAGTGTTAACTTAGTTATCATTTTAATAGTAGACCTTAAAAGTGGATCAATTAGATTAGATTAAAAATCTAATATCATTTTGCTTAACTTAGATTATATTATTACATTTTGGTACTTAGTCAGTTAGCTCCCTTTGGATCATGACCTAGCTCTCACTAAGTTTAGTACTACATATGCACCTATGCTGTCACGCCCTAAATGACACCCTAGACGTGACAGTCCGCCACATTCCCGAAGTCATGCGAAAGCTTCGACACTATATGTAAGACATCTATCACAATAGTAGGAGACACCGATAGGATGTGTAGTCCGAGGAGTAAATATAGCATATAAGAAATTTAGATAAATATTTAACTTAAAATTATAAGAATATGGTCTTTACATCATCTTAGGGGCATTTCCCCAATAAATCTTCAAAGATCAAAATATAATCTTAGTCTTACACAAAAAGAAAACATACTAGAACAAAAAGATTTTAAAGGAAATCTATTCTAAATCTTCAAAAGGATTTCCCCCAAAAGCTTCCCAAAAACATAATCCCCCCGAATATATGGAGTCTTCGAGCAAAAGAGATATCGGTCCTGTGTCAACAAAAGTCTCTTGGGGTGTAAACTCAATTGGCTTAGTGAGAATATTCATGGATTTAACGTACTTGTATCAAGAAAATCAAACAAGTTATTAGACAAACATATGAAAATGCATCAAACACGTAAGCAGACAATACAAATGATCTACTGGAAATCATATGTTTGAATGGATTTACCCCTCCATTCGGGTTTAGGTGTTTTAGGCTAGGCTCTTTAAAACCTATCTTTGAAATCCGATTATGTAGTTTATTTTGGGCTCCTACAGGCTCCATCTGAAATAGTTCTTTTGGGCTCTTATTCGCTTATCCTTGCAGACTTACGGGTTCCTGCAAACCCATCTACTATACTCTTATCCCATCGAGCATAGTAGCTAATGTGATGCGACTCATGTCGTGATATGCATGAATCAATTAATATAGCTCTTAATATGTGATTAAGGTAATTCAAAGGTGATTATAGAATTTACAGATAATCCATCATGATAATAAAACATAATTTAATTAACAACAATTCATGTGTCGATATACTTATTATTCTTTCAATCAATATTATCATTCATAATCCATTTTCATTTTTTCTTTCTTCCAGTGTCTCTAGCTACAAGCACAAATAAGTACATAGAAATAGGAGATAAACTCACTCGAACATCCTTGCCAAAATTCTTTACTTGTCATAGTCCTCTAAATACGGATCCTCTAAAGCTTAATTACCTAAACGAAAGAAATACTTGGAATTAGTATTTCGTGGAAGTTCTACTTGAACTTTCTAATTCTATTCTAGTATTTGCGTTAAAATTCAAATATAAGGAAATTCCAACTAAAATGGCCGTAACTTAATCATTTTAACTCGAAATTTCGCATATTATATGTTGTTTTCTACCTACTCAAAAAGATCTATCTGTTTCTAAGGTTATTTTTAACATTGAAAGCCATTTGGGTTTGAAACCGGATCGGTACATATTCCACACGAAAATCCCAGCCTTTAAAAACTCAATTTTCCAAGTTTTACTTTACCTAAAAATACTTTATCAAGCACATAAATATTTATATAGTTGAATGACCCTTTTTAAATAAATATATAGACTCATATTATATGCATGATTCTAGTGGTGTTGTCCCATTAACGATTTTCACGAAACAATTTGTTTGAGAAGTTTGAAAATTGAAGTTCACAAAAATCTTTTTTAAGTCGTTGCAAGGAAAACTAAAATTCCGAACTACAATTGAATGCTTTCCGGATCATCACTATATTTTCTTAACCTTTCAAATATAAATTTACATTTGAAGCTGTGGTTCTTTAAGTTATCTATAAACTTTATTTCTTAAATGAACTGTTAACTAGTGAGTTGATTTTTAGCTTGTCTTATTCTTAGTATTTTTTAAAGTGTTAGTATAAATCTTATAAATAAGTTTTTAAGAAAAATTTGCATAGCAGGGAACTATCAATATTAAGGTTTAATAATAAATTTTATTTTAATAGCTTGAAAAGAGAATGTGTAATGAAACTACTAAATTAAATCTTGAAGAAGTCTATCATAATAACAACACTAAAAATTTGTGGTGAATTTGTCTACATTTTTAAAGAAAATTTTATTAAAACATAACCCTAAGTTTTTAATGAAAAATTTTCTGTGTGTTTAAAAAATCATTTTTCTTTCCTTTGGAAGTCTAATCCTATTCTATGTGCAAGAAAATAATTTATCGTGTTGTCTTGAATATTTTTATAACCATATCATCCTAAGTTTTAAATAGGAATTTCTTTTTTCTAAGTAACAAAATCATGTTTATTGGACATTTAGTTAAATTTTCTTTAAAGAAAACAACTTCTCTTATTTCCGTGAAATGTTATTAAGACAACAACGTTATGGCCATGCACGAATATGAGCATATAGTCATAAAATAACTCACATAGAAAAATAAAAGGCATAAGAAATTAAATAAGTAGATAAGTAAATGTCAAGTATTGGAAAGTCTTAGCTTAAATTAAGGCTTCCCAAACTAAGAATGGACTAGTCCCATAAAGAAAAGCAAGAAAATGAAATAAGAAAAATCATGGGAGTCTTAAATTTATGTTAAGGCTTCTCGGATTTAGATTATGGACAAGTCCTAAGAAGAAAAGAAGATTATTTTGACTTAATGAAGACAAATCTAAGACTAGAATAACTAATCTTAATAAATTGCATGAAATGAGTAAATAAATAAATTGCAATGCGTAAATAAATAAATGTTATGTTAGTGACCTTATATGCTCTAATATATATATATATATATTACGACATATAGGAGTTATATTAGAACAATAATAACAATATAATAATATAACAATAATAATAAAACAATACAATAATAAAATGAGATTTTTGTTTATGAACAATAACAAAACATGAACATAGTGTTGCTTCCATAACACTTATATATTTAAGAAAACACATCATGGTCATGTTAAGTTATATGACATGGTAAAGAAATATTGATATGAATTTTACTTAAGGTTTAATGGAGGATTTGAAAAGAGAAAAATGAGTAGTGTGATTGTTAATTTTTTCTTGAAGAGTGGTGAATGATAGACAGCGTTTGAGAGAGAATTGTTAGAGGAAGAAGTTGAGAGGAAAGTTTGGTAGAATTTTGTTAAGTGAAATGAAAAAGTGTAAAAGAATTGGATGGAGAGGTTGTATTTGTACAAAATTATGGAGGAAAATTAAAAGTAATAAAATAAATTGAAAAATAAAAATATTAGAGAAGAGAGAGAGGGGGGCCAACGCTACATGTAGAGGAAGGAGAGAGAGTGGGTTGATTTGTTTTGTATTTTTGTAATGAAAAGTAATAATTTGTAAGGTATGGTGTGAATAAAGTTGTATGGAAAAGGTAAATTATAAGAGATAGGTATGGTAGAGTATAAGAATAGGTGGTAGAAAGTAGAAATAAATGAATAGTAATGAATAGTAGAAATTGTATAATGAATAGTAGAGTAGACAAATAAGATATCGATAGTAAGGAAAATACGTGTATACGAGCTTTATCTGATATTTTTAGTTAATGAAAAATTACGAAACTGATATTTTGATATCCTTATATAATTATGAGTTTAACGGTATTGTTGGAATATTTTCACTACTCTAGGCACTATAGCACCATTTTCGAGAACTGATCCCATTCAAGTCCAAAACGGATGATTTTTGGGTGAATATGATCTTTTTAGGCTTCCTTATATCATTTTGGACTATAATCCTTCATTAGCTATTTCTATTTTCCTCAGGTTCCGAACGCGTGATTGCCAAAGTTGAAATTGCTACATTATCTTGATCGTAGTTGACTTTTTAAATTTCAGTTTGACAAGGATTAGGACTTATTCCAACTTCATCCTAGAAATTAAGGGTTTTACATTTGCATTGATCGGTAGTTTATGCTGTAAAATAGTTTTTAACGAAAAAAGCATAATTTAATTTTTGGCACTATTGTCGAGAAGCCTCGATACTAATATCAGATTTGTGATCGACTTTGAGACTAGGCTATTTTATGTTTTTGTTATTTATGTTCATATCTGAAGCTTTTGTCAAAAACCGTAAAAATTTGAATATTCCAAAAATTCCCCAAAAAAGCTCATACTAGTGTTTGCTTTTGATGCATGTTGGGTGAGAAAGGCGTTAGACTTGACATTCCTCTTCGACCCAAAGATTAGTAGAGCATTCAGACGTATAGATTTAAAGCTAATAAGAATAATGGAAGGTGGTAATGAAAATGAGAGGTTGTTGGAGCCAATGGAGGTAGTGACCAAGAGGAGGAAAGATAACTTTATGAGTATTTTGTGCCCTCAGTAGATGGATTAGCATTTACACTAGCATGGACAGCTGAAATAACCTAATTTATTTAATAATTTAATTTTTATGTAAATATAATATTAGTTCTAAATAGTAAGTTTGAAGTGAATTTGATGTATGAAATGAGTGTGTGAAAATAGAATTTGAATTATGTTTATTTTCTTGTTAGCATGAAATTTGTATTAGTAGTAGGTATGAATTAATATTATTTTATTAATGGTATTGTTCTATATGTATTAATATCTGTATAGTATAATTAATGTTTGTGTCTTTTATATATTAATATGTATGTGTTAGGTTTAATTGTAACAAAATAAGTTTTGGAAATTCCTAAAGCCATAGCAGAATTTATTCAAGTTTGGCCCATGTTTTAACCAAGTTTTAAGCCTCAAAATGAGCCTAAATTAAGCCAAATTGTAGCCCTATCCATTAAGTACCCATAAAGTCAAGTTTAGGATAAGTTTGAACCCATAATTTGATAAAAAAAGACTCCATTTAGGCAGCTCCTCTTCCCATCCGAAAATCCTTTTTCCTTCTTTCTTTGTTTCTTTTATTCTTCATTCCCTCTCTATCTAAACTAGCCCAAAACCCTTGGTTAAATATACATCCAAAGTCCAAGAGTCTCTATAAGCCAAGCCTTATTCATGTAAGTTTATGTATATATAAGTCTTTGTTACTCTTTCTTTATGCTTTAAATGTATTAAGCATGTTTTGTAAGTTTGAAGTTGTGTATGAATTTGAATGGTCTTATATGTTAATGAATGCTAGGATAAGTTTTGATGATATTTAACTTGTTATATATGCTACAGAAGTACTAATATTTGATGGAAAAGATTGATGTTGAAATTGAGTAGTTAAGTTTACGATGATGTGTAGAAGGGGGTTTGAAATGGTTGGAATTGGTTAGAAGTGTAAAAGAGTGTAACAATATGTTTAGAATGTTGTTTTATGAGTTTTGAAGTGTGGATTAATGTTAGAAATGTTTGGTTTGTGTTGAAGTTAAGTAGAATGTGCAAAAGTTTGATAAAAAGGAGTTTGAAAAACAAGGGAGTTCATATAGGCTATTAGGAAGCAAATTATGGGAGTGATTCAAGCCTTGGTAGGCTTAGGTTGGACAGATTTGATCAATCATGGGCCTGATTTGTTCCTTGGTAGCATTTGATGTAGGTGTTTTCATGAATCACGGGCGTGATCCATCCCTTGTTAGCCTTAGGTTGGTCAAAAACTTTGAAACTCAAAAATCACAATCGTGATTCTTAGCTCAAAAATCGTTTTATGACAGCTTTTCAAAAATCACGGCCGTGACTTGTGTTTTCCTAACGCAATACTGTCTTATAATTTAATCATAACTTTTTCATTCGAGCTCAGATTTAGGTGATTTAAATTGCGTTGGAAAGCTTGAAAAGAGATATACAACTTTTATGCTTTAAGTTTTTATAAATTTCAAAAGTATAAATGCTTAAATTTCATTTCTTTCCAGCTACTATAGTTTTTTCAAACAAAGTTTATAACTTGTTTTGTTTGTTGAATGTGTGCTTGGTTGGGAAATGGGTCTTTTTAGACTAAAATGAGATAGATTATTGATGTTTGATGTGTAATGATGATTATGTTATATAATTAAGTATGAATTAAGTGGATTTGTAGATTTAACAAATAATTGAATTTCCATGATCATTGAACCAGAATTAGTTATGCTGTATGTGTAGTTTAAGTATAATTGTTGATTTTATTTTGAATTTCTTATTACAATAAAGGGTTCTTCAGTTGATTTTCCTCCGAATGAAACTAGTGATTCTCTACTGGGCTCAGGTATGCAGTAGCTTGATCTTTGTATGCTAGGAATAGGCACAATTGAACTTGACTAAAATTCCAGTTGGCTTAATATTTAATTGAATTGTTTGTTTATTACGCCGTTTAATCTGGTTCGAGGAGCGGCAACCTTGTCTTGATACAATGACATGGTGGTTAGGCGCTTTAACCTTAGTCATGATGCAATGGTACGCAATTCTTTTATGCTTAAGCGGGTAATCGATGGAGAGTGTTGTGTCTGTATAACGTTTGCTTACACTTAATATGAAGTAATATGATTTAGTTCAATGTTTATAGGGAGGTATGAACTGAATGATGTTATGGATTAAGTTAAGTAAGTTGAGTAACGGCTATAAACTCTAGATGATATTACTTTTATTGAATAGATATAGGAGATATAGGTATTCAGACTGCTTATATTAACCCCCTGAGCAGTTGCTGCTCCTCAGGACCCTGAATTCCGACAGCTTAATCTTGGGATTTGAATACCCCACTGTTGTTTTGTTAAATGAGAATTAGGCAAGATAATGACTTAATTGTTGATGCATTGCATTAGAATAAGTTTGCTTGGCATTTCGCTTGTGTGATTGATACTGTGTGCTGGGTTTTTGGCTTACTGTTGCTGCTTCACAGGTCTTGATGATGAACCATTTGATGATTTGGGTTATGAGTCATATTTTGAGAAGTTTATGGATGAATGGGATGAGTAAGATCCAAGTGGCCTTGATTTTGAGAAGAAAGCTTGGGAGAAATCTTTTGCTTGAAAAGTATATATCTTTGTATTAACGGCTAGTTAGATGAGCCTATCTTGTAAAAGACTTTGAAGTCTCCTAGTTATATTTTCATAACAAGAATATGTTGTAAAGTTTTGTAGTGTCATGTATTGACACAAACCCTTGTAATGGTGATGTGTATATATATATATATATATATATGTATGGATTACTCTTGTAAGCAATCTTGTTTTGTTAAAAGTTGTTTATGAAGCTTTATAGTTATAATCAAACAATTCTCGTAAAATGGTAGTTTAGGACAACCTTACATATAATATGCAAATATTATATGTGGTTGGGGACTCGAAACACTATATATCGAGGTTTAGTGAGTTGAGTCTTTACAACAACAGTTCAGACCAATAATTTTAAGCTCAAAGTAGCCAATGGTCCAGGTTAATCATTTTGGAAGAGGACCTAGTGAAGACTAAAATGAGCACACCATGAACTTTCTTCACATTTGTGTTACTCTCAAGAGCAATGGATTCTCAAAAGATGCTATTAGGCTTCGTTTGCCCCATTCTCTCTAAAAGATAAGGTGAGGAGTTGGTTGAACTCATTCCACCGAGCTCAATTACAAGTTGGAAGCAATTAGCTCATAAATTTTTGACATGGTATTCTCCTCCACCCAAGACCGCCCAATTGAGAAGTGCGATCAACATGTTTCTACAGTACAATAGAGAGACACTATACGAGACATGGGAAAGATTTAAAGACTTGTTGAGAAGATATCCTCATCATGGAATTCCCAATCACACCCCAGTGCATATCTTCTACATTGGGTTGGGATTCCAATTGAGAAGTATGGTTGATGCATCATCTGATGGAAATTTGATGAGGAGAAATCTTGATCAGGCATTAGAACTATTTGAGGAGATGGCTGCCAATTCTTTTGGGTGGTAAAATGGGAGAGTTATGCCTAAGAGAGTGGCCATAATGAATGAAACCAACCCTATATATAAGCTCACAGCTCAAGTTTCTACCCTTATTAACTTGATGATGAGTCAAAGGGTAGGCCCGAGCACCTTGGAGATTAATGCATATTGTGGAGGAGGTAATAATGGTGCAATTAGCCAAGTACTACCTATGAGCTATCCATCCAGCTCAAGTGTTGGTTTAGAGGAATTAAACTATGTGAACAACTTTAATAGAGTAGCTAGAAGGATGGATTCATATTCAAGCTTATACAATTCAGGCATGAGATACTAACAAAACTTCCACTATCCTAATAGGAGCATTCCTAAAGCTCCACTTGGGTTTCCTCAAGGAAATTTTATGCAAAGCGGAAGGGAGTAGAATAATAGTGAATCTGATAGAGTAAAAGAGATCGAGCAAGAAGTGGCAAAATTGACGACCATGATTTAAAATTTGTCAAAGCAAGCAAGCTTCTTAGCTGAGTCCTCAAGTAGTCAACCTCAAGGTGCTTTGTCTAATAACATTGAGAAAAATCCTAAGGAAGAATAGAACGCAATCACTTTAAGAAGTGGAAAAAAGTTAGAAAGACCTAGTAGAGGTAAGTTGAAGGTAGAAAAGAAAGAGGATGAGCAGGTCATAAAGAAAGACCAAGGAAAAGTAAAGTTGAGGATCTTAAAAAGAATAAGTTGGAAGTGAAACCTTATGCTCTACCTCTCCCATTTCCTTAAAGATTGAAGTAGCAGCAACTGGACCATCGATTTTCTAAGTTTGTGGAAGTGTTTAAAAAGCTCCAAGTCGATATTCCATTTAAGGAGGCGATAGAGCAAATGCTCTCTTATGCTAAGTTCTTGAAAGAGATCCTTACGAAGAAGAGGAAGATAATGTACCTCCTTAATTGAAAGACACTAGTAGTTTTATTGTAAACTCCCTAATTTTGTGTAACTTAACTTTGATAATTGGCAAAAATATGATATAAAGTCTTGAAAAGATTTAAGAAAAGTCTCAAGGACCACTTTCGATTTTTCGCGATTTAAGAATATTAAAATATGAATAGTTTAATAAATTGGAATCGTTGCCAATAAAATTTCAAGATATAATTTCCCTTTAACTTTTTGCAATCAATGGGCTATAATAAATCAACAAATCATTGAAGTAATTATTAAGGCTCTAGCAAATTTGAAAAACACTATTAATCAATTTCAAAAAATACTTAGAAAAAAAAAATATGCCTAAAAAATTCTCAAATAAGAATAATTTAATTAATCACCAAGCAAAACCTTAACTTCAACAAATAAAAATAAATATATTTCTGGATTCATCAAACACGTATAATCAAATTTTGTTTAAAAAGTAAAATTTCAAAACAATCGCGAATAAATACTTTCTATGAACTTATAATTAAATATGATCATAGCCTCTTAAAAAATCTATTCATAAAAGAAGTAACCTCTTAAGGAAGTGACTTCTAAAGAAGGAACATCTTCAAGAAGCTAATAACATCACCTGCTTTAATAAGCAACACATCTTAGAAATCACTCATATCATGTAAATAATTTATCATATAAGAAAATATTTCAAACATAAAACAAGTAATTATAATAAAATAGAAAGGCTTTAAAATTAATACCCATAAAATATTCTACATTACTAATTTAATCATGTGGTTATTTTAGACACATGATACATAATAAAATGATAAATTATTACTACAATTTACAATAGCATTAGTAGTATTAATAATATCAATAGTGTATTGTAATTAACAATATACATTGTAGTAAAAATAAACAAGATCATTTTGTCATATAATAAATAATACCATACTTGGTCCACATATTAAGACAATTCTAATAAGTTAATTAAAACCATAAGTATTATATTACTAATGATAACTTATGGACTTGTAACAATACTATATGATTTATAAATACATTAAATCAATATCATAATATTAGTGAACTATTGTAAGTGCCATTATAATTTAACTATTAGGGTAATAATATATATCAATATAACCTACAATACAACAAGACATAAGGGCTAATTACCTAAGAAAGCTTACAATTATTAACAGGATCTATGTATCTAATAAATCATTTAATGCGACAAATACTATATCAAGATAATTATAATAATAACATGATCTTAATTAAATAACGTAAATTGAGATTCCATCAAGAAATTTACTTGAATTTTAGTAAAATAAATTAAACACATCACAAAACCTAGAATTTGAATTGGAATCGAAATCCTAAACCATATCAGATTAGACCAAAATATCATAAATCTTATATCAAATCAAATAAATCTTATAACCTTATAATGTCATATAAATTAAACTAAACGATGATCTCCAAAAATTTAGAACCGTAGACACCCTAAACGAGATCAAATAAAGATTTAATAACCCTGAGATATTATATGAATTAGATAAAGCTTGAAACCCTAAAGACAAATCATTTAGCAAAACCATATTACCATCAAAATGATCCAATAGCTTAATCTATTCCAAAACTTTATGATGAACAATTCATCTATTTGATCTCTAACACGTAAATCAAGGCAGTACATCCAAATAATATCTATTAATAAAATAATAAGAAATAATTTCCTATAATTGTAAACACTAGATTTTTTTACATTACAACAAGTTAATACTATTTGTATTAAACTGAATTATATATATAGCAAAGCATATGAGCTCTCATACTTATGCATGCTTATACCATAAATTCCTAAACTAAATTCTAACTACCGAGTGGGAGATTACCTTCTCCTTTAACATCTATAGTCCATTTATATCATAACAAGAATAAAGGATTAATATGCACCAATACATAGATTACAATTTTTGAAACTCATTTTGCCACAACAAATTTAATAACGATCTAAATTTCTGAGCAATAATGGTACATCTACATCCTAGTTCCTCCCTTTCTACTCTAAGTTACCTTTTTTGCCTTGGCCGATACATTAAGTCATACTTGTACATCTAAGGAACACTTGTACACTTGGCTTTTAACTTATAGTATAACCATTTCCAATTCCCTTTTCATAGTCATCACATGTACCAATCAGTCCAGATTCCAAAGCAAGTACTTACTTTGGATAATACCTATCTTGGTGATAACATGAATCATCCTCTAAACACGGACATCTATAGAGGTTTAAGCCATCAACAAGTTAATGAGCAAGAAACTCTTATAAAATGCAAGAAGCAAAAGCATGCAAGTTGTCAAAGCATTTAAGTAATACATAAGATATAAATATATGAAATGAAACAAAACTCACGATCAATCTGGCAATCACCGGGGAGTTGAATTTACGCCCCCCACGACCACAGTTAAGGGGGACTTTCAACTCATCAACCCTAATTTCCAAACTTGTAGGTGTTTGGTGAATTAATTAGGGATAAATTACACTAGAATGTATTAACATTTTGGGGGTAAAGTCATTTCAAGTATCAATATTTTGAGTGAATAAAGAAAAATTAATATTTCGCAAAGTGAATCAAATAAAGTATCAACTTTTTGCAAACTTTATTTAATGTATCAACATTTGAATTAGTTTTCAATTAAATTTCCTTCATTTTTTTTATTAATAACCAATTATTAATACCTTATTTTACTTACTTTACAAAATTTTTATTCTTTTTTTTAATCACTTGAAATGGTGATAATAAAAATAAATTTATCCTTAAACGTTAATATCTTTTGATATAATTTACCCAATTAATATGAATGTAACGAAATGCTTGACCTTTGCATACATCACACAGCACATGCAATCTCCCTATCTCTGAGCAAAAGCTTAACCAATAACTCAACCTTAGCTTACCTAGTGATGACACTTGAATTACGAAGCCCAAATAAGGGACAACATCTACAAGTACATAATAGTTTCTAAAGGTTAAAAGTTGGATAACTTTGAACAGAAGAATCACTTCCCTGTGGCTCTTCAAGTAACTGCATAGAGTTGATAACCTTTTGAAAATGTAAGGCATATGTAGTGCATGGACAATTAGTTTAAAACCTTTACTTTATTAAACCTATTTTTATATGACCATACACTTGTAATAAACACTCAAGGGAATAAAGCTGTTAGCAAGTAATTAATCTAGTAACAACTAAATCGGTATTTGATTTATTAGATAATCTTGGCAATTTATAAATTAGAATATGATGCTTAGAAAAACTTGACCTCTCTTCTGTCCGTTGGCTTGTAACTATGTTTGCTTCAATCGTAATCCAACTAAATAAAACCAAGGTTTTAGGGTAGTACGGTAGTGTTACACCCCTTTTTAGTAAGTATAGGCTTTGAAAGCATGATTTAGCTTATGCGATGTTATGGAAGTTGCCATGGTGTGCATAGACTCACCATGATTTGCATCAAAAGCTAAATCTTAAGATTCATTACCTTGATTCAACCTTCTATTGAGGATTAAGGTTTGGTATTAAAAAAGAGTTTTCAATATTCTTAGTAAATATATTTGTTTTAGTCTTTATTTGGTGTGGAACACTTCTCCTAATGAGTTGGATTAAGCTCATATGTGTGCATATATACATTTAGGCACAAAGTAATTAGTTCAAGATGAATTATTTACAATGTTACTCATTTATAAATATTGTATTTGATTTATAAATTGGTTTACATGGAAACATAAGTTTGAGTTTTGTAATCTATAATATTTTGTATAATTTCTTATAGTAGTATTGGCTGAGCGAGGCTCATGTGCATGTTATCATCTAATGCTAACCTTAAAAAGCTAGAATTTGCATTGATGAATTACCTACAATCCTATCTAAGGTATACTCTTATCTCTTATTGGGGTGTTACCTGTATTCTAAAGGGATAATTCTCAATTTGATATATAAAGTTTGACGAAAATATCAATTAGGTACTTGAACTTTAAAAAGTTCAACTTCATACCCAGTTGAACTTTTCATACCCCTAAACATTACCGTACTGTTTTATTCTCTCTTGAAGTAATTGACATGTGTTAGACAATAATTGAGTGGGATAATGTTTAGAGGCATGAAAAGTTCAATTCAGTGTGAAATTTGACTTTTTAAAGTTCAAGTACCTAATTGACCTTTTTGTCAATACTGAAGTACTAAATTGGGTATTTTTCCCTAATCGAAACTAGCTTCTAAGTCTTGTTTTTTTTTTCCTATTGTTATCCATAATAATACTATGAGAAGACTTACTTGAACTTGGTCATTGTAGGTGATAGGTATAAATTATCCATGAATTTCACTAGATAATTAAGTACAATTTAGAGCTCATTGATATGTTTTATGCAATAATTAATATTTAATATATACATATATATTGATTTGAGGTGGCAATGAATCATATTGAAGGCATTCAGATTGACTAGAGAAGAATTGAACAAGGTTCGTACAAGCAAATGAAGTTAGGCCAGTAAGAATCACCATCATGACAATGATTTACCAAGTTGAGGAGATCATAAGCTTTTAAGTCTAATATCACGCCCGTGATATTAGGTACTGAAGGAGTTTCGAAGTCCATAAGCTACTAAGGTCATTATCATGGGCATGATTCATGGATTGGATGAGATTAGTAGCTACCAAGGTTAATTTCATAGGTGTGACTCACGAATTTTAGAGGACCATACTCTACTAAGGTCTCTTTCAAGGCCATGAACTTCAATGTGACTTGAAAATGTACTTTCCCAACTTTTTCTTAAACAATGTAATTAATGGGTGTCACAGATGAATAGTCACTTTGATTCACTTGTAACGTTTAGGGAAGTGACTTGGGTATAAAAGACAACAAATCCATTTAGAAAAGAGGGAGGGACACATCATCACATCCTCTCATCCATCCATTGGATCATTTTTCAGGATCATAACATCTTATAGAACCTCTCCCTTCTAGGACGATGGAGAAGTTGTATACGTAGTAAGTGTATGATGCATGTTTACCGATCGTATCAAATTCTAAGATTTATAAAGCCAATGAAATCTACGATCTGAGCTAGGCAAGCATACCTATTCAATGTAGTATAGATTTTAGGGTGTCGTCCCTAGTGATTTAGGAAACAAGTACTAGGATTATCGATTCTCTACTATTTATCCTAAGCTTTGAAGAAAGTTTTATGGGGTGTTGCACCTCATCATTCGGTCATTTGATGTGAAAAAGTTAACAAATTACTTGAATGATTAGATGAACCATCATCATCACCATCGGTGCTATTTAAGAATATTTGTACCATTATTTCATCGTGTGGTGATTATGGTTTTGGCATCATTATATTTCTTACTTTAGTTATTATTCAATGTTTTGTATTATATATCTAAAAGAGAAAAAGGCTCTATTCTTTAGAGATCCCTAAACTTTTGGTTATTCAACGAGAATTAGACTTTGTTATTATTTTCATTTTCATGACGACGTTAAATACTCTCCAAGTTGATCTACCTAAACCTTAAAATTCTTATGATAATGGATTGATTAATGAATCATTCATGCATTACACTGTAGGATCTTAACAATTAAATTAATCACTCCCTCGAGTTAATTAATTCCTAAACCTACATGAGATAGTGGAGATCTTTCCCTCACTAACATCACATAAGATTGCATGAAAGTACATGATGCTATAACAAGAATTGATTTCTTATGCAAGAAATCATAATTCCCCTACGTCTAGGTGAAATATATAATTTCTCTATTCATGAAGATCTATTTAATTGGATGAAACCTCTTTCAATCCAATAAGAATCAAACATGCAATTAATTTTGTGCATAAATTAATCACAAGACAATTAAATCACATGAATAGATACAATGACATAAACATTCATTAATAAAAAATCAATTCAATTAACATGGTTATGACTTCACAAGATTAAGAGTATAAGAATATACTACTCCATAGAATTTACAATAAGAGCATTAGATCTAGAGGAAATAGAGAGAATCATGATAGAAAGAATAAACCTTAATTGATGTCTTAAGATCTTCAATTGATGCTCCAGTAAGTTCTTCATGTTTTCCATCGTAATTTCTCCCTAGGGCTTAGAAAAATGATCCAAAACTTACTAAAGAAAGAAAACAGAGCGATATTTATAGTTTTCTTATAAACCCAAGTTAACATGGGCGTTAGCATGGCCAGGATTGGAGTGGGGCTGAAAACTTTTTTCACCTTGGATGCATTCTGACTTCATCCTTGGCATTCTTCCCTAGCAATGTTGGAGGTGTGGCTAAAAACTTAATCACCTCTGATGCTTCTAACCTCACCCCTGACATTCAGTATGGCCATGCTGAAGGTGAGAATGAAAGAAGAAACTTTGTTCCTTTTGCAAAATTAATCCAAACTTGATTAATTCCCCTTAATTTCTCTTGGATCATCATGAAATCTTCCAAACAAGCTCTTTAAACCTTGAGATGAATTTTTTTTACAAAATAAGTGTCACTTTCTTCGACAAATCATAAAATTACATAACAAACATGTCTAAACAAGCACAAAGATTAAGGGTCTCATGACATTTATCAGTGCTCTATTCATCCAAGTGTTCAGATTCTTAGTTGTTATGTTGAAGAGCTCGAGAGAGTCCATGAATTGTATTGTTCAATTGAAAAGAATCTAAATCTCAATTTAAATTTATTTAAAGGGGTTTTTCTTTTCTATTTTTTTTGTTCCTTGTAATAATGTTTTTGATTTTGTTAGTTATTTGTGTTTACTATCATTGTATCATGTCTGAGTAGAGAAGTAGGACTTGTTCTATCATCTTAGCATGAAATTGGTCTTAAATCTGTCAATTGTCCATTAATTATTTAGATTTATTAAATTAAACTTAACAAATTAAGGGAGTAGTATAAGCATATAAGCCCTGGAAAATTTCAGTAAATAATTCTACGATGAACTTCGAAAATAAACCCTAAAAATCACTCCAAATTAAAACCGAACTTTGAACTAGTCCTGAAATATAAACGAAAGTAAGAATTCATTAGTCTTGAGAAAATCTAAAAATAAAATAAGGACTACAAAAGTCCTTAAGGCCAAAAACCATTACGTAAGATAAACTGCTTACCTAATCTATAATTCATAAAAATCAGGATAAAAATAAAACATAGTAATAATTTGCTAAAAAGCAAGTTAATCTATAACATGACAATTTGAAGGATCAGGAAATCACCAAAGCCCAATTCCATAACTAGGCTTTGGCACGATTAAGAAAACTTTATCTGTCAATAATAAAACATAGACTTTGGAAATTCCCCAAACGACCAGACTAATAATCCTAAGAGACGGAAATCACAATAAATCCCTAACGATCAAATCAAACTCCCAAGAATCATAGAACGAGTTAGAAATTGAAATCTCGTAATCTTAAGAAGGAAGAATTCAAGAAACAAAATAACAAATTAGATAATTCTTAAGTTAACTAATTGTTCATAAAACCTTAAATCGAAGCAAAAATAAATTCGAAAGCAAAACACTATGAAGATCCTTTTTCAAAGCAAATTATAAAAACCAAGATTTCCCTAAAATCATTCCAAAAATCGATATTTGACTCAAACTCAAGAAAATCATATCCGGTAACCATTACTGATATAACCCCGGATATAATGATTCAATTCAAGATTTCCGAAAGCAGTAAGAGATATTAAATACTTATAAAAATAAAATTTAAAATAAATTTCTCAAACTAAATACGTTGTATAAACTGGAAAATCTCAGTTTCCAAATTGGCAAAGGTTTAAACAGGAAAATCATCCGGAATACAATAGTGTAAGTCCGGCAATCTAGCGCCCTAACTCTAGAGGCCAAGAGGTAGTTTAAATATGTAGAATAGCTCGTAGCAATATAAGTTTATTTAAAAACATAAGATTGGTAAATTTTTTACTTATTTTGAACCCGTTCGGATACAGACTTCGAAAAGCGTGTCCCGGGGCTCGAGATATCAAAAATATACCATTAGTACCGTTAGACTCGTAATTCCACGAGATTTCTAAATATACCAGTTATATAATTTTTTGGGTTATAAAAGTTACAGTTATAACCTTTTTATCGTATTTTCATTTCTACCGGTAATTGATTAGTCTTTTGCACTATTCATTTTATTTCATTACACAACTTTATTATTATTATTATTATTATTATTATTATTATTATTATTATTATTATTTACCCTGGGTTTCCTAGTAACCAAGTAAACTTCGAAAACCAGAAAATGAAACCCTAAACCGATTTAATTCAAGCTTTGTGAGAAAGACTTAGAAACCTTAATTCCGGCTTTTCCTCGGTTTCCAAATAAGAAACTTTTATAAGCAAAATTAATTTTGGATATAGTTCTTGATTATATTTCAAACCAAGAAAAGATCAGATTTTGAGAAAATTTAAACTCCGGGTCATCCCGAGACCTATTATAGAAAAGTGCCCCGAAACTAGAATTTCAAAAATTTCTTTATGAATACTCATTTGAATCGAAATAAAAAAAGGATTTCAAAAATATATTTTTCATAATTTTCCGGCTTACGAAAAATACAGTTATAGCCTTTTTATTCGTATTTTCTTACTACCGGAAAATCAAGTTGTCTTATCTACTATTCTTCACTATTCACAAGTACCACCTATACTACCTATTAACACACTCTACAATCTCAACTCTTACCATCACTCAAATCACCCTCTTTTCTAAATACTTTTTGTCCCCTAACTTTCCCTACAAGTTATGACAACTTACACATCAAAGATAAATCAATCAAAACAAAATAAAATCAAACTTTTTCTCCCCCCTCATGAATAGTGACCGGCGAAAATGGCCCCCCTCCATGCTCCAATTTGCAATTTTTCTTTCTCCATTTAACCTAATCTCACTTCATATATATACTACATTTTCTCTCTCTTTACTCATTCTTTCACTTTTCAAATTTTTACAAAGTGGAAAGCTCTCAAAACCTCCCCCATTTCCCCTCCTTGCCGTGAGCTTGTGGCTTCCCCACCCCCCCCCCCCCCCCCCCCCCCCCCCCACACACACACACACACACACACACACAACTCTCCATTTCCTCTTTTCGTCTTCTACTTTACTTCAAGTAAGTAAACTTTTACTCCTTCCACTCATAGATCTTTGTTATGGCTAAGTGATTCTTGGATATTTCAACTAAATGTCCCCATGATCTTTTGGTAGGGATAATGAAATATCAAAACAAGAATACCGAACCATTACAAAGTAGATCTAACCTTTAAAGGAGCTTTCATGACAAAAGCTTTATGTTTATCCATCAAAAAGTATTTTGAACTAAAGATCATTTGTAAAAATATAGTTTTTATGTTTTCAAAACTCATTTAAGCATTTGATATAGTAGATCTATCATTTTACTACTCATAATCATGTAGGCATTTAAGGTTTCATTATTATTTTGTGTTTATGTGCATTAATAGTCTTTAATGCTTTTGTCTTTAGTAAATAACCTTCTTAGTATATAGATCTATGGTTAGATAAGTTAATAAAGTCAAAAAAGGAAAACACTTTTCAAGAAATGGACTTGTGTAAATTCGGATGACTTTGGAAACCTATGATAAAAACACCTTTATCAACTTCTAAACATATATTTTACAAGAGAAATGGAGCCTATAGGTAATAGATAATGTTTAGCAATATTTTTCATGGATCTAAATGTGTTTTACTAAGGAAAATAGTTGAAAACAAGAGATGAAGTCTAAAAGAAATTTAGAGTTAAAAGTCTCAACAACCAAATTCGTAATAATGGATAGATGGCTAGAAAACACTATTTTTCCAACTTCAAAAATGGTATTTTCTTAAATAAATGGAGTCCTTAGGATATAGGTATAATAAACACTTAAAGTTTTAAGTATAGAATACTTTTTCCTAAAGAAATCAACTTGAAAATGGACTTTACTAAATTCGGATTTTTGGAAACCCCCTAGTAAAGGACCCACTTAAAAGTTTATAAATGAAGATTTTATTTAAGAAATAAAGGCCTTAGGATATAACTAATATGAGGGTCAAAATTCTTTAAGCAAAATAGAGTTTTCCTAAAAGAAAATCCTTGTAATATGTAGGTGTGACTAAGTGTAGTAAACTCACTTGTTAAACATTATATGAAATGGTTTTCTAAGAAAAGTTTATGTAAATTCTTTAAACCTAAAGAGCTAAGAACTTAGGCTCATTAGAGTTCATATCATGACATTCATGATAGGGAAAATCATTACCATTGCATTTAGTTTCATTTTACACTTAGGAATCTCAAGTGCATTCATGAAAACCGCATTTTTGGAATCTATGTTACCGCTGTACAGATCTGATCCCTCGTTTCCGAGGCTTAGATATTTTCAAAACTTGATTTAAACTTCATATTTAGAAAGCTCTTCCGAAGTAGATAGAAATCGATATAAAATTTGAGATTCCGAGTTAAAATGACCAAGTTATGGCCGTTTTAAGTTGGAATTCCCGCTTAGGACGCGAATTACGAATTTGATAAGTTCGTATGAAGTCGTTGGATTAGTTTGAGTTGAAATACTTATTAGAGTATTTCTTCCTTTTTAGGTTATCCCGAGTTCGACGATTCCCTACCACCGGATTATTATTACTAGAAGACCGGTGATCCAATGGCCGAGTGAGTTTTCTCCTTGTTTTGTTACCTTGATTGTGCTTGTAGTTAGTTGCATTAGAATTATAGGAACAAGATAAAAATCGATATGAATGGGGATGGGATATATGATGAGACCGTGATGAATGTATGCCAAAGAATACTAAAGCATATTGAAACCACGATTTGATTGGATAACTGCACCGTTCACATTATTCCTGTTGTATGTGTGATATTTGTTGGTCACTCTAAAGAATGTATAAATATTTTTGACCTAAGCAAAAAAATTAAATTGATCATGCATCACATCGGACATATTGCATTTGGTAGCATGCTACTCCTACGCAGGTCGATCGATATGGTCCGTTGTTGCCTCGTTGGATAACGAGCCCGGTGCCAGAGCTCATTCAGGGGTACTAAGGTGCATGTGGATGCATCCTTGGATGAGCCTAGCCGAGTCAAGTGCTAAGAGCCGAGGGCTTGGGGACTAGATGCGATCGTGTAGACTCAATACCATTCCTAACCCAAGATACGGAGGGCGTAAATCCGTTCTGTGTGTGGGTTCCGGTTACCCATGCATAATTGCTTGCTCACGTGCTTGTTCATGCATAGCATATGATTGATTATAACTTGCTTGTCATGGTACGGAATTAAGGGAATTCTCACTAAGCTAGTGTAACTTATACCCCAATAGTTATTTAAATGAGCAGGTTATTCCAAGCATGCTAAGTGGGGACCGAGATGGTTGAAGTCAAGAATGACTTCGGGACTCCGGCAAGATATAAGAATGCTTGAAGTTTTTGGCTAAGCTTTACGATTTGCCTTGTAATAGTTTTATGTAGTGAAGTCTTGGGATAAATGTAATTAAAGTTTGATGAATCATATTTTGAAGTATAGTGTTTTGTATTTGGAGTATAGTGGATAGTATTTCCTTTACATTGTTACTCAATTGTATCAACATAAAATGTATCATTTCGATGTGTCTCCTTTATGTGTTAGACGCCTTGTACATAGTATGGAAGCCTTCGCGTGACTGAGGTGGTCATTCTTAGGCTTTAATATTGTGTACAGTGGACTGCCACGTTTAGAGTACCCTTCGAGGCGTGACAGTTTAGCATGCAACACATTTCTTGACTAAATTTCAATAGAAAACATCAAGAGATGGTTCCATTGAATAGATTTGATTTACTGAATGAGTTGCACATAATAATGGAGATATTATGGTGAGGCTTTTTGCATTTCTTAATGGGAACTTGATAATAACTAGACTTAAAGAAATTTTATTTGGCTCTTAACTTGGAAGAGATTCTGGTGGACTCAATTAAAATTAGATTTGGATGATTCTAAGAAGAACATTCATATACTAAATCAATTCTTGCAGGTAACTAATTGTTAGAACACCCAATATTGTTAGATCATGTTAAGGAGATAAGCAAGTTAATTACTGAATCTTGTATGTATTGTGTTGTATTCATTTGTGTCAATTAAAGTAATCATTAGTAATTTAGGAATAATAACTCATAACCAATTTATAAATCAATTAGCTAGGTAATAGGAAGATTAGAGAGTACTAGTGTTTGTAAAGTTCCTTGTGGAGACGACCTCATACTCTATGCTATGCTATAAAATGATAGATGCACTTGCCTATACAAACAAGTTGGGAGTAGAACTATAGGATTATAAATTATTAAAACTCGATGGCCTGTAAAAGAGGCCATCGGTAGGATCTTCCTAAGTATTCTTAAGGTTTCTTACTTCTATATGGCTATTGTTGAGTAATCTTGAATAGCCAATGCTATGAGCAAATAACTTAAAGTATATAATTGTTGTGTAAAAGAGATGAAGACTCGAATACCGTCATGGCTAACAAATAAGCCTTAAATTTAACATAGTATTCAAAAACTTTTAGGCAGAATAAACATAAAGAGAGCAATTTTATTTGTTAGCAAAAATATTGAGAATCGATAGCAATGCTTGTCAAACATCATTGACAATTATACGTCTAGTCCCAAAAATATGAAGGATTTGAACCATGACTTCTTTGGTAAAGTGATATGTATAAGAAAAAATAAGAAATTTTAAGAGAATACCAAGAGTTGTCTCATAAAAATAGCTTCATTTTGAAACTAAATAAAAGAGCAATTTTCGTTTTTTATGCTAAAGTACTTTTCACATATTTTAAATCTGGTTATTATAAAAGAATTGAGTCCTCTTGGAACTCCATGTTCCATAATAAAACACAATAATACAAATATTAGACAACTCAATTTAGAACTAGTCATGCTCAATATTAAAGTTTTAGCAGCTCATGCATTGAAAGGAGGCTTGCCCAAAATCGCCTACCAAGGGCCGTAGGTATTCTATTAGGATTTCAAACTAATTATCTATGTTTCATATTTTTAACCCAAAACTAATCACCTAAAGTTTCAATTAGTTATGTATCCACTCTATTTTGACAAGTTCAATATATACTATCCATTGGAAAAACAGATAGATAAGCTATAGCGATACCCTCTAATGAGAGTGTTCCAAATAGGATTGTAAGACAACTGCAGTGCCACTTTCTTATATTACACACTCTCAATGGAGGATGGCGCCAAGAAATAGGCCTATATAGCTTTTACTCTTTTCATTGTAACCATCAATTGTTACAATTCCTAGTAAATTTTCACTTATAGGTTATCTATACTCCTTATTTATGTTTTAGAATTTACTTCATGACTTGGAATCAATCAAAACAAGGTTTGAACTCCTAAATTTAGTTTTAGCAATTTAGATAAACTATTGGTACTAACATCTTTGATAGACATATAGCAATTTGAAAGAGTGGTGACACTTAAAATTTCATATTAATTTCTCGTAGACATCATCTAGACATGTGTAAATGTCACTTTAATCTTATTAATATCTCTTGATCAATTTTAATTTACATGCTTCTTAGGTTTGGTCGTGTACACCTTTAGGAAAGATTTTGACAATTTGACATTTGTAGCATATTATATTACTACAACAGGTAGTTTAACTACTTAATAAGTGTTTGCTACTCGAAAACCTGACATGCATGAATAATTTCAACAAAGTTCAGCGAAGTAAGATGGGGTTCATCAAGATTAACCTTCTATCAGAAAGAAATTGGCCATCATTTTATCTTGAGACTAAGAATCACATTTTGATAAGTTAAAGAAGATCATAAGATGATACGCATTTAGAAAAAAACGAGTAAGGATGGGATCTCACCTTGATGGTGTTATAAAGTGCATGTTATTCATAAAATTTCTTTGCGCTCTCTCAGCACTTGATGAAAACTCAAATCAATAGCATCAACATCCCATCATTAACTTAAGATCCATGCTACCTAAACACCACTCCATATTACAATTTGTCCAAGTACCTATTTTGCACATCATCAAATATTTCAAATCACTAAGGATCATCTAATAAACATAAGAAAACATCATAGTGCATCCTAATCCCCTAAAAGATCCCATGTCGAGGTTCATTCTTATATCAACACTTTAAATCTTTAATGTATTAATCTCATCATATTCATCAATATTTAATGACATAGATGATTAAGTACAAATACAATAATTTCATTACATTAACATCCAAATATACAAATATACACAGTGTGCCATACTTAAGTCCAGGCACACCATTAATTCTCTCGTCAAACCAACATAAGGCTACTTGTAACCAATTAAATTCATGACCATACAAATGAATATCAACCACCACTAAATTAATTTGAGACTTAAGAAGCCTACCTTGAAAAGAAGTTTTAACAATACTTTAACCTCTAACTAGTCTTCAATAAGTCTTTATTCCTCCAATTAAGAACTTGCATTATACATTATAATAACTTCTAATTTAGATATGTCAAATTATGAATCCATTAATTTTGCTATACATTTTCAAATTTAGCTCAAAGTTAAGAGGAACTTGTTATAATTGCGCACAATGTGAGAAGACACATTTATGTATTTATAAATATCATTAAGAAAGGACAAGTATTTATTGTATATGTACAATTTTCTATTCATATAGATATATTACAATAGAGCCCTAAAGATGATTAGAGGATGTTTGTATTAATGATGCATATTTATTAATGATAACCATGACATCATATCATCAAAAACTGTCTTTAGCCGGATTAGGATCTAGAGGGGACATAGATATTGAGGCTAGCATGTCATATAGCATAGGTCATTTTTTATTGAACTGATGAAAAGATATTCAAAGTATACAGAGGGCAACCAATGTTATTCTAGTATAATGGACACAACCTGTTAATGATGAATACGATTTGTTTAGTGCGATCAATCCCTTCTCTATTTAAACAAACACAAATAATCACTAAACCTGAGACTTTGATATATCTTATGTGTAGAATGTCGCACTTTGATGTCATTAAATAGGGTCACAATATAGATTGTAATTCATTTAGTTATTGGGTACGATACAAAATATAGAGAGGATAGTGATGAGTTGAGATAGAAGTCATCATTCTCTTGGATTAAAGAAATAATACCTATGAGCCCCTAGGTTAAGATAAGAGTGGCTCATAGCTTGTGGCCATGATAAGTTTTAATGAGTCTAATTTATTTCGAGAATCAAATAAAATAATTAAACCTTTGATGGCATTACATGAAATGGTATAATAGAAATATCTTGATGAAGAGATTTAATTACATAGTATTCCGTTTATGGTGGTTTATGTTTCATAACCTTTCTATCACATTGGGTGGCCAATAATCGTTGCAAGACATTACCTTAGTTTGTTTCTAAATAGACACTTCTTTGTGTGTAGAAACCTAAAGGGTTGTAGACAATAGCAAAGTTAAAGAAACAAAATGTTTGACTTGAAAATTTTAATAAATACTAAAATTATGTTCATCTTTCGAAATTAGAATTAATTATTTATTCCGAGATAATGAAATAATTATTATAAGATTAGAAACAATATAAATTAGTTATAAATTTGCTATAATTGTAGAATGCATTAAAGATAAGATAAGGAAAAGTAAATTTTGATTCACCAACTATGTAATGGATTATGGGTATGTTTTAATAGTCTATTTTTCATCTGTATCTATATCTGTATCAAAATGATATCTGTAAATGTATCTAGTTTATATTTATATTTTATCTATATTTGATCTTTTTATAAGAGTTGTCAACTTTTTTTAATCTATCTTTATTTTTTTATACACAATTTGTTAGAAAAAAAGTTTGAAAAAAGTATTTGTATCTATAGAAAAAAAAAAAAAGCTAACTAAATAGACCCAATGTAGAGTAATCGACTATTGAATGCTCATTCTAGTAAGATCCATTGTTATTATTATATATATATATATATATATATATATATTCCATATATAAAAGGAAGTTTTTTTTTTTTTTTATAGATGAGGAGTTACTTTTCTATGCTGTTAACTATGGCAAAAAGGAAAATAGTAAGTTATATATATAATTGTATGAGTTCCGATTTTAGATAAGAGAAGGCGTTACTTTACCTTCTAGCTTGGGATAGAAATCCCTCATCTTCACTTGCAAAAAATTTACTGTTTAATGCTTGTAATGCCTATATTTTAATTTTGTCAATAAATTCTGTAGATACTGGGCTCTTCCCGGTAATGGTCACGGACGTATCACACGAATCTTACACTCGACACATGATTTCAAAGTATTGTTGAGGAGATGACACTTAATGACGGGATGACTTGGAGAGAATGACAGAGAGGAGGAACATACAGTTTTAATGTCTCGAATACACAAGTGACAGGTAAAGAGTTTGAGTAAACCTTGTGTGTCAACCTTATAATTCTTGAGTAGTTCATATAGAAATCGCTTAAGTTGTCTTACTTGATCTTTAAAAGAAAAGGTTCCTTTATAGAATGTTGTTTGTCTTCTATCTTCAAAAGTTGGAAATGAGGAGAAGTGACTGAGTATTTATAGACACTTGGCATGAATGGTAATTGTCAAATCATCTTAATGATTGATGAATGGGATGGAGCAAGCTCAATTCATGGCTATCCTGAATGAGCTCTTTATGGACTAAGACCAATAATTATCTCCTATGTGCATGAGCATGCCTAATAAAGGTTGGATATGACAAACTGGTCCAATGATCTCTCTTTCCAGCTCACTAAGCCAAATCTCCCCAAGTCATCCTAATAACAGAAACCAGATTTGTTGAGCCATATCACATAACTCACAAGTCAAGCTCAAATAAATAAATAATAATATCTATATTTTAAATCCATTTACAAACTCTCACGATTGTAAAATCTATGAATCTTCTCATTTCGCGGAAATTAAAGAAAAGAAAAATGAAAAAAGTTTAACTTAGAGGGATTTAATTGAAAAAGAAAAAGAAGTAGATAAAATGTACATATTAATGGTTAAATGGTGTATTTTATTTTATTTTAGGTAAAAAGGAGGACATGGAGTAAAAAGAGTTAAAAGAAGAAAGAAGATTTTTATTTGGACCAGATTGCCCAACAACAAATCCAATTGAAGGCATGGTGGAGATTTACCTCCACATCTCATCATGTATTGTTGAAAACTACTGTTGGTGGGCTCAAAACTACGGGTAGGGATACAATCGGGGCAGGTTTGGGATGGGTCTTTTGAAACCCAAACTCGAACCCGGCTCGATTCTTTAATGGGATGTCCCAAAACCCGAGAAAAACCTTATCAATTTTCTTTTATCATTCCAAAAACCCGACCTGTTAGGGTTTTAAGGAACCCATAACCCAACCCGATTCTAAGATTTTCAAACTTTTTTCTTATAAAAAAAAAAAGCAAAAGAATGAGTTTTGTTTTAAGTTATTAATGATGCAAACACTTATATTGAAATAATGAATTTTAGACAGTGATATCATATAAAAGGATGCAAACACTTTATTTGTACTTACTTTCATATACATAGAATATAAATGAGATCATTGTCTTAATCCCTTAATTTTTTTAATTTTTTTTATATCTAAATTTATGCGTGGTGGGGTTTTCCTAATGTGTTACATATAAACTCAAAATCCGATACGATAACTTATCGGGTTTTTTCTTTTTAAATCTCAAAACCTTCCCTGAAACCTTATATGATTTGATCCTATAAGGTTTTAGCGGATCGGACAAGTTAAGTATCATGTAACGACTTGCCACGCTTGCATCCCTAACTATGGCAAATTATAAAATTATTATTCGAACAAAGTAACTTCTATTATATTTTGGTAGTTTATAGGATTATGATTAATTTATTTTTGGATTATAGGAGATAAGTTTGTTGTACTATGATAACTTGACTTAAGCCAATAACAACCCCCCAAAACTATCAATGTTGTTATCGTGGAATCTCTCCCCTCATAACAGAAAGCGAATTCGGATGTTTTAATACGTAGAAGGATTTATATCGTGACACATCTCCTCTCATAAGCGAAGGCGAATTCGGGTATTTTAATAAGTAGAAGAAGGATTTATATGATGTCGTATTCGCGAATCATGCACATGTAAAATTCATTTTTTTATATTGGTTTTTGTTTATTTATTTTTAAGGGGTGGGTAAGTCGGCTGATTTTAATTGAGATATGGCATAATAAATTGGCATGCACATGTAACCATGTGGGACTCTGTCATGGTCAAGACAAGAGTTTGTTTTGACTTAAATATTCATGGTCGGCTGGGGCTGCGGCTGGGGCTGGCTCCGTTCGTGCTAGCTTTCATTTGCTCGGCTTCTTCGTTGTTTCACGGTTCAACTCGACATGATCTAGTTCTTTCTTTTATTTTTTATTTTTTATTTTTTTTTGGCCAACGACATAATCTAATTATATACCACTCAGTTTTGGGTGGAACTTTACATGAGCTCGACTATCCTCGCCTTTTTGGCATCATATTAGACTGATATTTGAGGTAAATACATTAAAGATTATAACATTTTATAGGTAAATTTAAATGATACTATGGATCTTTTAGTCAATCATCTAATCATGGAATTTCCTATAAAGAGAGCTTTTATAGTCTCATTCATGAGATGGTCCAATTAATCATATAACCTTTAAAATAAATATAATAATTGAAATATTGACTATTTTAATGATTTGATCAAGATTGGATATGGTGTGAGCCATTGGATGATGACGGGACTGATCCAATCAAAATTAATAACGAAATCATAGAATTTTCTCTAAATAAGTATATTTTTTTCAATTACTAGTATTATTAGATTCAAATTGATCAATCCAATTCAATTCAATTGAACCTTACCTCTCTTTGAAAACACAATAGTTCAATTATGATTCTCTAGTTCAAGCTAAGTTTTATCCATAAGCTCTCAATCCTCTATTATGTCCGCATAGAACCCCGGACTGGATCATAATAATATTGCAAAAGGAGAATCAAGAAAGCCATAATTCATTCTATTGGGTTACAACAGCCTCGTTATATAATAACATTTTAAATGGGCAATAAATGATCAACTTAATGGTTTATGGTCCAAAATGTATCATCCGTTCTATTACTCCCGTATATGCTTTTTTCCTTTCCTTTCTTTTTTTTTTTTCAATTTTCTCTTTTTCCCATGTCGACTCTGGTACATGCTTTGAATATGTAATAATATTCACGTTTTTTATTATTGCCGTATGAAAAAGGTGCTTCCAAATAATTTTTTAAACAAAATCATAATAACATTACTTATACGAGAATTACTCGTTTAAAATGTTATAATCCATCCGAATATGTACCTGATACGGCCGTATGCTATTGACTCTAATCTTTACAATTTTATGGCATTGGATATGGTGGACTTCTAGAAGTAAGAGGGTAAAATAGCTGGTGAATAAGTGTTTAGATAGTACTAACACGATATTTACATAGTATATATAATATTATTATCATTTGTCGAAGTAATGTTGTTTTCTACTAATAACCTTATAATTTAGTGATATCATTCAAGATTTCAATAAAAAGTATCAAATTCAAATCACCATTCCCCATTAAAAAAAAAAAAAAAAGTAATGTCTGTCGACCATTCATTTGAATATATGCCGTACGTATTAGTACTTATAAAAACTTTTTCCTTTTCGGTGCTCAATCCTAAATTGGTACAAGTTTTCAAAATTTTGAGCCACTGTAATACCTTAAAACCACTCAGTTGTACCCGTCAAACCTATAAAGTATCTTATGGAATTTATAGTTCTGTTGCATTTTGACAATATTAAAAATTTCATGTAATATTTGATGATAGGAACTTCTTAATGTTTCGATGATAGTTCTTTTTTTTTTTTTTTTTTTGGCCGAAGTTTCCATGTGATAGTTCAAAAGAGTAAATATCACACAAAATTTAGTAAACACTTATAAGTGTACACTTTTATACCTTAATAAAAGGTAATTTTTAACATTATTTTATTTTATTTTTCTATATACACTTTGTAAATGGACTTATTATTATTATTATTATTATTTAGGCTTCACTGTAAGCTCATGATAGGGTCTACGAGTTTGATTTAATTTATTAGGATAACTTAGAGAGATTTGACTTGGTGGGCTTAGAATAGGTATCATTGGACCAATTCGTTGCATCCAATGTCTCTCGAAGAGGTTTCTACACACGGTAAGATGGCTATTAACCTAGTAAGCTCATTCAAGATAACCATGAAACAAGCTTACTTATCTTATTCATCAATCACTGAGATTATTGACGGTTGTCATCTATTCCAAGTGTCTATAAATATTCAATATTCCACCTCATTTCAAACACTTACAAAGAGAAAAGATAAACAACATTCCATAGAATAAGATTTGATCAAAAGGATCATATAGACAACTCAAGTGATTACCACTTTAATTGCTTAAGAACTATAAAGTTAACACGAGATCTACTCAAACTTTCTTGCCTAATATTTGTACATTTGAGATACTAAAATTGTCCGTTTCTCCTTAATCTTTGAAGTCATGTGCCATTTCTTGATCGATCTTTGAAGTCATTGTAAGATATGAATCCAGATAACACATGTGTGCGGAATGACCAATGATTTATGGTTATTTAGCCTTCCATTACAATATATGTCTTTATTTAAACTATTTATCTATATTTTTTCTTTTATTTTTTAGTAGAGTTGACAATTTAAAGAAGTAGGAATATAATATTTTTTTCTCATTCGTTATTATAATTTAATAATTTTATAGAATGAGCATAGAAGATCTTGGAAGTCGTTCCTTGTATACCTTAATGACAAGTACCATGGAAAATAGAATAGTATAAAGGCGTCGTATTTGTCTTACCCTTTGATTGTTATGAAATTTGCATTTAGAATTTATTGTAGCATCTTCAATACCTATTCAAAACTTATTTGATCAAATAGTAATTACAAAGTATAAGGAATAATAAGATACACACTCATTTGTTATTAAAAACTATTACGGCTTTGACTATAATAGTGATTCCATAAGCAATCTTTATCACAAAAAAACATTGAATTGCCATCTATTACTAAAAAATATGAATGACAATTCGATGATAAAATACGTTTTGTTTTTTTACAAAATATCCTTATTTTAATTAAACATTTACAAATGAAAATTCTATTACACTCTATCCCATTCCTTAGAAATAATGGTTCTATTATAGTCTTATCCAGCGAAGTGCACAAATAACATATGTACCCGAGTACAATTACTATATGAAAAAGTCAAAGGAGCTAGATCATCAAATTAATGGTTCGTTTGGATTGTTTGAGTTTTATTTATATTGTCTCTATATTAGATCTGCATCTGTAACTTATCTGTATCATATATGTAGTGTATTTTAGTTTGTTTATGAGTAAAATTGTCAGTTTTTCATTGGTATCTATTTTTTGAAAAACATTTGTTTCAAAACCATAAAAATATGATGTCAAAATGACCAGAATATGATGAAACAAACAGACCTAATTAAGCAAAAATTACAAGTAAATCAAATGTGAAAGATAAAGTCAAAATTACTTTTAGTAAGTATTTGGAGAACTCAACCCACCAAAGTGCAAATATAGAAACATATCTTCCGTACCTATTGAATTTATTTTAACTTCATGCAAATAGTAAAATTTTATTGTATTTGCGTATGGTTCGTTGGTTTTATATTGGTTTCATATTTGTTTTAATTAGACTATTTGTCAAAAACAAATTGATAAAAAATAGATATTTTTGCTCATAAACAAACCTTACATATCTTATACATATAAGATACATACCTCCAAACTGACCCTAGTGAGTATTGTACTTGGGTTATAGTTACTTGTGAGTCCTCCTTTTCATATGCATACTCACAATTCCATATGAAATGCAAAATCCAATCTCATATGTTTTATTGAAAGATTAGTATTCTAGGGTGAAACACATGTTTATAAACTTTAAAAAAGTTATTTAAATATAAATTATATTATTTTAATTACAAAATTATTGTGAAATGCGATTGTTGATTTAATACAATAATGGCATATACAAGATGCAATTCAACAAATTACAAGTTTTTAAATCTCAATGAATCGCATGTAGAAAGTGCTATTCATGCTCGTACAGTTATATATGAGTCACATCTATTAGATGAGATTCATGTGTTTGTACATGAGTAGTATGTATTACATGTGATTCGTGTTTGTACATGAGACGCAATTTTTGTGTTGATACTTTAATAATTATTTTTTATAATTTGTATTTATATAAGTTTTATTTGGAAAATTTGATAATCGTGCAATTTCGTCGTACTCATATCATTCAAATATAACAATTTTAATGTGAGTCACTTTTCCATACCGTTAAATTAGACAAAAAATTCCATAGCAATGTGAAACTTGAAAGCACGTGTAACTTGAATATTCAATAGGGAATTTAATAAATAAACGTTTGATTAAATATGACATACTATTATTCTGTATTTATTGTATAAATTTAAAATCTTCATACACACACATATATATATATATATATATTGATATATCGGATCAATACTAAAATAGTTCATGTCCTCCCTATCCTCTACCTGGTTGCAACTTACCCAAGCAAATTACCTATTCTCTCTCTCTTTTCTTTACAAGAATTTCCCCACGTTAGGTGGTTTTACCCTTTGGATCTCCCCTCGACTGGTAAAAAAATAAAAATAAAAAGAAGAAGTATAAAGGGACTTTCCATCCATTTTATTTTAATGCTAAGCATAAAAGTTCGGGGTCGGATAGCTCCTTTCATCTCCGTAATCCGTATGGACATATTTTTTGTAAATTTCCAAAGGATATTAATATTTTTTAAACTTTAATAAATTGTGAGTATAAACTATTTTTATTTTAAAATAATAATTGCATTGAGGTCGAAGTTTAAAAGATGTCAATATACATTTTAATAAAGATCGAGAGACTCCTTGTGCATTAAATCAAAGTTTAATCAATTATATGCAACATCGAGAAATTATTTACTTTTTATTAAAATTTAAAAGATTATTTACATTCTTTAAAGTTTAGAAATACATCTATAGGATGATACTAATTTAAAAAATCGTTTAGATTTTTCTCAAAAATTAAAAAGCCGAGTTTGGCGACGTCGGCTACTTTGTTAGAGCAGAGCCGAGCCAAGTGAAGCCCATACACTTCGACTCCCACATGCATGCATACTTCCCTTCCAATACGTCCGTATATGATATTGGAATTAATTACCTGTCTCCTAGATTCCACTATATAAGAACTTCCTCGATGCATGTCTTTCCCTAACTACCAACTCATAAACGCAGGAGACCACCACATAGGGAGGAACACCAAAACCCAGGAGGAACCATGGGAACAGACCAAAAACTGTCACCACCCAATGCATCCCTCGTCTAAGGAACAACAACAGCTCCTGCACCACCAATAAGAGCCAACGCCTCACCCACGTATCCCTCCTCGAGCGATTCCGAGAGGCGGTTTTTCGGTTGATCATGTTGTCTGCCCTCTCCAAGGCAAACAATAATAATAATCACCAAACATCTTCCTCACACGTTAAAAGTTTTTCAGCCCCATCATCATCATCAGCTTCTTCTTATTCTTATTACGGCCCTGCAGATGCACATCATAGCGAAGCAGTTAAGGATTGTATTGAATTTATAAAGAAGAACTCCTCCAGTCTTGAAGACAACTGTGGGTGTGTCAATGGTGATGATTCTTCTCTTCTTCTTCTTCTACCATGGATGTAGCAGCTGAAGTAGTGTTGCCTGTGCCAGTTATGTGATTCTGGTCATCAGCTGGAAAATTGAAGTTGTTAGTTATCACCACTTTTTTACCTTTGTTTTTTTTTTTTAATTGTATGGCTTCTTATATAAAAGACATGGTTACCAGGGCAGAGAGGGAGAGAGATGCGACCATGGAGTGTGTAATTTGCAGTTGTACATGATGATAATGAAAATTAGAATAATTTTTCTGTTCTTTTCTTTCCTTTTCATTTGTAGTACAAGGGTTGATGATCTTCTATAATTTCGACCGCATGCGTACCATATACTAGATAATTGTGCAATTTTTCTAGTGTATCATTTTTAATATTTGTCATAGGATTATATTTAAGATTATATGATATCTATGAAAAAGAGAAACGAAGTAGCGAGATCCACATATCGATCCATATGGTAGGATTGAAAACCTTTTTCTCTTTTCTTTAAGAGGGGATTGAGATGTTACAATTTAAATGAATTAAGTCGATTCATAAATTATTCGAACTCATCTTGAGTTTGATTTGAACATAGTTAAGCCGAGTTTAAACTTAAGGTCGAACTATTCAAATAATTTATCAAGTTGAGTTCAAACTTCATAATATTTAGCTCCATTTACTTGCAAACTTAATCTTACAAACTTAATAGATCTAATTAAGTGCAATCTAATCGAGATTGAGTTGAATATAAATAATAACCGAGTTCAAATCCAATTTAGAAATTAATATTATTCTAATTATAACTAAATATAATTTTTAATAAATCAAACTTAAACGAGTAAAATTAAATTGAGAACTTTAATCTGTATAGTACTATTTCGACTCAATCTTAAACTTAAAATTTTAAGTTCTATCAACTTTGAATTGAGCTTATTTTTGAAATTTCGAGCTATTTTAAGTTCGGATTCAATTTTACAGCGTATGGCTTCATAAGTTTATAACTAAAGTATTATTGTTCTATTGCACAAATCGGGTTAGCAATTAGAAAGGGATTCAAAGAGTTGTGCCATGGTTCACAAATTGCCAGATAAAACTTGTAGAACATGTGTGTAGACCTGCTTGTTGCTTGCTTGTGGAAAATACATTTCCTTTTTTCAATAGTAGAAACCATATTTCCTATTCATTCATTAACATTTTTTTTTAATTATTAATCACTACTAGTATTATTTATCTATTGTTGTCGTCTTCAAAGCTTTTTATTGTTAAAAACCCCTATTTGGCTAGCATTGGAACCTCTTAAGGGACCTAAGGGTCTTGGAAGGGGTCACTCAAAAATAAAAATTAATTTGTACGCACATTACAAGCTTAAGATCCTTTGACTTACAGTATGAGGCATAGGTTCAAATCCTATCAAATTATTTCATTTGTTTTATTTTTTTCTTAGTAACCACTAATAATAATTTTGTCATTCAATATAAATTATAGTTAACTAAAGAAATTCTTTTTAAATGCAAATTTATTGGTAATACACCGCATATAGTAATTAAATTATTAATACAATAAAGTTTTGTTTTATTGTATAAAGAATTAAGATATATTAATAATGATTTGAATTGACGTACTAGACTTTTTACAATTAGTATAAATATGGATCATTAAATGACTAATTACCTAACTACTTATAATAAAAATATTTTTTATATGATTTATAATGAATAAAATGGAGGGAAAGTCAATTGTTCATGCCATGTTGCTTTTTTCTCTATTTGTAACTTTTCATTTAACACCTTTTATGGTCTGCTAACAAAAACTTCATATGTTACATGTGCTAATTTTAGATTTTAAAAAAATGAGAAATAACTCTCGTAAACTATAAAGTCAATGTAGATATATCCCTAAATTTTCAAATTTTACACATATAAACCTTTAGATTTAATAATTTGGCAACACAATCGACATTTCTATATATATATATACATATACATATATATATATATATAAATCTTGCCTTTTTTAGATTTTTTTTATAAGCTAAAAACAATTTTTTACAAGAACAAATGGCCTATATTATTCATGGTAGATTAGCAAATTCTTGAACTTAAATTGAATTTCAACCAACATAGACAAAAAAAATTCTATGGTTCCATAATGGTTATGACAAAACGAGTCCTATTACGTTATTAAATGACTAATATCTACCTTGATAATAATCGAAACCAAAAGTTCCCACAGACATATTGCCAACAAATTTATAATTCGCCAATAATTGCTCAAGCTTGAAGGCCCAAATAACTCAACAACTTTTTTTTGTCACAATAGAGCCAATTGATCCAAAACTTCATATGGCAGCTGGTGTAAATTAAAAAAGAGCAAAGAAAACCCTCACATGTGGCTATCAATGGAATTCAAGTTACCAAAATTTGAGAAGTGTATCCATATTTTATGCCTAATTGCTCCATATATAATTCCTCTTATTGCGTTTTTCAAATGAACGAATGCATTAAAGTTAAAGTTTAGAAAGATATTAAAAAACATTTTGATATGTTGTATGCGCATTTTCACAAAAATATTATTATTTTCCAATTTACTAATAAAATTTTAAAGTTATGAGAAATTTCTAAACCAAAATTAAAGTTTATAAATATAAGTTATTTACATTTTTTCCCTTAATTTTTTTATAAACCGATGTTAGACTTCAATTAATATATATATATAATATCCGAATAAAGGGAAAGATAAAGAAGAAAGGTAAGTGCTTTAATTTTTTTTTTTCCTCAAGAGAAGAGAACCCTTAATTAATTTTTAAAAATAAATTTGAAATTTTTTTTCGATAAAAAAATAAGGTGAGTGCACTATGCAAGATGCATTGTAACCGAAACAATAATATCTTATGGATAATTTTAATATTGCTTTAATAAGTTAAGCTCCACCTTTTTCATGCATGTTTTGCATCAGTCCTCCGTTGATATTATTAGTAATATTTAACATGCACAACTTTAATTATACTAATAAATATTAAAAGTTTGAAAGGAAAAACTATATATATCTGTATATAAATAAAAGACGCTTTTGTGTTCGAGTGGTAACTCAGAAGAATTTACTTCTTTCGAGTGTCAGTGTTGGGTTGAGCCATTAAGGGGTCTCGTGTACCCTTTGATTTGACAAGTAACCATTGAATTGTCATCGTGATGTCTGCAGTGCTTTTGTTTTTCTGGACAAGACTTCCATTGTTTGCCTGCTTGTTGGTTTCATTGACGAATATGAGTATTTAATTGGAAAAATTGGAAATTAAACAGTATAAAATGACAAAGATTTTCAACATAAAATATTAAAAGGCGTTAATATCAAGAACAACACCTAAAATTTAATAAAATATACAATTAAAATCCTATACTTTAAAATTGAGTAATTTAGTACTTGAATTTTAATATTAATCAATTTAATATTTAAAAAAATTTTCATGTACGTCAATAATATCTCTATCAAGTTTCTTGATTACTAAATCGATCAATTTCAAAGTTTTCTTGTACTAAATTGATCAACTTTAAAGTTCAAGTATTATCGATCAGTTATAAAGTTCAACCACCTAATTATATATTTTATTAAAATTTAGATACTATTTGTGATATTATCCCAATTTAAAACGACTATGTTTGGCATTTCATAATCGTATTGCAATCAAGTGACAATTTTATCTTTTAAGTATTGTATTTGATACAAATAATTTCATTGACCTCCAAAAGTTTAATTGCATGGAAATATAAGCAATATCAAGTTTAGATAAGAATTAAAAATTTAATCAAAGTTTAGGCATCAAATCTGTCATTAATAATCTTTGATTCTATTTTCTTCCAATTATATGGATGATTAATAAAAGTGATCCTAATTTCTGTTAGGGTTAATGTCACAAATGATGTCTGAATTTTGAAAAAAATATATAATTAGGTACTTGAAGTTTGAAATTGATTGATTAATACCTAAACTTTAAAATTAATAAATTAAGTACCTAAATAACTTTTCGTACACGCTAATATTACTTCCATCAAGTTCTTTTAGGTACTAATTTAATCAATTTAAAGTTTTTCAAATATCAAATTGGTCAATTTTAAAGTTTAAGTATTAAATTAATAATTTTCAAAGTTTAGGTGTCTAATTATATATTTTGTAAAAATTTAGGTATTATTTATGATATTATTGCTTTCTTTTACTTACAGATCCCTAGATGATATGAGTAGGAAGCAATTGAAGGTACAAAAAGAAGAACGGCAACATGATATACTATTAATGTCACTTACCTAACAATTATTTTAGTATTTTTAAATAGAGATTTTCATGCATGTATACATATAGGTTTGCTTGCCGTAATGTTGTATCCTTACAATTTGCTCTAATAATGTAAAAATTCAATAGATATATATATATATATATATATATAAAAGGCAAGAAAATCAGGAAATATTTAGCAATATGTAAGGTTCTGATCCTAGACGATATGGTAGCCTATCACATCAACATGCCCACGAACAAGGCACATAAGCCTCTAACCATCTGCAGTACTCAATCCTTGCGTTCATGTTATGAATTGGCACCCAAAAAAGAAGGTACCAGTTAAGGATAAGCATATGGCACGAAGGGCATCCTAATCTGCTGGTATCAAACACACCCAATGCCTAAACTGCCCATATTTAACACGAGTACATAGTTTAGCATAAGCATAATTAAATGCACCAGCAATCATTCGCTTTTCCATTTACTCTTGTTTAATCACACTTATTATATAAAATCCATTTTCTTTTGATTTTTTGACATACCTTTAACGTATACTAGTCAATTAGAAGCCTTATACCCTATACCTTGAGGAGGTAATAAAAGGCTTGAAGTAACTACTTCTATGACTACCACCAACAACTAGTCCAAAATTAACATATTTTATATGGGTCTTAATATCAAAACCATAATGTTATAATCCTTTCTGTCAAATTCCTAGCCCATTTAACTGCCTATAATTTGTAAATCCATGATCAACACGACATGAGGAGTAAACATTGTACTCCCACTAGCCACTTCATCTTAATTTGGAAACCCACTTAAAACCGCCATGACCGATTAATCTATAACCTTATATCGTTCTCTACATCAAGAAGAGTTCACCTATGTGTAAACATAACTAATTCACTTTACCTTGTAGGCCATGTCATCTTAAATAGCAAAACTTGGTCCATGACCAACAAATTTATCCCATATTAAGAGCAAACATTCTATTCACAACACTTACAATACATCGAACATGCTTTATATAGTTTAAGCTAAATGGTTCCAAATTAAGGTACATAAGCAAATAAATGAATACTAATTGCAAGCACCAACAAGCTTACATAAGGGCATTAACCACTCAGAAAAAGCACTCTATCTAATAATTAATATCATACTTAATCACATATAATGAATTTTTAAAAATATTGAGAAAACTACACTAAGAATAGGGGATTGGGTTGTTGACTTAAAATGAGGTTCACTTGATTTAATTTCTCAGAAGGTCTAGCTTGATATATAGCCCAATTTTATGGATTGAAGTTGGAATTCATTTGATTGAACTAAGGTAGAGAGGTAAGGCTTAGGTTTAATCAAGTTAGATTGTACTTTTGTTGATTGGATGTCGCAACTTTATATATTTCCTTATTTTACCTAATTTGGTTAGTTAAATCAATATTCACTTCACTAAGTAATGGGTTTTCCATATTTTTATTACAAGTTTTTAATTTTGAAACTCCCCTAACTAACTTCTCAATTGTTTGATAATTGGATTGGATTGGATTTATTTCATTCCATCCTAAACCTCTTTACCTTAGATTATTCACTTGGACATATAGATTAATCAAAACTCTTGAAAGTAACTCTTACATATTTCACTTTTATTTATAAAAAGCCCATTCTTTCCTCAAAACGGGGTTCAAGAAGACAATATTTCATATGCTTTCGAGATAACTTAAGGTTTCTCTTACCTTTTCTTAGTTTAGACTCTCATTAATGCCTTTACTTATATATTGGTTTTCGACTTTGCTTGGTTACAAATCCAAATTATGGCTAATTTCTTGAACCCATACCAATGCATAGTTGCAATGTTAGAATGGGTCTTCTTTGTTTGTAATAAAGAGCTCAAAAGAACTCTCCTCCTTCCTTTTCATGGTAACCTAGCGACCAATTGATCAAGCTAAGATCCTTTGACTTCTGTGTGGTTACCTTTTTTGTGTAGGAGAACAATTATCAACCCATAAAAACATCTATCCCTCCTACCATATTAGCCAATTAAAAAAAAAAAAAAAAGGAAAGGAAATGTCATCGTATACAATTTATGAAATTTTCTTTCTTAAGGCTCAAACATAAGTTAGTAAAAGTAAAGCACCCAGTGCCACACCCAAAAGATCATGATTTCTAACTATCTATATCCTCACATCTTTCCTTTTCTCCACTGAGACCTCATAAAACATTTTGCAATAGTTCAGACAATTATACTTTTGACATTATGCTTCACTAACCATAAATTGTAACAAAAGGCCACTGTAAAAATTTGAGTAGAATTGACTAATGCCTTTATACATTTCTTATTTGCTGGCTCAACCATAATAGCTATCATGTTGTTATTTTTAGTCTTCTGCTTTAGCAATATTGTATCTGTAAACAACTTCCTACTTATTTTTCTATATCAAAAGAATTGAATTTGCTAGAATTTTGCGGAGTGTCAACTTAGGTTGGCTAAATGATGGTTACTAGTGCTTACTTATCCACTTTGTGGGTTAAGGAGGTTGGATATTAGGGATTAGAGCAAAGGGGTTAAGAAGGGGGCTCAAAGTAAATGAGTAAATGAAGGAGAAGAGTAGAAACATTGCCTAAAGTAAAGTGACTAAGAAGGTGATAACTCGGGAAAGGAGAGAAAAATATCGGATAATTAAGCATCTTTCTCCCAAAAATACCCTTAATAATAAAAAAATGAATTTTTATTGCATTCCAACCTTATTTCACTCTAATGAATGAAAGGTGATGTTAGATAACAAGCATAACTCCTCTTCTTTATCATAGTTAAATTAGCCATTGTTGTTATGGCTTATTATTGGCTAAAATTAATGCAACATCAGAATTTTCACTTCTCAAGATTTCCATTATTATGTATTTAATAATTTTTTTTGGGGGCCAAGCATTATCAACATTACGATTAGCCTTGCCTCTAATGCTACCTCTTGGGCATAATAATTTATATATATATATATATACTTCCAATTAGCTATTAGCGTTATCTCTCCTATTGCCTACTTCTAAACCAATAATCAGTCTCTGCAATTATACTCACGTACTAACGCATGACACTGAGTGATTTCAATTTGACATAACTTGTAGACCCATGTGAAGTACTTGAATAGACAGCTCGTGGTCTCCTTAGGACACATCATAGACTTATGCAATGAATTCTATTGGTGTTCTTCCAGTGTGGTCATGATACATGACTCATCAGGCCTTTTCACTTCATATGTTGTCTACTTCTCCTATAATTATGCATGGTATTAGACGCACAAAATACGCCAATCCTTTTACCACTGGTTAACTACTAATTTAGGAAGCCAATTATTTTACTGTAAAATAAGAAGAGAATCAAATTATAATTTAATAAAAATATAATAAAATCATAATACTAATAACTATTATATGTCAATTACAATAAAAAAAAGTAAAGAAACCCACTCTATTCAAATTCCTCTAGCTTTGGCTCCTTAATTTTTTACCTAAGTTCTATATTTTATGCCCCTTAAATACTATAAGAAATTTAGGTTTTAATAGGAATTTTGTCGTAAAAGACTTTTTTGAAATAGAATTTTCACCACAAATTCTTGTTTTAAAAACCGTCCCTACTACTTCTATTCAGTGACAAATTTGTTATCCGTTGCAAATTTAGAACAAGATTTGTGTCAAAATGTTAGTTTTTATGACTCTAATTCATGTAAATTATGACAAATTTTATATCAATTAAAAAAATTTTGTTGCAAATATGTTTTATTTTAAGATAACTATTTATAAAATAACTATAATTAATACAATATTTATTAATATATTTTTGTCATTGATCTCTTTTTAAAATAATAATAATTATTGTTGCTCTACGTAATATTAAATTTGTTGTAATTTTGTCTCTACTTTGGAATTTTTTCATTGAATATGCTTAATTTTAAAATTTTGATAAATTTCAAGTTATTGCAATAAATGATACTTTGATGATTAGAGTTTCACCACCTTTCAGAAAGTGAACATCACAAGTTAGTTACCACAATGTTTTTTACTATCTTTGATACATAAACCTTAGCATGATGCATTAATTCTTAATTTTAGGGGTACCAATTTTCCAAGAATTATAATAAATAATACATGCATTATGAATAATATATATAATAATATGCGTACACACATAGATATGCAAAGTCTGTGTTTTATAATATTTATTTTATATTATATTGCATTGTTGAATATATAATATTTTTGAGTAATATCATATGTCTTTTATTCTTTATATAATTTGTTATAACATAAAATATTATATATAAAAATAAATAAAAGATATACAAGACACATATAATAAATTTATTATATATAATATATAGGATTTATATATATATATATATATATATATATTCTCTAATAGGGCTATTTGAAAGGAAAAAAGAGACACAATTTCATTTTGTATTAAAATCATGTGTTTAAGACATGAGTTCATATTATGGTCTAGTGGTCATCCTTTGTTAATTTTGCATGTCTTTGACAGATACTTTCATGTTCCTTTTTTTTTTTTTTTCTTCTCTAGAAGGTAAAATATATGGGGAAAAAAAAAAACGCAAGTTTAGTGGGAATCGAACCGAAGTCTTTATTTCCTATGACAAATATATCTACAACTATGCCATAGAATCACATGTAACGTTATTTTTATAATAGTTTATTTAACTATTTCAAAATCATGTCTTCGTGTGTATTATAATATTTTTTTTATTATTTCAGATGCGACATACTTCTTTTTCTACTTACTTTTATTTTTATTTTTATTTTTTAAGATTAACGCAACACTTTTTATTCAAAGGGTTACACATAGTAAAAGTATTCCACTATAAAATTATTCTTTTATATAACACATATGAATATGGAGTATTATAAAAAAAAATGATAGAAATAGATAAACTACGGCATTCTATTATAACAAGCTAAAAAATAGGGTTATTCAAAAAGAAAAATCCAAAATAAAAAAAAAATATTACTACATACGTGAAGACACGATTTTAAAATAGCTGAATCAAATATTATAAGTATAATATTACGTGTGATTTCATGATGTAGTGGTGGGTATTCTTGTAATTGGAAACAGAGACCATGTTTTGACTCTCACTTAACCTACTTTGTTATACTTCTACCTTTTAAAGAAACAAAAATTTCCAACAATTTGTCAAGAATAGAAATCGCACTAGATTCCTGTGTAAAAGTAACAGGAGACGTCCAATTAACCGTGGCCTAAACTTGTGTCTTAAAAACAAGATTTTAGTAAAGTGCCCTATTTTTATGTTTTCTTTCCTTTTTTTTTTTTTCTAATTTCCCAAGCGAACCTATTTTTGAGGTTTTTTCTTAATTTTTTTTCCTTTATCCCCAATCTTTTTGTATAATATGTTATTACATGTAAGATATTATATAATATATATACACATAAATAAAAATTATATAGCCTAAAATACCTCAAACAATCATCTATCTAAGTTAGAAATAGTTTAATTGAATAGTATAGTAGATAGTTAATACTGAACTTTAATTTGAACTTAGTTTAAAAATTGAATTTAGATAGTTTAAATAAATAAAACAAGTAAATTATATAATATAATTGGATAAATTAACATGACTAGATTAGTAAATGGATTTACATTGAAACTGAGATTTCAAATATCCTTTTTAAATTGAATCAAAACATCCAACTCTTTCTCAAGCATCAATTTGAATTTCCTTTTTCTTTTAAGTTTGAAATGAGCTAAATATTTTAAGTTCAATTACTTAAATTCTAAAAAGCCCAAGTTTATTCATTTTAGTCAAAATCCTATTTCCTTAATCCACATAAATTTTGAATTCAAAATTTTATTTGAAAATATCAGTTCTTAAGCCAAAAGCCAAATTAAATATCAATTTCTTGCAAATTGAATTCTTAAACTAGATATATAATTCAAGATATTAATTTCTATCATATAGATTCTTAAATTATCTTTTAATTATTTTCGATACTTAATATAATTATCTGAAAGGTTTAAATATCTAAAACCCTACCTAAAAATATCTTTTCTTTCTAATCTTTCTCCCTTTTTCCTTTCTTTATTTTCTCCATCTGCCTCTCTTTCCTTTCCTTTTCTTCCTTTTCTTTTCTTCCTTTTCTTTTCTCTTTTTTTTTTCCCTATTAGATTTTCAATTATAATAGATTTTCTATATATTCTAAATTTAGTAGATAATAAATAAACTTTCTGTACATTCTAAATTTAATAGTGAATCAATTATAATAACTTTGTATTTAATTGTAATCACCTAATTCTAGGATAATTACCTAGTTTCCTAATTCTATGATAGTTCTCTATTTTTGTAACTGATGGCAATACTCAATTTGTGTGTGTATATATATATATATATTCATTCTTAATAAATGAAATAGATAAGCCATTTTTATCAATATTCCTTTCTTTATTTCAACATGGTATTAGTGCGATATTCTTCTTGGGCTTAGTTTTAGATAAATGATAAAACTATACCACCAATCCTCCTAATGGCTTCCGACGCTACCTACTCTGCCACTAATAATTATATCTTCATTCAAAATCCCTATGATCCTCAACATCCCCTCTTTACAATCAATCTCTCCAATATCACTAAATTGTCATCCACCAATTATCTCATGTGGAGCCTTAAAATCCAATCTCTTCTTGTAAGTTATGATCTTCATCACTTCATTGATGACCAAACCCTAGAAGATCTCAAATGGAGACAAGTTATGAATGATGAATTTTGATGCTCCTATTTGGAATGGAACCTGGAAGCTTGTTCCATCTACTTCTCAATAGAATCTTATTGGATGTAAGTGGGTTTTCTTCACTAAACGGCTTCCTAATGGTTTCGTCGATAGGTACAAAGCCAGATTAGTTGTCAAATGTTTTCATCAATGACCTCGAGGAGATTATCATGAAACGTCTAGCCCGATTGGCAAGCCAACAACAATATACCTTGTTCTTAACTCGACAGTCAGTAGAGGTTAGCAGTTATGCCAGTTAGATGTTAATAATGTCTTTCTTCAAGGCCATCATTTCGAAGAAGTCAACATGGCCCAGCCTTCGGGATTTGTTAATAGAGACCATCCAACACATGTATGTAAATTAAAAAAAAGGCTCTATACGGACTCAAGTAGGCACCACGGGCTTGATATCTTGAACTTCGCCAATTCCTTGTTAAGTCTGGGCTTACAAACTCTCACACAGACACTTCTGTATTCATTCTTGGCTTGGAAGACATTACTATATATCTCTTTGTTTATGTGAATGACATTATTATCATAGGTACCAACATTAACATTATTCAACACTACATTAACCTCCAAGCATAAAGATTCTCAATCAAGGATCTATGCAAAACCTATTGCTATGCCACTCCATTGACCTCTTGGCATAGAGATTCTCAATTATTGAGGTTCTCGTCGCTCCATTTGATCTAATGCTTTGTCAAAGGCGCTACTTCACTTGTAAACCCCTGAAACTTTCATAATTTTTTTTTTTTAGAAAATAATCCTAGAAGTCTAACACCAAAATTGAAACCCCGAAAATCGACCAAAGTTAAAACCAAATTCTAAATAAGGTCAAACACGAGAATTTGTAATCTTAAGAAAAAAAAAAAAAAAAGAGAACCCTCAAAACAAAATAGAAAATCCAACTATCGATTAATTTGACGTCTGTACACCAATCAAATCATCTATTCGATTCCTAACACGCATGTCTAAATAATGCTCGATAACGAAATACTAATACCTTAAATCCTACGGTGAATTTTAGAATCAAAATTTTCAATTTTTACCAAAAGTGAAACTGAATAAACCCATAACCCTAAACTAGGTTAAACGATCTAAAGAACTAAAAACTATTAAATAATCACAAATAAAATGAAATAAACCATAGAAATTGAACTAAAAATATAATACGGATAAAACTCAAAAATTTTATGATCTTACGAATAACTCAACAAAACTGGAAGTCAAACGAGAACCCTAAAAGTCAACAAAGCTTACAACAAATCCTATTGTTTAAGATCCGGCAATCCCGCACTCTTAAAACCCTAAATAAAGAAATGGAAATAATTATTGATAATAGTTCGTAATAATATAGGAAAGCTTAAAAATATCATATTCACAAATTTCTAATGTCCTTCGGATCCAAACGGGATCAGTTTTCAAAAATTGTGCCCTAGTACACCTGACGGAAAAAATATTCTATTAAATCCAATAGACTCGTAAAAATATAAGGAATAAAAAAATATCAGTTTTAGAATTTTTGGGTAGTTAAAAATTATAAATATAGTATTTGTACGCTTATTTTTATTACTACCAGTATTTTATTTATCTAGTGTACTATTCATAATATTTTTCTACTATTCATTACTATTCCTCTATCTCTACTTTTTCTTAATACCTATTCTTACACCTACATATCTATTTCTTACAATTTTCTTTTCCCATAAAAATTCTACACCACATATTACTAAACTTCTCTTATACTTTTCTTCCAAAATTAATTTTTAATCACTCCTCTCTCTCTCCTCCATTGCTCCTGTCCACTTCTCTCTCTCTTCACTCTTCATTTATTTTCTTTTTCAATTAATTTAATTATATCTAATTTTCACTCCAAAATTCTATAAATACCCCATTCCTCCTTCATTCTTTCACACAACTCATTTCACTACCAAAACTCTGTCAAAATCTCTCCATAAATCCTCTCTTCAAAATTTCTCTCTATCAAAACTCTCTTAAACCAATTCTTCACAAAAATCATTCTTTATACACAAACTATCTACCACATATCACTACCCTCATAATACCCCATTCATCTACCATCTTCATACCACATAAACACTTTAGGTAAACTTCTTCCAATTATTTATTTACCCATATCATGTAACTTAACATGGCTATGGTGTTGTTTTGAAACTCATATGAGTAGTAAAAGCAACAACATGTTCATGATTTGCTCTGTACATGAAATTCAACTTTTATTATGTTGTTATTATGTTCATATATATGTTGATTTTATTGTTATTATATTCTTATTTATATTTAACTAAATATATTTATGTATTTATATATAATCCTTAGAGCATATAAGCTCACTTGTTATTTATTTAATTTCATGCTTTGTAATTTATTTATTTCATGCTACTTTAAGACTAATCTTTCTAGTCTTAAACTTGTCCATATCAAGTCAAAACAACCTTTTCTTTATTTTCTTTATTCTTTTGGGACTAGTTTATTCTTAGTCCTGGATGCCTTGATGAAGCTAAGGCTCCTAATACTTGACCAGATACCTTGATGAAGCTAATGTTCTCAATACTTAACATTTTTATTATCTTGCTTATTATTATTTGTTTCTAGTATTTTTTCTCATATTCTTATTATTTTACATGCTCATAATACTTGCATGTACATAATAATATTGTCTCAACTAAATTTAAATAGAATTTTACTTTATTAAAAGAACTTAAAACTAAATTTTCTATTATGTGACTTGTCATTAAATAATGGAGTTATTATCAACAACATAGAAATGGAATTAATACAAGTTTTCTAAAAAAACAAAGATAGCTTTATAATGAAACTTAAGAAATAAACACTTTCTTTTTATATTATGATAACCTAAGTTTTAGTAAAATAATTTGTTAGTATTCAAAGTTTTCACAAAAAGCTTAAGATTAAATTTTTTCAACTCCATAACAAAACTAAGAAACAAACTAGTTTTCAAAGCTAAGATAAAATCAACTCATAAAGTTATAAACCCACTTAGAAAAATAATGATTTTCAAGTTTCTGAAGAAGGAACTTATTTCCAAAGAATACAAGTATGATAAGATAAAAAACAAAGGATTTTATCAATAAAAATTATTCTTTTCAAATAAAATCTGTAGAGGAAATGAAATACCAAGTTTTAGAAAAAAAGAACTTATATTTTAAACAAGAAATATAAGAAGAAAAGACCAATTTTCTAAAACCATTCCAAATACAAATTGATAAATAGGTTATTAACAACTTAATAGACTTTTGATAACTTTGATCTTTTATCATTAGAAATAGAAATTATGAAAGACCAAAGTAAAAAGAAAATTTACTTGTTTTGGAAAAAAGAATAAGAAAAATAAAATAAAATAAAAATATACTCATTTATAATAACCTAGGAAAATATAAAGTTTCTTCAAAATATTTGAAAAGCAAATTTGTTAAGTTAAGTTTTAATACTTCAAAATGAATTGTTTTATGAAATAAATTGTTGAGACACTACAATTAGAATTTTTGCATATAAAGTGAGCTTATCTATATACTAAAGGGATTTATCAATCATATATATATTATATATATATCTATATTTTTATGAAAGGATTTTCTAATGAAGGTGAGTTGAAAATTGTTCCACAAAACTAGAAATATTCGTTTTAAATCTGTACCTTACGGTTTTGGAACCCAAACAACCTTATACGATAAAAATAACCTTAGAAATGGATAGATCTTTCCGAATAAGTAGAAAACAGTATATTATATGCGAAATTTTGAGTTAAAATGAACAAGTTATGGCCATTTTAAATTAGAATTTAATTCTATATGATTTTGACGAACATAGTAAAATAGAATTAGAAAGTTTAAGTAGAATTTCTACGAAATACTCATCCTGGGTATTTCTTTTGTCTAGGTGATGAAGGATACGAGATTACCCTTCTTGAGGATTGCTACAACTAAGAAGATTGCAAAATGGACGAGTGAGTTATTCCTCTTAATTTTGTTACCTTGCTTGTGCTTGTAAAGTAGTGGCATTAGTATACTAAGAAAAGATAAAAATGGATATGTATAGGGAATTCGGGGATATGTATATATGCGATTCTATGCTTATGTGTGAAATGAGAATTAAGAATATCACAACTTCAAATTCTCTATTTAAGTGTTTTGTTTACTTACTTATATGATTGCTTATTGCTTGCCAAATTGATTGATTACCCCCTAATAAACCTTAATAAGGTTTGGCTTAAGAAAAATAAAACACTGACGCACAGCATCCATCGAGTCACATCTCTTTTGGAAGGCTGCTATTCCTACACGTAGAGATGGATTGACTGTTATCGTGGTAGGTCACGAGCCATGTTCCTTCCTAGAGAATCCAAATCGCTAGGGGAATGTGACTCTAAGTTTGGAGCTGAGCCAATCGAACGCTTTAGGTGGAGACCTGGGGACTAGCATTAGAAGGTTATAGATCTTCATCACCAATTCCCTAACCTTCTATACGGAGGGGTAAATCCGTTATATATATGGTTTTCGGATAATTACATATATTTGTGTAATCACGTGATTGTTGCATTGTATGCATAGCATATGTGTGATTATTTAAATGAACTTATTTGAAACCATGGTACGAATGAAAAGGAATATCTCACTAAGCTAGTTGTAAGCTTATACCTCCATAGATTTTGTTGAAATAGATATACCCGTGGCTTAAATCGAAGATCATGACATTAAGGAAGTCACGGAAGGATGTTAAGCTTTTATGAAGGGAATGGGAACATAAGATGGAGTTACCTTGTAAGGTTCCTCATATGTAATGTCTGCTATGTTAGTGTTTTGTAAGTTTCTAAGATGTGTATTTATTTTCACTTGAAGACAATAGAGGGATATGCCCTTAATAATTGTAATTTACCATGTTCATGTTTTATGTTAAGTATTCTTCTTGCCTTGTTACTTAATTATTATCAATGTAAATTACGCTACTCCGATGCATTTCTTGGTTGTGATGTACGGCTTGTATACATGATATAGAAGCCTTCACGTGACTGAGGTAGTCATTCCTAGGCTTTAGTATTGTGTACGGCGGACTGCCACATTTAGGGTATCTTCAGGGTGTGACATCACTAATCTTCTTGCTCGAACAAAAATGTTAGTGCAAAACTTATTGCTATACCACTTGCTATAGATAGCAATCTCACACTTCATTCCGATACCACAATAAATGACTACACAAAGTATAGAACAATTGTTGGCAGTCTACAATATCTTTGTGTCATCAACAGAAGTTGAGTATCAATAAGTTGCTGCTACTACTTTAGAAATCAATTGCATTTGTTCCCTTTTCATAGAGCTTGGTGTCTGTAAAGACCCGACCCACCAATCCTTAAGATTTAGCAAGTCAAGTCCCCAACCACATATAATATTTTCATATTATATGTAAGGTTGTCCTAAATCTAACAATTTATGTGAATTGTTTGTTTAATCCCACTAAACTTGATATAAAACTTTTTACAAAAGGATTACTCACTTGAGTAATCTATTCATATAGAACTTTTAAAGAAATAATTTACAATCTTATGTCAAACACATGACACAACAAAACTTACATAAGTTTTTACAAAACAAGAAAAATAGACTTTAAGTCTTTATATACAAACAAGGCTTAACTAACAAGCTCTATTCAAAATAAAATACAAAATTGAACCCACAACTTGTTCAAAAATTTTCCTTCCTTGCCATCTTGCACTCGATTCCTACTCGCTCACTCATCCATGAACTTCCCCAATCCGACCCATAGCCCATATCATCATAACAATCGTCATTACCTGAAATATAGCATCAGTGAGCCAAAGGCCCAGTACACAGCAACAACACTCAAAAGCGTAGTGGCAATCATACCTAGACTAATGCAATGCAACATTAATTTTTATTTATCTTTCATTAGAAATCATTAATCAAATCATCATTGGAGTATTCAAACTCCGGAAATAAGCCATGGGATTCTGGGGATCCTGAGTAACGCTCACGACGCTCAGGGGGTTGATATAGATAGCCCGAATATCTATATCTCCTAGATAACGTTACACTGAAAAGAATAATTTCATATAGGTTATATAGCCGTTGCCTAACTTCACTTAACTCAATCCATAATATAATTAATTCACATGCTCCCATAAACATTGAATTAAGTTATACTATTTCTTTTCAAGAATAAGTAAATGTTGCTCAATTACTACATTTTCCTATCGATTATCCGCCGAGCCTAGTCATTGCATCATGACTTTTGGCCTAAGCCTACACTAACATATCATTGCATCATGATAAGTTACCGCTCCTCGGACCGGATTCAACGGTAAAAACACAAGCAATTCAAGCAATATTTAAGTCATTTAGAATTTATATCAAATTTAAGTATGCCTACCCTAACAAACATACAAGCAAGTCACTGCGTACCTGTACTAGCTTGAGAGTCAATGGGAATAACCGAAAGGAATCAATCACTGTAACAAAATAATTGCAAACACACTTAGTTCAAGTATATATGTTCATCAAAGCTCTAGTATAATCATCCAAAGAAATTAAATAAATCATTATAACATCATCACATAGCATTTAGATATCATATATTATCATACAATACTCAAAAAATACTTAAATGACCATTTATCAAGCTTTGGACAACTTTTAGCAAACAACAATAAGTTTTAAACTTTGTTGGAAAGTGTATCAGCTGGAAAGAATTGAAATTTAAGCACTGATATTTTGTAATTTGTAAATCTTAAAACATGAAAGTTTTAGATCTTTTTAATATTTCCAACGCAACTTGAATCACCTCAACGGAGGTCGGAAAAAAGTTATGGCCAAATTACAAACAGGCTGAAACAGGGAAACCAACGCCGGACTTCAATGCCAGCGGCGTAAATGTAAAAATTTGCCAGCGTTAGAGGTCGACGATTCTGGTCCCCGAGTGCATCTTCAACACGGAAAATTCCTCATGTAGCAGCGTACCCTTCAACCGCCAGCGTACTTTGCCGGCGTACACTCTGTGACAGGTTGCGAAAATTCTTTAAATCCTCTTTTTCAAGTTAATTTTACACTTCCAAAGTTCTCTTAAACTCATTCCAAGTTTCCCAAAGCTTGTTATATGTTCATTACATTATTCAAACAACATAAATCCAACTCAAATCATCAAACTCTCACCACAAATCATCATACACAAATCATACTTCAAACCCCAAATCACTACACCCAACACTTAGTCATCAACCATATGCATTTCTCAACACTTCTAATCTCTTATACTACATATACAACTAACTCCTATAACAACAAAACACTTCTCATACAACCAACAAAGCATATAAGTCCTCAAACACAAATTTAAGCTTAAAATCTATTGCTAAAAAAAACAATGAACTTGCACATTTTGAAGACATGAAACACATACTTACCAATAGAACTTTAGCCTTGGTTTTGTGATCCTCTACATGCTTTTGATGGTGAAAAATATAGAAAATGAAAGGCTTATCTATATAGATCCATGGGAGAGCTTTGGAGAAGAAGAAAATGGGGTTTTGAAGCTTTTGAAGGCATGTTTTGGTGGTCTGAAATTTGTGCACGAATTTTGCAATAATAAAGTTGATATTATCTTAAGGTTTGACTTTTGAGGCATAAGGAATTAAGGGAAATTAATGACTTATCAAAGACTAATTAATAAGTTTGTCTTTAGTTAATTAACCTTGTTTTTAGCCTTTAAGGTATAACAATTATGCTACCATGAGGCTTACATGCATGGATCATTTACTCATTTTAATGCATTCCAAATATAATTCTTACATGTTAATACAATTTAAATTTTATGAACTAAACATTTAATAAATTCTAGAGTATTTGAATATTTAACACAATAATAAAACACATAATTCATCATGAACACAAATTATATTCAATACATATCAAAAGCATGTTTAAATTCTATAACATACATATAAAATATGATAGGGAAATTTCATGGTTATTTCAGTGTCACTTCCTATGTCGCTTATCATCTATTGTGACAATATTAGCTCCACCTATCTCTATTCTAATCCAATCTTTCACTCGTGCATGAAACATGTGGCAATTAACTATCACTTTATTTGGGATCAAGTCCAATCAAATCCTCTTCGTGTTGCTTATGTCTCCTTAGCAGATCAACCTGCTAGTGCTCTTATCAAACCACTTCCACGAGGTCGCTTTCAAGAATTAAGGATCAAGATTGGTGTCTCCTTCGAAGCTCCATCTTGAGGGGGCATATTAGAGAATTAATTATAATAGATTTTCTATATATTCTAAATTCAATAGAGAATCAATTGCAATAATCTTGTAAATAATTGTGATATCTTAATTCTAGGATAATTTCCTAGTTTCCTAATTCTAGGATAGTTTCCTATTTTTGTAACTCATCGCAATACTCAATTTGTGCATACATATTCATTCTTAATCAATGAAATAGATAAGCTATTGTTTCTCAATATTCCTCTCTTTATTTCAACACTTTCCTACGGTTTCTTTTTCTTCTTCTTCTCAAAAGAAATCAAATCTAAATATCAATTTCAAGAAGATTAAGAGAGAAATTGGAGATAGAAAACAAGATAGGAGTTGGGAATTAAGTTAGAAGAAGTTTCATCAACTAAGAAGGAGTGGTAACCTTGAAGAACAATTAGTTTGAGCAAGCTAAACAAGTAAGTTAGTGCTTTTCTTTGAATTAATTGTTGAGAATACATGGAAATGTTGAATTAAAATAAGTTATAAGTGGTGTTTATGATAAAATTGATAAACAAAAGATATATGAACTTATAAGATAAAATCTGGGTTGTGTTTATGCATGTGTAGATTAGAAGATGATGAAAGGATCTTCTTGACATAGGAAGTAAAAATATATGTTTAGAAGTGTTTAATTATGGATAAAAGCTGTATGTTGAGTTTAAGATATTGTATGTTGAGTTGTGATATGTTAAGTTGTCTTTTAAACAAACAAATAGAGTAAGAAAACACAATTGGTACAGACTTACCCAATCCAACTGTGCTTCTCTCTGTGTTATTCATCAAACACAATTCTGGAAGAGCATGACTAGAACATAACTTGCCATTTCCCATCGTACTTCTCTATATTTCGTTCATCAAACAAATCTCTAGAACAGCATGACTGGAATACGAGTTCCCTGTCACCTTGTGTTTCTTCCCCTGACCTAAAACACGACTGGAACACGATTTCCTATCTCCTCGTGTTTCTTTCTTGTCATGAACATGACTTCCCTATCTCCTTGTGTTTCTCTCTAATCTTTAAATACCTAAATTCTAGATTTGCACAACTGGACACGACTTCCTTTATTTACCCATGCTCTTTATAAATCTTTAACATTTCTTCAAATTTGACTTGAACCTTGATATAACTTGGAAAAATCTATTCCAAAAGCTCTTTTATCATCTCTCACCTTTCAAAAATAGAAGATTAACCCAGTTAAGTGCCAAGTCTTAATGATAATTTATAAGAACCTATATAATATAGTAGATAATTAGAGTTAACATAGATTTTAAATATCAAATGAGCTTAGTTAATAAACCTAGGTATAACTTGATTTAGTAAATCTTAATGAACTAAAATGAACTAGATTAATTAAGATCCTATACATATATAATATTGTCTTAGTGGAATAAATTAATATAACTTAGTAGCAAAACTAGGTTTAATATAGATTTTAAAAACATAGAGGGCTGGTCAGTAGACCTAGTAAGGTAATTGAATATGACTTAGTAGCTGAATTAAATAATTAAGTCTAATCAACTCGGCTAAGATTAATTTAATATAGACTTAACTTATATTTGACTCAGATTAATACGTTAGGCTAAACCATGAATAGTAAATGGAATATGTTGTTTCTAAGGAATATATGCTAAGAAAAATGAATATTTAATATGAGTTTGCTAAAAGTGCATGAGTTATAAACAAATGAAAATAAATAATTTAACAGACAATGTAGAACTGTCCGTATTTTGTCATGGCAACTTTTACAGCGATGGTGGAGTTTCTACTTAGTATGTAATCAAATAGGTTATTAAAATGAGTTTGATGTAAATGGATAATTAATTTAAATGCTTAAATGAGTTTATATTCTTTAACAGATATATGGAGCTAATCCATCCTTTGATTTTTTTGGAGAGCAAACGTTATGTAAGTGTAGACACCCCATTTTTATCCATTTAAGGCTTCAATTTATAGTAAAAATTAATATTATATTAGGCCCATAAATTACAAAAAAAAAAAAAGATATCATTACAAATGTATAAAAAAGGAAAAAATAATAATAAATTTAAAAAAATATTTTTAAGCTTGATAAAATATTAATTTTAATTATAGATTTATTTTGGATCCAATTAAATACCCTATGTAAGTGACCTTATTTAATTGGGCCCATTTTAGAAATCTTAAATACAATTTTTATGCAAACTAAAACAAGGCACGGACCAATAACTTGTATGGATAAGTCACAACTATGCATAAATGAGACCTGGCTTCGATCCTGCGATGAGGCAAATTGCTCTTTTTCTCTTTAGTTTTCCTATATGTTTCCATTGCTAGATGAGATAAGTGCACGTGTCAACGAGTTGTTAGAAGAGGTAAGCACACGTGTCAGCGAGTGGGTTGGTGAGCGATAGGCCAGAGCATCCAGATACATTGCATCGTGGTAGGTGAGCGGTAGGCCAGAGCGTCTAGATACATTGTATCGTGGTAGGTGAGCAGTAGGTTGGAATATCAAAATATATTGTATTGTGGTGGGTGAGTCCGTAGATGAAAATGCTAATGCCTATAAATCCCGGCATAGCACAACACAACAGGAACACAAAAAAAAAAAACACAAAACAGAAAGGAAAAAAAAAACAAGAAAGAGCCTGAATCTAAATTACAGGCAACCCGAAGACGTTGGGAACCACTTCGGCGGCCACGACCCAACTTGACTCTGGTAGCTCCGACCTGATCTAGGTATTATTATTATTATTATTATTATTATTATTATTATTATTATTATTATTATTATTATTAGTTATAAAAATGAGAAAAATAAAAAATATAGATATAGTAGGTGTATGAGTATATAAATATACATATGTATAGGATATATGTATTAATACTTATAAATACATAAATATGCAAAAAAAAAAGTATAACTAAATAAAATATAATAAAATTCATTTAAGACTTAGAAAAATCTAATTTTTAAAATAAGAAAAAATGGATTTGGTAGTTCATAAGGTCTCATATAAAATTTGTTTTAACAAAAACTTAAAATTTAATAAATTTAAAGCTAAAAGAGTTTTAAATCTAAAACCAACTAACCCACCAATGTTTTTATAAAAGAACTACGCAACGTCTGATCCCGATTAGCAGATACGTAGCACCTTGGGGCGATATAAAATCTAAAAAAAATATTTTTTGTTCCATCATATTATCTTCTAAATTTTGAGTAAATATTAAACGGTCTTGTCATCAATTTGTATATAAAGTTGTAAATTTAGGAATTCATGATATTTGATTTATTTTCGAGCATTAAAAGATAAACTTTAAATTTTAATTTTAAATTTTAAATTTCAAGTGGTAACCATATGGATTTAATAGGACAACCCCTTGAATCCAGAAATTTTTGTTTTAAAGTTGGTTTTAAACTTAATTTTTTCATAGACTAGTGCCTAGGTTATGATCAACCAACCCATTGATCATAACTCATAATTTTTTCCCGATTTTGATCGGGTGGAGACTCCAAATGTTTTCAAAAATTAAATTTCATTTAATTCTTAATTGATGGTTCGTATTATTAAATGGGTTCGGGTTTAATACGAATTGGATTAAAAGAAATGGAACCAGAAATGAAAAATCCAGGTTTGACTGCTTGGCGACTCCGCTGGGAATGCTTATTTAAGAGGGCTAGCCACTTAAATTTTTGAATTTAATGTTTGTCCTTTTATGCTCATTTTTGTATATTTTTATAGCCAAATTTGTAAATAGTTATACTAATGTTTTGTTTAAGTGATGCATACCAAAAAAAGAAAAAAAGAAAACTTCTGTAAATAATAGGGGCATATGTATTTTTTTTAGAATTCATATTTATATATGCTAGATACGGTCAAAACCAGGCTGTATTAGGACCCTAGGCAGGGAGGTCGCTAGTAGGATCCGGGGGCTGTGGCATTTCTACCCTCCAGTTCATGAAATGACCTCCCGCTCCGGTTTAGTGTTGATCTGTGATCCACTGATCGGGAACCTTTTGAACTTACCCAGTTGCATTCATGAACTTGAATTGACAAATAAATAATAATGGGGTATACCTTAAAGAGTTACAACTTCAAATTCTTTTAAAATCCCCCCCTTGAAAATCATTTATCTCATTTTTCTTTCCAAGATTGTAACTAAAATGAGAATTTTCAAAATTGTCCCATTACTAATTTGTTGTTAACCTCCTTGCATGTATAGTATGTAATGAAAATAATTTATTATATTTTGCAAATAATAGCTTATTGTTAGTATTATAGTCATTTGTATACAGTTAAAAAAAAAATCCTAAACTTGTAAATTGTCCTTAAACAAAAAAAAAGGATAAATTTTTTTTTGGCTCATGTAAAATAGTGTGCATGACTATGATTAAAAAAAAAAGAAAAAATTATCATTAATTTTGTATTATTCCACATCTTTTTTAAATAGATCATAATAATGTAAATACAAAACATGTATATAGAAGTTGTAATATATATATATATATAGTAGACTTGTAAATATTTGTAGGGTGTAAGTAGTTTTATCCTTTAGGTTATTTCTTCCTTTGTTACAAGGCCTTTCATTAGAATCACTTTTTGTCATATGTGTTTCATTCTCTTAGCTCTAATTTTGTCATTACGTTATGTAAATATCAATTTATCTCTAATCTCCATTTTTTATAAAAAAGGTCATCATTTTTTTAATTATTGTTGTTAATTTGTAAAATAGTTTTTGGTTTGAAATAAAAAAAGAAGAAGAAAAAAAAAAACTAAACTTACAAATACTCTTTAAATTATATAGATTATAATACAGTAAACAAGATATTTGTAGATTATACATAATTTGATCATCCATTAAATTAATTCATCTTCGAAATAGTTATAGGTCCTTTTCAATTAGGTTAGTTATTTGTCATAGGTTTTCCATTTCTTTAATATCAAGTTTGTCCTTCTTTTAATTTGTAAATATCAAATTTTTCTTTAATCTCCTTTTGTAAATTTATTTTTTACTTCCTAAAAATAAAAAAGAAAAAAAATTAATAATCCTGTAAATCTCCCATAAGTTTTAAATAGTAGAAATCATTTTTTTCTTTAGTTTTTAAATAATTATTTTAATTTTTTTTCAACAAAAAAAAAATCATCTTTATAAATAAGCTTTCACCCTTATTTAAATATTCATTGTGACCCCTAAATACATTATATCCATCATCCTTTCAATATTTAATAATTTCTAAAATACGTTTTTCTAATAAATGAAAATTTTTTCTCAAAAAAAATATATTTATATATATATAGCAAACTTGTAAATACCCATAGATTGTATATAATTCGATCATCTATTAGATAGTTATAGATAATTTTCAGCCAGAATTACTTTTGTCATAAGTATTCCACTCCCTTAACATCAATTCTATCATCCTATGAATATCAATCTCCATTTATAATCCAAAAAAAAAAAAGTCACAATTTTTTTTACCATTATTTTTGTTAATTTATAAAAAAAACGTTTTTGGTTTGAAAAGAAAAAGAAGAGAAAATAAAAAAAAATAACGAATTATCTTTGTAAATAAATTCCCACTTTAGGTTACAAATAATCATTATAAAATGTGATTTTCAATTACTTTTTTTAAATATCCATCATTCTTTGAATAATTCATGTTTTGCTATCTCTAAAAGATAATTTTCTAATAAATTTGAAAATAAAATAAAAAGAGAATGATTTTTTTAAAACTTGTTTTCTAATAAATTTGGAAAAAAAAGAGAATAATTTTTTTTTCAAACTTGTTTTCTAACTAATTTAAAAAATAAAAAAAGAGAATAATTTTTTTTCAATATATATATATATATATATATATAGATAAAGGAAAATTGCTAATGGGTAATGATATTTCAAATTGTTGCTCTAATGATCACTCACTTTAAGCTAAAGGCAAACTACAAATGAAATAAAATCAAAATTAAAGGGTAACCCAAAGGACTTGACCAATTACTAATTAAGGGTATTTGTTGGGCTTAATCTCTAAGATATAAACCCAATACAAAAGGGGCATTTAGTGAATTATCTTGAGGCAAACTGAAAGAATGAATGATTGATAATCAAGACAAATATCTCATTAGAAAAAAATTGTTTAGAATGATAAGAGGCAAAACAAGTCTTAAACACCAATCCTACACACTCAAGAGATGAGTGACATTTAAGAGAGGGAATGGACTCATTCCTTAAAGGAGGTCCGACTTTAATTTGATATATACATCAAAATGACGTTAGGCATTCATTTCAATGTCCTAAACACACTTACCCCTTGCTAACCCATTTGAGCCATCTAAAGAAGTATTTAAAAAAAAAAAAAAAAAAAAAAACCTGTCAAGAACCACCCCACAATGGGGTAATTAAGAGGTAAGGGTTATTAAGGAAGAAAATGATTAACTTATATGTGTTTGCCTTAGTCGTATCAATTCAAGGGTAATCAACTGATATAAATAATTCATCTCCTTTGAAAGGAAGAAGAGTCTCTAATTCAATACCATACACAACTCATACACTTTGAGCTATAAGCCATTCAATGAAAGATGAAGAAGCATAAATCGCCTTAGATTCATGTCCCAAAAAAAAAAAAACAAGAAGAATAAGAAAAAGGGATTAGAAAGAAAGAAAAAAAAAAGAAACAAGAAGGAAAAGGTACAAGAATAAAGGTAAAAAAAATGAAAAATAATCAGCAAAGTGATTATGCCTAAAAACTGCAAGCATATGCTCAAAGCTCAAAACCACCAAAAACCCATCAAAACACAAAGTCTAAAATCCACATTAATTTTATATCATAAGCCTACCCTCATTACTATCATTTTTTAGAGACTCTAGTTGATTTATTAATGCTCTTGAAACTAAGGATAAACGTATTATTAGTTTTCCTTAAGGGTTCTTGACTTGTAAACCCGGGAGATGTTGAAATAAATTTCAAAATTACCTGCATATGGTATCCCTTTTTGATTAAAGCTAAAAACCAAAAGCTTATATTACAATCCGAAAAAGACCTAATAAATTGACCAATATGTATCACTTACAAGCTGGTCCATAATTTTTGGAATCCAAGTCTAATGTGTGAAAATAAGCCAAAGAGAGTGTAAGGAAGTCCTCTTTAACTAGACAATTCAAAATGAGATAACTAACCTCGGTATGAAAATCATCCATAGGGGCATGAAAATCATTTGCTCCAATTTGAAAGGTATCTACCTCAAGTTTAAGAATTATTTGCCCCAAAGTTGAAACACAATGCCCCATTATTAAATCAAAGTCCTAAAAAGGAAAGTTTTGCTCCAAATGTTTAAAAGTTTTTCAATGAGAAATCTTAAGTGGTTTAGTAGTCAAGCTTAAGGCTGAACTAAAATGAGTGATTAGTGGGTCAAATCTAATATGTAATTGATCTCAAAGGATTCTCGCTTGTTGGCAATTTTTCTAAATACAAAAAAAAAAAAAGAAAAAAGACTTTTCAAAGGTTTTTAAAAAGAGAATTTTCAAAAAAAAAAAAAAAAAAGAGTAAGAAAGTAAGAAGAGTTTTTCAAAAAAACTTTCCCTTGAACTTTTCCATAAAAATTTTTTCAAAAAAAATAGAGAAAGTTTTAACTCAAAAGGTTTTAAAAAAAAAAAAGAAAATTAAGAGAAGGAAAAAAAAATTCGAAATGAAGGCATTAGTCCAAGAGAAAGAAAAAATTATTTTTATCCAAAATGTTGTAATCTAGTAGATTTCATCAAGTCAATTATTTCTCCTTAATCATTAGTATCACTTGCTCAAAGGAGCGTTATCCTACTTTTTGGGTCAAGTGCCAACTCAAGGAGTGCACCTATACTGCATTCGAGTCTCCTTAAAAAGAAAGGACCCGAAGCCCATCTGAGTCTCTTTAAAAGAAAACACCCGAAGCCCATCCGAATCTCTTAAAAAAAAAGGCTCGAAGCCCATTTGAGTCTCTTTAAAAGAAAAGACCCCAAGCCCATCCGAGTGTCCTTTAAAAAAAAAAGTCTCGAAACCCATTCAAGTCTCTTTAAAAAAGAAAAGACCTGAAGCCTATCTGAGTCTCTTTAAAAAAGAAAAAACCCGAAGCCCATATGAGTCTCTTAAAAAGAAAAGACCCGAAGCCTATCCAAGTCTCTTTAAAAAAAAAAAAGACCCGAAGCCCATCCGAGTCTCTTTAAAAAAAAAAGGACCCGAAGCCCATCCGAGTCTTTTAAAAAAGAAAAGACTTGAAGCCCATCCAAGTCTCTTTAAAAGAAAAGACTCGAAGCCCATCCAAGTCTTTCTAAAAAAGAAAAGACCCGAAGCCTATTGTAGTCTCTTTAAAGAAGAAAAGACCCGAAGCCCATCCGAGTCTCTTTAAAAAAGAAAAGATGCGAAGCCCATCCAAATCTCTTAAAAAGAAAAGACCCGAAGCCTATCCGAGTCTCTTTAAAAAAGAAAGACCTAAGACCTTTTCGAGTCTCTTAAAAAGAAAAGACCAGAAGCCCGTCTGAGTCTTGTCAAAAGAAAAGGCCCGAAGCCCATCTAAGCCAAATGCCAGCTTAAGGAGCGCATTTGAGACAAAACATAGGCCAGCTCAAGGACCATCTCTCCAGGTCAAGTGCCAGCTCAAGAAGCGCACGTATACTGCATCTAAGCCAAATGCTAGCTCAAGGAGCGCATATGAGACAAAACATAAGCTAGCTCAAGGAGCACCTCTCCAGATCAAATCATAGGCTAGCTCAAGGCATACCTACCCAAATCAAGTGCCAGCTCAAGATGTCCACATCTAGGATAAATATCAACTTAACGAGTGCATCTGTATCAGATCACAAGCCAGCTTATGGAGTACTCGTCCCAAGTCATTAAGAAAGCATGGTCAAAGGACTTTTGTCATCTGGTCATAATCTCTAGTAGATCAAATGCAGGAGCCTATTATTCGCCACCAGTTCGTCCTGAGCTTTTAAAAGCAAAAAATGGGGTCTCTCTTTTTATCTTTGTGGTGATGTTTGAAGGGCAGCTGTAGACACCCCATTTTTGCCCATTTAAGGCTTCAATTTATAGTAAAAATTAATATTATATTAAGCCCATAAATTACAAAAAAAAAAGAAAAAAACAAAAAAAGGAAAAAAGATATCATTACAAATGTATAAAAAAAAGAAAAAAAATAATAAATTTTTTAAAAAATGTTGGGCTTCATATAATATTAATTTTAATTATAGATTTATTTTGGACCCAATAAAATACCTCATGTAAGTGGACTTATTTAATTGGGCCCATTTTGGAAACCTTAAATACAATTTTTATGCAAACTAAAAAAGGCACAAGCAAACAGCTTGTATGGATAAGTCACAAGTATGCATAAGGGAGACCTGGGTAGATTAGGTAAGCGCACGTGTCAACGAGCTGTTAGAAGAGATAAGCGTACGTGGTAGCGAGTGGCTAGGTGAGCGGTAAGCCAGAGCATCCAGATATATTGTATCGTCGTAGGTAAGCGGTAGGTCAGAATGTCCAGATACATTGTATCATGGCAGGTGAATCTAAGTTAGAGGCAGCTCGAAGATGTTGGCAACCACTCCGGCGGCCACGACTCGACCTGACTCCGGCAGCTCCGACTCGATTCAGGTAAGATTATCATCATCATCATCATTAGTTAAAAAAAATGAGAAAAATAAAAAATATAGATATAGTATGTGTATGAGTATATAAATATATATATGCGTATTAATAGTTATAAATACATAAAAATGCAAAAAAAAATTGTAAAACTAAACAAAAAATAATAAAATTCTTTTAAGACTTAGAAAAATCTATTTTTTAAAATAAGAAAAAATGGATTTGGTAGTTCATAGGGTCTCATATAAAAATCCGTTTTAATGAAAACATAAATTTTAGTAAATTTAAAGCTAAAAGAGTTTTAAATCTAAAACCAACCAACCCACTAATGTTTTTCTAAAAGAACTACGCAACGTTTGATCCCGATTAATGGGTATGTAGGCATTTTTGGGGGGACATAAAATCTAAACAAAAAAAGTTTTTTTGTTCCATCATATTATCTTGTAAATTTTGAGTAAATATTAAACAGGCTTGCAATCAATTTGTATATAAAGTTGTAAATTTAGGAATTCATGATATTTGATTTATTTTCGAGCATTAAAAGGATAAATTTTAAATTTTAAATTTTAAGTGGTGACCATATGGTTTTAATAGGATAGCCCCTCGAATCCAAAAATCTTTGTTTTAAAGTTGGTTTTAAACTTAATTTTTTCACAAACTAGTGCCTAGGTTATGCTCAACCAACTAATTGATCTTAACTCACAATTTTTTCCCGATTTTGATCGGGTGGTGACTCTAAATGTTTTCAAAAATTAATTTTCATTTAATTCTCAGTCGAGGGTTTGTATTAAATGGGTTCGGGTTTAATATGGATCGGATTAAAAGAAATGGAACTAGAAATGAAAAATCCAGGCTCAACAATAAGGTACGTAATAATTTGTGTGTTGTTTATTAAAATAGGCATTCCTAATAAACTAAAACTTAAAGACAGCTTAATTACTGAGTGTTGCTTATGCTTGTGTCGTTGAATCCGATTTGGCGAGCAACAACCTTGCTTAGTGATGCCGCGCTTAGACTACCTCCTTATCATGATGCAATGATAATTCATAAGTGGCTTAATGGATAGACGATAAGGCAAATAGTATCAGAATAACGTCTACTTAGGCTCAAAGAAAAGTAATATAGTAGAACTCTTGGTTTATGGAGGCCAGAGTCCTATTATATTATGAACTAAAATAGGTAGAGATACATAACAGCTGTGAACTCTATATAAAGCTATTTTCTTTTTTGAGAATATTATAAAGGAGATACAAGTATCCAGACTGTTTATATTAACCCTCTAAGTAGTTGTTGCTACTTAGGACCTCCGAATTTCTAATAGCATGTTATCGAAGTGTGAGTACTCTAGAGTTGATTTGTTTCACTTAAATTAAAGATATAAACTATTTGATGTTGCATTGCATTGGATTAAGCTAGTGTGTCATTTCATGTGTGCTTGTGCTACTATTATACTAGGCTTTGGCTCATTATTGTTTTCTTTCTAGGTTTTGATTGGATGATGATGATAGTCTAGGGTATGGGATGATTCTGGAGGAGTTTGTTGAAAAATGAAGCGGGTTAGGATTGTTGGCAGGATCTGTTTATTTTATTTTATTTTATTTAAGAACTGAATTTATCTATTGAAGTTTGTATTTTTTCTTAAGGGCCTGGTTGTGGAGCCCATAAGTTCGTATTTAAGCTTCAAAGTTTTTTTTTTTACCATCATGAAAGGTATATGAGATACTCGATGGTACAATTTTGTTTTAAAGTTTAAACTACTCTCTAAGTAGTATATGGTTTTATTCTTATGAAAGATAATCTACTCATGTGAGCAAAATATGAAATGTTTTGTAAATAAGGTTTTACTGCTACTATTTATAGTTGTTTCTAGAATCTAATCAAATGATTTAAGAATCTAAAATTGGCTAGCAATTGTTCATGATAAACAGTTGTGTTTAAGTGTTATAAGTGGAGAGTGAACATACCTATACCTTGTCCTGGGGCATGAGACAACCTATACATAATAATTGTAATATAAAAAAAATATGTAGATGTATATTTAATAATATATTTATATTCTTACTTAAATTTAAAATTTCATAATATTTATTTTGTAGTAAATATTATATTGTTGAAATTTATACTTTTAAGTTGTGTATTATAACTTTTTATATGATAGGTTATTACATATAATATAAATGAATATAAATCATACAATATACATATTGTAAACGTATGTTAAACATCATTTATTGTATTAGACAATGTCAAAAATGGTATATAAACTTTTGCAAAATGAAAAAAAAGTCCATTAAAACTTTATTAATGTACCAAAATTGTTAATATCACACCCCGAATTTAGTTTAAGGCGTGTCAGCCACTACGTATGACACTTACGCATTATATGTTAAAGCTGACCTAATCTACAGTTTATCGTGATCGTAGCTAAATAAATTTTAGATTCTGAAATCGTTGAATTAGATTTTGAAAATGACTAAAGTTGCAGCAGAAAAGAAATACATTTCTTTAAAACGATTTTCGAATAGGCTACTTTCATGAGTAGACCATTACTTATAATAAAGTAAATTTCTCAAAATAATTTCCAAATGGGCAACTCCTGTGAGCAGATAAACATTTATAGATAAGTATCACACCATCAGGTATCTCAAAGTACACAGTGTTTAGTATCTCAAAAATACAACAAAAGGCTCATAGATATGCCCTCATCAATTTACAAGTTTGAAAAGATGATCAATAACTTTTGCTATAAACAGTTCAACGTTCCTAAGCACTTAACTCGTTGACAAGCTCCTTTAGAGTCATCCCATACCCGACAATCACAAGCATCCACATCATCACCTGAAAAAGAAAGGAATGAGCTAAAGCCCAGTGCGACAGCAACACAAGCACACACGAGATGGGCACACACGCCTATTCTATATGCAATGCAACTACCAATAGTTTACATCTTTAAATTAAAGTGCGACAAACAACAGTGGAGCACTCACGCTCTGGCAATACGTTGGGAACCTGGGGGTCCTGAGTAGCAGCAACTGCTCAGGGGGTTGATATAGGTAGCCCAAATACCTATATCTCCTATCTCTACAAGTAATAGCCTCGTTTGGGAGTCACAGCCGTTATGCATCTCTACCCATCACAATCTATAATATAGTATCGCTCAACCGGTCCCATAAACGTGAACCACACTACATTACTTCTCTTCGATCTAGGTAGACATTATCCCGCTACTGTTTCCCTCATCAGTTACCCCTCGAGCTACCTATGATGGTCTAAGCGCCTAACTACCATGCTGGCACCGCCTAGCAAGGTTGCCGCCCCTCAGGCCAGGTCTCAAAATGGCTACGCGCAAGCAACAAGCAATTATTAAAGTCGTCTTTAAATATTAGTTCATTTAGCATGCCTACCCTAGCACGCAACACACAAGTCACTGCGTACCTGGTATAACATCTGTGCTCTGAACAATCAGAAGATAGACCAGAAGATAAAGCAGAATGCAGACTCTTAACAAATATCTGCTTCAAAGATTAATTCATATAAGCATTTGAATCAATTATCAACTTATATCAAACTCGTATTAACTACTTAGTTTTCTAGCAAATATACATTTGAAACAACGTACTCCTCTTATTATTGGCGGTCTATCCTATTTTAGAAATTACGTACTCCTTGTCATTTAAGGTTTAACCTAACATATTAATCGAAGCCAATTTCTAGTTATTATTGTAAAGACCCGATCCTCTAAATCCCGAGATTTAGAGTACCGAATCCCCAACCACATATAACATTTGCACATTATATGTAAGGTTGTCCTAAAACTAACAGTTTATGAAAATTGTTTGATCAAATCATTATACTTTGTAAAGAACTTTTTAAATAAAACAAGATTGCTAACATAAGCAATCTACACATATATTTACATCAAATAAACATGGCTTTGTGTCAATACATGACACTACAAAACAAATTATATGTTCTCTCAAAACATGAGGACCCTAAAGGATCTTAAGGTCATTACAAAAGAAATTGGCTTCACTAACAAGCCTTCTATACATAGCTGATCCTTAGCAAAAAGTCTTCTAAAAGTCCCAGGTCATCGGATCCTATTCATCCCACTCGTCCAGAAATCTTTCGAAATCGGACCCATAGCCCAAGTCATCGTAATACTCGTCTCCATTACCTGCAAAGCAGCAAAAGTGAGCCAGAGGCCCAGTACACAATAACCAATGCAAAACAAGTCATCCAGTTGATGTAAATGCACCATAGAACAAGTGGTTATCTTTATTACATTTTGATTCACAAATCAACAAGAGGGTATTCAAACCCCGGTCACACTTCGGGAATCCAGGGATCCTGAGTAACAGCAGCTGCTCAGGGGGTTGATATAAGCAGTCCGAATACTTATATCTCCTATATCTATTTCATGAAGATAATAGCTTCATCTAGGGTTTAAAAGCCGTTGCCCGACTCTACTTAAACTCAGTTCATAACATGAGCCTAGTTCACAAGTTCCCATAAACCTTGAACTAAATCATGGTATTTCCCCCTAAGTTTAAGCAAACGTTACACAGATACAATTCCCCCCTATCGGCTACCCACTTAACCAAAAGAATCGCTATTGCATCATAGCGTACCATTGCATCATGGTAAAGTCATTGCATCATGACTTGGTTAAGCGCCTAGCTAACATGTCATTGCATCATGACAGGTTTGCTGCTCCTCGGACCAGATTAAACAGCGTAATAGACATCCAATTCATTCAAATGTTAAATCGAACCAATTTAGATCAATTTAGAAATGTCTGGTCCTAGCAAACATCAGACAAGTTATTGCGTACCTGAACCCGTTAGTATAGAACTAGGATATCTCGGTGATGAACTAACCGAAGAATCCTTAATTGTAATAGAAATGTCACAATAATTAATAAATCAACAATTATAGATTTCATTCTCACAAATATATATAAATATTATATCCCTATATCACAATTAATCAAAGACATCCAATTCATTAATTACAAAGTCACCAATAAGCATTTAAACGTCCTATTATATCTCAAATTGTTTAATAAACACTTAATGGCTCAAATAATAACCTTGGGAAATTTTTAGAAAAAGCTCTCAAAATTCAAAAACATAGGGGATACGCCGGCACTCAACGCCGGCGGCGTTGAGCCGGTGTTCAATGTTCTGAAAATGTACACTGCCAACACTGGCAGCGTTCAAAGCGTACGCTGTCAGCCTTTGTACCCTACGCCGGCGGCCTTGAGCCGGCGTAGAATCAAAAACCAAAGTTTTCGAAAATGTCCAGAGAGGTGTAAGCCGGCCGCTTACATAAGTACGCGGGCAGCCTTCGCATGTACGCCGGCGGCCTTGATTCCCAGAAGCCAGCATACAAGTTAGAAGAAAGAACGTCGGCTGACTCCCTAGCGAAAGCCGACGGCGTTCAGTCGGCTTTAAGAAATTTGGTTCTGTGAACTTTCAACACCGCCTCTACGCCGACGGCGTAGAGACTCAAATTGCCGGTGTACGTTCTGAAGAACAGACGCTGGCAAATTCTTAGCATTAAAGCTGGTGGCGTTGCAAACGGCGTTAGGAAAAAAAATTCTGTGGGCTTTTTACACCACCTCTACGCCGGCGGCGTAGAATCCCCAGATGCCGGCGTACGTTTTAAAAACAGGCTCAAACGAAAATTCAAATCCCCTGTTTTCCACTTTGTAAAATTCTAGGTTAAAACACTTCAAAATCTTTCTCAACTACACTTCCAACTTCATATTATTCACTCATATCTATACCACTCAATTCCAGCCACTCAAAGCATGAATTCAACACAATTAAACACTTCAAATTCCACTTCCATCAACCCCCACTCCAACTACTTAAACTATCTTTGCTTCATCAAGACACTTCATATCACTACAACAATACATGCATACTCTCACACACTCATATAACACATTCATAACTCATTCCATGCATGAACAACAATTTGATCAATCTTAAACTCAATTCATCCAATAACTCTACAACTACTACAAGAAAGGGAAACAAAACAATAATCACAACTAAATCCACTCACATGTAAATGCTTTGGCCTTGGAGAGAATTTGTTTTCCAAAGCTTGCTATTGCCCTTAATTTAAGCTTGAAATTGGAAATGGAGAGGGAAATGGAAGAAGAAAAGAAAAGGAAGAAGAAAAGAAAAATTCGGATAAAATTTTGAGCTGCCCCAAAAAGTAGTCAAATTAACTTAATTTTGACTTTAGCACATTCCAAATTTACCCCTTAGTGCATATATTAACTTAGGTTGCATTTGGAGTTAATTTGAGTCCCATTTGGCTTACATTTAGGGCTTAAATGTTACTTAATTACAAGAAACTCAATCAACTAACTTAAGTGAAATTATAGTTGAGTTATTAATCTAACTTAACTTAACATCTTAATGTGCACAAGACAACATTAATAATTTCATTACACATACATTAATGCATATAAAACAAAATATTAATGTCAACATATACACATGCACAATCATATATCTTAGACTACTAACAACATAACCATACTCATTCAATTCAACTCCTTAAAATAAATTAATAAACACATGAGATTTGATTAAAATGTAAATCTAGGTCATTTCAATTATGATCATATAGGTATTCATCAATTAATAGCTAAGTATAAACTGTTGGTTTCTGAAGAATTTACTAAGCTAATATTAGTTAATAAATCTACATTAATTTTATCTAATCAAGTTGAATATAATTAACTAGTCAAGTTTACTAAATGGTAATTAGGTCATTTAAAATGATAAATTCTATAATATCATATAATCAATCTATTAAACTTTTATTAAGTAAAACAACTTATTAAAATATAATTATTCTATTTATGTCATTTATAATTTATTTTTACATCTAAATGGACTAAGGAATCTAAACTAATTTCCTATTATGTTTGTACTATCTTGTGGTGTTATATTTATACTTACTTTATTAAATAAATTCATAAAATAAAAATAATTAATTATTTATCTTAAAATTCATAATTTAACATGAAAACACATTATTTATATTTATTTCATATTCAATTGATTAGAATTAATTTACCTTAAATTCTCTTATTTAATTTCCTATAGAAAATTAGTGTGCATCCTAACTTTAATAAATTAGTTTATTATCTTAAACACGGGTTCTTAAGCTCAAATTTTTATGCAATCTTACTAACACATATATTTGCATGTTTATAAGTTCATTTGGCCTAAACTAATTAGTTAATTAGGGTATTAATTTGATTAACACAAAACTGTCCAAAATTAGATATCTTAAGCTTTCAAACCGTTGTAATGTCAACCGAAAAGAAGAAGAAAAATTCATCGGTTCGGCCAATGAATTCACGCCACTACTGCTAGCTAAAACACTGTTTTGCCCTGTTTTGCTATTTTGAAATTTAATTTTTAAAAATAGTAAATGTATTTCAAAAATCACGGAAATTTACATTTTGTATATAGACATGTTAAACTATCACTTTTGTAAGTTTCATCCCAAAATAAATTCATTTAGTATTTTATTTAAATTTGATAATCCAAGCTATCCATATTTAATATACATTCATGTAAATTGATCTATAAACATATTAAATTCATCTAAAACATGTTTATTCTATGTTTCATTATCTATTATATACTTATATTTATATTTTACAACTTGAATCATAATTATGGCTCAAATCATCATCAATAACACAAAATTTCCCAAAATTCCAATAGATCAACATAATCATACATACTTATGTATTTCAATTAGAAATTATATTTAGTGTATTCATACATATAATGATTTCAAATACTCCATTTTCTAACATACATACATATACATGTGCATATTTCGATTTTCAAGCTTGTATATACTTATATTATTTAATACTTGAATCTAAGTTTATTTTTAGCGATTTACATGAATCTAAATGTCATCAACATAATAAAATAATTTAATTACAATTACTTACTTGTTTTAGCAAAATCAACTAAATAGTTGCCTCTACTACTACTTCTACCACTCAAAAGTTGATAAAGCTTCTTCAAGCGTATTTTTCCTAACTTCAACCTTTTTTTTAGTTTTCAAAGGCACCTAGAAATTTATTAAAGTAGAGATTAGATTTATGGAAGAAATTGAGTGATTAAATGATAGAGAAATCATGAATTTCTTTTACCTATCGGATGCTAGATCTTGAAGAGGGATTGTTGATGAATTTGTAAGGATTTTTGTGGGTTTTTAGAGTGATTTCTTGAGAGATTTTAGGGGTGGGGGTTGCTAGAAGAAGTAGGGGATTAGGGTTTTCTAAATGGGTATATTTATAGTATTTTAGGTCTTGTAATTTCCATTAGGTTTAGGGGCTTTTTGGTTATTTTGCTTGATTAATTGAGGGCTTGTTGGTCTTTTTATGTGCATTAGAACTCTCTAGGATTGGAATATATTTTCTTGTGTAGATATTTAAGGGGTATTTTGGTCATTTCCGAGAGTTAGGAATCTTCAAGAGTTGGCTAAGGTTATTTTGGTCTTTTCACTTGTTAGATTTTTCTAGACATTAGGATTTTATAAGGTGTATGATAGCTAATGTGGTCTTATGGGCTTTGATAGGCTAATGGGCTTTGATTTCTTAAACTTTGTGGGCTTTAGTTTATGGGCTTGAATTTAACGTTATTGGGCTTAGGGTTTTAGATGATGGATTAAGGTTTTAGGTTATGGGCTTTAGGCACTTAGAATTGGAAATTAGGAAGTAAGAAATAAAATTAACTAATTGGCATTAGAAATTAATTTTAAGAAATCTAATTAAAGGAAAATTAATAGCTTTTAATTTAGGGTTTTAGGTGTTAAGATTTGAATAAAAATATTTAGTTTTAAATTTCTAAGATTTAAGGAGTTGGAATTTAGACTAAAATGTCTAAATTGGATATTTAGGATTTTAGATGGTTAAACTTGATTAATAAAGTTCATTTGATAATTGGAAAGTTTTGATTAATTTGAATTTGTTGAAATAGCCAATTGATGTTGCTTAATAGGTTAAATTGGGCATTTATGACATTAGAATATCTATTTTCAATTATATTCCCTTTAATTTCTAATTATGTTAAATTATCAAATTTCTCACTTGTGCGATTAAGGTTTCTAGTCTCGATAGGTCAAATTAGGGTATTACGCTCAAAAGGGTCAAAAAATTCTAAATTTTATGATTACGTATTCAGAATTTTTATTCGAGTTCTACTATGGTAGATATTGATCGGTTTTTATTTTTATTGCGTATATATCAATCCTAGTTATTCATCTTTAAACTATTGTTTACTATCTAATAAACCCTAATAATTAATCAGGTCATACTATACTTGATATTTATAACCTTAGGTATATAGTTAGTGAGTTATTGACTTGAATCTAATCTAAATTTAGATTAAGATTTTATTTTAGTGAATTAGGAATTTAGATAATTCAACTTCAGAAATTAGTTTCAAGTCGATAATTGAAAGGAATTGAATAGCTTAGTATGTTGGAGAAAGGAAATTAAAGTAATTTGATAAGTTGAAGTGGGTATTTGTGGTATTGGAATTTCTAATTTCAATTAAATCTATCTACTAATCCAATTATATTAAATTTTCTAATTTATTCTGTCATTTATGAAATTCAATTTAACTAAACTATCTAAACTCAATTATTAGGTTAAATTTAAAATAAGATTCAAAATTACCTACATTTTTATATTATTTAATTATCACATTTCTAATTTAGGTTGGTAAAAATCGGGATATTTCAGTTAAGGTCAAACTTCAAGTATGAAAAAAGACCACAAAAATTTTATTTATGTATCAAATTGTTCGAAACTAAACTTCAGGTACCTGATTAAACTCTTTACGAAAGTTTAGGTACCATTTTTTTCATTAGCCCTTTATTGTATTAATATATGAATATATATGAATTTTTAACAAATATAACATTATTCAAAATAAATGTAATATATTATTCAATATAAATTGTAGCTAGTGCTCTCTAAAGAATTGGAGATAAATTTTCATCAAATAGACATTGTTAAAACTCCATTGGTAATTCATTGACAAAATTGAGTTGGTAAAATATTTATAAATTGCAAAATCTATTATGATTTATGTCATCACAACTTCAATATAAATCTCTCGCTTGTTGATAATTTTATAGAAAAAAGTCTTCTATTGTGAAATTTCTAACTTTAAAGACTACTTTTTTTATTTTTTATTTTTACCCAATAATCATTGAAAAATAATCACTTCAAAAAAGGATGATTTGAATAGAAAATTCACAAGTTGAAGAATAAAACTGAAAAGCAGTATAAATTCGGGACCAAATGGATTTTTAAGCAAAATTCCACAAAATAAGATGAAGAATGTCATTTTTAGAAGCTAAACTTTTATCAGATGGTGTCAACAATAACAATAATACTCTTTTTTGCTAATTAGAAAATACAGAAGAAGCAATGAAGAATACAATAGAACTGCTTAGAAATTATAGAGATATTTCTAAATTTCTTAATTTTGATGTCTCAAATGTCTTAAATTTTTTATTTTTATTTTTTAAATAAATGCAAATCATTAAGGGATGTTGATTTAGTCCAAGGTCAATTTGAATATCTTTTGTAGTGATGTTTTGGGCTGATGGGATGTCCTGTATTAAAAATACTATATGTAGGAGGCCATATAAGTAGAAAAGTGGATCAAATACAATCTTAAACGACTTATAATTTAAATGAAGAAATTATGTGATTGTCAAAATAAGTGATTTATATTTCTCGTTTTCCCCATATTGGCATGCACAAATAAAGGAACACCTAACCATATTATTACAAAATTTTATATAATTTTCAATTTGTATGTAGATATATTACAGATTGTAAAAATCATTACCTAAACATATAGATTTTTATAATTTTTTAAAATCTAAAATTTGAATTTATTAATAAAGTTATGCTTAGTCAAGTTTTTACTCATGGAATTGCTATCTCATTTATAACTATACTTTTTTACTACCATCGACTTCCAAGTTTAAGTGTAAAATTAGATAGCAAAGTGTTAATTAGATCAAATGTTTAATAACTATAATTTTTAGGTGTAAAATTGAAAATAAAAAATTATTATTACTTCAAATTCGGTACAGATGTTGATAATCATTGGGTTTGGGCTTATACATGGGGCTTGCAAAACTGAATATAATTAGTGGCACCCTAGAGGTTTTTGGCATGACCTCTCAAATACTTAAGTTAGATTATATCTCAAAAGTGTATAAATTCAAATCGGTGGCACACGATGAAGTATTTGTAACATGTTGGCCTTAGATGATTATGCGCATTGTGGGATCATAAAGTAGTGGTGATTGGCCACAATTATCAAGGATGGGGGATTAAGACCCACTAATCCGTGTCTAACTATGCCCTTGGATGGAGCATGTAATGGTTGAGAGGAATATATCGGGTGATCTTAGTTCATAACCCACATAACCCAACCATAGTATTAGGTAGATTAGCTATTCAAATTGAGGGAGTTGAGATTCTTGTGAGGCTTAGAAGTGAGTTGGAAGGGGCTAGATTTGGGCTTAATGAGTTAGCCTTGATAAGCTATGGATTGGATTAGACTCAAGAGGTCCATGGTCCATATTTGACCACCAGCAAAGATAAAATAAAATACACAAAAATTTAGAATTTTTAAGAATTTATCTTGATAATTGTAAAATATAAACCATAAAGCCCAACTGATATTTCACGTGGTGGACCATAAAAACTCTACCATTCAATCCGATTCTCATAATTATTAACATAAAGCCCATTTTGAATTTTCTAATATTCATCGAGAAAGCCCAAAAAAGAAGCCCATATTACACCAATGTTCCTTAAAACGGCGAACCGTCAATGTTTTTTTTACTGTACTTAGGATCATTGGTCATTGCTCTTTCTATGCTGCCCTGGCTCTTCGAATTACCTAGCTCAAGGGTCAAGGCTCCATTATTCCAACTACTATTTCTTCTACAAAGGTATTGACTTTTCACGTTCCATTGAATGATAATACATGTTTGTCTTCTTCTTTTTTCTGTTTAAAACTTGCCCTTTATTTATTTATTTTTTCCAAGCTTTTTTTTTTTTTTTTCAATCTGGAATATGACAATCGATGCTCATTTTCGGGTACCCAGATGGAGAGAGAAGACAAAGATAAAGTTTCTCTGGAGTTAACGGAAGAAATTCTCCAGAGTATGGAGGTTGGCATGGCTTTTAGAGATTATGTAAGCAGTTTTCCTGAATTCAAAGTTTTGATTTTTAACTTTGAGTAATCGTAAAATCAATGTCTTTCGAATACCCGGTTTTGATAATGAAGTCCAACTTTAGTTGTCCTTTTTACTGGTTTCATATCTTTAGGTCCATGCAATAAGTTGTTCTGTGTTAAATGAAGTCTTGTGCTTTTTTCCTCTCACTCAATTTGGTTTCTTCCGATTATATGCCTTTAGCTACATATGATCTGGGATAAAGTGCAATGGCAAAATAGGATTTGTATAGCTAACCCGGCTGGTGAGAATATGGCTGAATGTTGTTGTAATGATAGTTGTGATTTTTAGCTGTTTAGGTTAATTGATGATATATAGAGAATGAATTCGAGATATTTATCAACTATTATTATTATTATTATTAGTATTATTATTATTAAGTAGAGAGAGAGAGAGAGAGAGAGAGAGGGAGAAAGTGTTGGAAACGAACTCATACACTCTATGGTCTTTGACCTGAAACTGGGTGAGTTTTTTGTGAGCATGAAAGACGCATCAAGACGATAAGTTTTCAATTAAATAGAGCATTGCGATGCTTACACTGCATTGGACCCATGTGGCATGGCATAAAATTGTAGGGTTTAGGAACATACCAGAACTCCCTTCATCTCTTGGTGTGCTGTAGAAGAGAATTATACATTCAAGAAATGCTCAGATTTTAGAATGTGGTATAGAGTGACACGTGGTAACTGCTATGTTTGCCTAATACACAAGAAGATTATGACCACCTCTTCTTTGGTTGTGATTTAGTGAAGGCCGCACCTGCGTGCGTGTTGGGTGGGGTTGGGGGTGCTTGCCACCTACTCATGTTTACAATCTAATGGAGCTGCTGTAGCCACTGAACTGGAGATTGAGGTTTGTGGCAGGGGCATTATATTTGAAGGAAAAAGGCTAAGCAGGACCATCCTAGATAGAGTGGTTGCAAAAATTGCTATTGCTATGCAGTGTGCTTCTGAATTTTCTTGTGTGTTGAAATTCTTTAGATGATGTACTGTGTCTTTTTACAGCATCGTATTGTGTTATACTACTTGTGAGTTTATATGTGCTTTAATCTCAGCTATTGTTTGGTTGGGACTAGGTTTACCTTTATGTTTCCTTGTAAATCAGGCTTAATTACTTTTGGAGGAAGTTACCACTTTTGGCCTGATGGTTAATATATTGGTAATCCCATTATGAATTGCATGAGATACAGTTTTGGAGTGAGCTGAGTATAATTGGTCAACTGGCTTTATAGCGTGGCTTATAGGAAAATTAGATAGGATCTATGTTTTTCCCATCATAAGGTTTAGGTTTTATGCTTATTTATGTAGGATCTATGCTTAATTAGATAACTAAATAAATGGAACTTAAAAATGGCCTTTCATTTATGTCTGTTGAAAGGTTTTGGGTATATGTTTTATGTTTGCTTGCAAAATGAGGTCTTATGTTTCTGAAAGCAATTCGAAGTGTGGTGTCCATGGAAGAGTCTCTTTCTCAAATGTTTTCTTAATCATAAACTCTATTTGAAAATTGCAATGGATAAAAGTTTGGCAAAATTTAGGCACTAGTAAGGTGAAGTTTATTATATGTGTGGTTATCTAGTATATTTACGGCCATGTCACTCTGTTAAAAGAAAAAGACTGGAAAACACATTGAAAGCCCTTATTCATATAGATAAAAAGCATAAAACTATGGAAATGATTCATGTGTCTATGCATTTCTATTTATCTATCTTGTTATAAAAGGATGTGGTGATGCGTTATAATAAAAATGAAGGTCAACTAATAAGTCTATTCTCATTGCTTTTATATTATTCCTTTCTTCTTCCCCCTGCGCCCTCTGTGATTTTACACTTACTGGTGTAACTGTTTATCACAGAATGGAAGAATCAGTTCTATGGATTTTCACAGAACATCCAGTTATCTGGTGACTGCCAGTGATGATGAATCCATTCGGCTCTATGATGTAGCTAATGCAACGTCAGTATGTTTTTTTCATGCTTTCTTTTATGTTTTCATGAACTTATCTGTTTCCCAGTTCTTTATGCCATATGATATATGGACATTATCTTTCCCCAGCCTGAAGTTAGAGTTGAGCATTAGATTATTCTGCTTATTAGCTCTGAGCTTAGGTTAGATCCTCACATGCAATCCTGCTTTATGACAGGATATCATGAACTTTTAGTTTCTTGTGTAGTATAGGTTTATTTTCCTCTATTTTAAATTTATACATTGTCAAATTACAATTTGAAGTTTGGTAATTTTTTCAATTTTCCATCGGAAGCTAAATTTCATTTCAAATGAACTTTTACTTATCAAATTTACTACCTCACCCTGATTGTTTGCTTATAATATTTGTCCAGTAAGTATTTGCCACGTCATTTTTCTCAAGATGGTAAAGGTAGTAAATTTGACTAGTAGAAGTTTGATTAAGTATAATGCTAAGCATTTCAAAATTTAGATATAATATTTGACTGGCAAAAATTCAATCAGGGATTCAAACTTTAATGATAAAGTTGGAATAAACCAAAGTTCAGGTAGACTTTTTGAAGTTCCTCCTAAAACTGTAGTGGTTCTCCTGTGCTTCCCCTTGAGCATGTTCATCCAGCCAATCAACTTAAATAAGAAACACTTGCTCAAAGAGGTATCCGTTTGTCACACCATTGGATTGTTTGGCACTTTCTCTTGCAGTTTTTTCATGTAGCAGCTTCATCAATTTTTACTCTTATTAACCATGACCATGGGATTTCCAGATGTTTGAAGACCATCAACAGTAAAAAGTATGGAGTTGATTTGGTTTCATTTACTTCTCATCCAACAACTGTCATATATTCATCAAAAAATGGTTGGGATGGTATGCTCTTGGAGCCTGAAAATTTGTTCTGTAGTCATAGGATCTTTCAGAGGTAGCTAAGCTTATCTACCTGACCATTGAACAGAGTCACTGAGGCTATTATCCTTGCATGACAACAAGTATTTGCGGTACTTTAAGGGTCATCACGACAGGTTCTCTTTAGTATACTGTGACACCTTCTTCTTTTTCTTTTTTCTTTTCTTTTATTTATATATATCTTTAAATAGGTTGATTCCTTTTCTTGGCACCTGTGAATGATGTGGTATTTTCATCTGTCTGGTTGTTCCATAGGGTTGTCTCACTCAGCTTGTGTCCACGTAAGGAGTGCTTCATATCTGGTTCTCTTGATCGAACTGTTCTGCTCTGGGATCAACGAGCTGACAAGTGTCAGGTGGATTCTTATATCTTGTTTAAGGTTTGATTTCTGTAATCAAGTGCTAATCTTCCAGCTACATGTTCAGGGTCTTCTCCGTGTTCAGGGGAGGCCTGCCACATGTTATGATGATCAAGGATTAGTATTTGCTATTGCCTTTGGAGGATACATCAGAATGTTTGATGCTCGTAAATTTGAAAAGGTAAACAATTTGCTTAGTAGCATTCACTGTGTTTGATAGCATTGTGCTGCTTTATTTAGTGGTAAAGCTTGAAGGGGCGAAATGCAACTGATAAGATAATTTTTGAAACCTTCAGGGTCCATTTGATGTCTTTTCTGTTGGGGCAGATGTTTCTGATGCAAATGTTGTAAAATTTAGCAATGATGGGAGACTTATGCTTTTGACAACTATGGATGGACATATTCATGTTCTTGATTCATTTAGAGGCAAATTGGTCGGTGTTTTCAACCCTTCTTGTGAGTCATATCTAAGAATGTCATTTATTTTCTGAATATTTTTCTAATATGCATGTATTATTATTATTGAATCAGTTATCCACGTTCAATGTCAAGCCAGTTTCAAGGAACTCTACGTTGGAAGCATCTTTTAGCCCTGAAGGAATGTTTGTTATGTCTGGTATGTTCCACCAATCTTTTTCTTTCTTTTTTTTTTATTTATTTTTTCTTGGAGGCCCAATACGAAGGAGTGGATACTACTCCCATGTGAGTAAAAGCACAGGAATTCTACCGCTATACCACTAAGAAACAATTTTTCTCCATTGGGATTTAAGTTGCTTGGGACAAAATGCTTTCTTGACTGTAGTAAGAAATGGGACATTCTTGTCCTCAGCATCTATGCATTAGTAATGCTAGAATATTTATCTGGAAGTGTCATCCATAATTTACATCGACTCAATTATTCTCCTTGAGGACTTCTTTTTTTTTTTTTTTTGGGTTTCTGGGGGTGGGGGGGTGGGCGGGTTTGCAATAATTTTAAAGCATCTAATATAATCTTGCCTGTAATTTTTTCACGCTACTTTCTTGTGATGATTATGTTTTCAGTTTTTTTCATTGGTATACCTGACTTACATTACTTTGGCATGTACAAGACATTTTGTTAGTGACAATAGGAGAGTGATAAACCTTGTCTGGTTTCTTTGCAGGTTCTGGTGATGGCAGTGTCTACGCATGGAGCGTCAGGAGCGCGAAAGAAGTATGACAGCATATTGCTATGATATTTTCACATCCCTCACTTTTTTTTCCTTTATTTTCTTCATGTATGCTTGTCATGAATGAAACATAAAAGCATCGTGTGGCTTGGTCCTTAGCTAGGTTTTGGCAAATCACTGGTATCTGAAGTAATTAGATATTATGATGCCTGATCCTGAATTAATGATTTTTAAAGGGGTCTCTGTGCCCGTCCCTGCCTTCTTGCTAGCTACTAACTCCATGGTGATTCCCTTTTAGGTTGCAAGTTGGATGAGTACTGATACTGAGCCTCCTGTCATAAAGTGGGCACCAGGAAGTCTTATGTTTGCAACTGGATCTTCTGAGCTATCATTTTGGATTCCTGATCTCTCTAAATTGGGAGCATATGTTGGAAGGAAGTAGAACTGGCATACTCGAGCCATCATTTATAATGCCATGGACAGGTAGGCCTTCTTTCTCCTAATTATCTTATATGAATGTTCAAATGCAAAGACCTGGTCTCTTTCCCATTTGTTTCGTCACATGTTTATTCCCTCAAAAGGAGTCAATGGGTATGGAAATCATGCTAATTTTTGACTTAGTACAAAGGAATCTTTGAGTCGTGCATTGTTATTCTGCTAATAGAAGCCCTACAAGTAATAGACTGTTAGTTTTGGACATTACCTCTTGAAGTGTATTTACATCCTAGATGGAAAAAAAGCATTCAAAGTTGGGCAAATTAGTGTTCGAACTTTCATTCTTTATTTTTTTGTCTCTAGAGATACTTTTATGACCAAAAAAGTAAAACTAGACAACCACACAAATATAAGGAATGAAAGTTCATATACTAATTTGCCCAAATTACAAAGTATAAGCACTTCTAGTGCTATTTTTTCCATCTCAGACTGAATTTTATTTGTTTGTTTGGTTTGTCTTATTTTCGATGATTTGATATATTTTTTGCATTAACTTGACATGTTTGAGAAGAAACAAATGTCAAATTGCTGGAGATGAAATTACATTATACCCTCATATAAAGTTGGATACCCAATGAATTCCTATAATGTAGACTTATTTAGTCTTTATTTTATTTATTTTTACAAAATTCAATTAAATTTCTTCTCCAATAAATAAAACATATTTTTTTTTAAAACCCTTTTTCTGTAAAAGTACATGAATTTTCAAATCTTAATTATTGCACTTTAATCACCACCTTTATCATAATTATGAAATAAAAGGAGGTGAGATTTAGATAAAATAGTTTTTCAAACACCATAGACAAGTAAAGACAGTCTGAACAGAAATAAACTTGTATAATAAATCAAAGTCGTATGAAATTTGTGTTGATATTGCTGTCATTCCATGATCTATAGACCACTTGATACGGCACTTCCTAATTTGGCCGTTAGACTGGTTGTTCTTGAGTGACTCAAGCTGACAATTCCTTATCTTTGCAGATGTCCGGATGTTTTGAAGTCCCCGTTGATTTCAAGCTTTGTCAAGTGGGTTGTGGTAGTTTCAGTGGCTGTTGTTTCTGGGGTTATATCAGGTGCATAATACGCTTGAAAATATGACGTTTGATGGTTTCAGCTGAACCTGTTGAAGCCAGCTGGAGTTTGCAGTGCCAACCTACTGCAAGTTGGGGAGTAGGAAAAAGGGAGGACACAGGTTTTCTCGTGCTTGCAGATTTGTCCACGCCAGATAGGCAGAGTTGCTAGATTCACCATAATCTTCCATATCCATGGTGCAACTTCTAGGAATTATTTTCATTCTTAATTTGACGATCATATTAGGAGTGTGCCGTTCTTTGATTTAATTCTCCCGGTGTTCTGTCGTAGAATCTCTAGTCCATCTGTTAAGTGCTGAAATTTAGTATTTAAAATGAGATATTACCTATCAACAAGGAGAATCTCCATACTTTAGTTGTAATTCACATATACCAAAGGAATGTACATGAATGTCTTGTTCACTCTTGAATGTCTTGTTCTTTGTTCTTTTTTTACTTTAATTTTTGAGCCTCATTGGTTCATCTGGACGAAAAGGATTAGTGGAATTTGACTTGCTATATTTTTTAATGAGATCTATGGGTGCACACAGCTGATATGAACCTTTAGTGACCTCTCTTGAAGGCGATTCCTCTGTTTTGCTTGTAAGCCATTCAATGGGAGGTCTTGGATCCAACAAAGTATATCTCCAACTTAATGTAACAGTAAGTTATTTTCCATGCTCTATGTTTACCATTCCAGTTACAATGCTTTCAATTAGAATTTTTACTAGGATAATTGAAAAATTTAGTATCAACTTAATAGTGAATACTTTAGCCATTCATGATTATTATTATTATTATATTATTATTAGTCCTTTTGATACAGCAACCATAATTCATTGGCCCATCATTCATCTAACAAATTTAGGCAAATCCTTATTAGTCCTCGGTACGTATTTTCTCACCTTTTTCTCTTCCCCTCTTTAGCGACTAATAAATGCACATCCGGGTGAATGGTATATAAGTATTAAGCCTAGTTGATAAATTGTGTGATCGTATGTAAGTTTTGAGAAACTATCTTAATGTCTAAATTATTAGTATATTACTTCATTCATTTGAAGATGTAACGCGTTAGTATAATGAGGCTTTCCTTACAAAATTGGATTCAATACTGCTACAAATAAACGAGCATCATGAATAGATGTTTTACTTGTGTGAATCATTCGTCCTGGATTGAATCAAAGAACCCAAGTCGTACTTAGGTAGAATTGCTTAGGTCAACCGAAGGGATAAAATATATATATATATATTTTTTAATAGACACTAAATCACACGTATTTAGAAATTATAATTACTAATTTGTTAAAATCTAAAGATTAGACATTAAATTGCTAAGAATTGAAAATTCAGGTATTAGGTCTATCTTTGTCCCATGCAAAAGTAAAACAGAAAGAACCTCTTTGAGGTGTAAATCATACCTCTTGCTCTTTGCTAACGGTTGTATCAAAAGATGAGATGTAATGGACAATCGCTAGGTTTATTCTTTTCTTTTCTTTTTTTTTTTTTGTAGTTATTTTAATTAAACTTTATCTTACATGACTTCCTTGGATTTTTCCTTTTTTCGTTCAAAGGCATGATATAAACAAGCACTTTCGAAGATATAGTCATCATTGAAGCAGATGCTAACATTAAATCCACAAAATACCATCCTTCATTCCTATGTCTTCGCACTTTGATACAAAGGAATGGGTCAGAATAAAATTGCGATTCGGGTTTTCATTTCTTTTTCTAATGTTGAAAAAGTGATTTTAGAAGTTAGAATTACAATTTCTTTAATCGACGATTCTGACTTTTAGAAGAAAGGTGGAATCGTGATTCCATTTCATTTGTATATATAATTATTTTTTAATTATATTTTTATCCTACGCATATTTCTTATCTACATTTAATATGAAGTTTATTTTTGATAAATTCATTAAATATTTATTTAATTATGTGATTATATCCAATTATAAAAATAAACTTGTTATTTTTTCATTTAGATGATTCCAACGTATCAGACCTATATAAACATAGTTTACGCTAACAGGGAAGCAGGGTATTTAATGATCTCATAGAATTTTTTAGGGGACCAATCCCGTTGGATTTTAACCTACCATTGCAGGTAAACACCATATTCAAGAAAGGAATTGACAAATAAGAACAAGATAATTTTCATGGGATGGCTAACTATTATAGATTTTTTTCTTTTTTGACTAATCTTCTTTTTATAAAACAAAGCGCACGTCATTGCCAAAATACCTTAATGTTTGAGAATATAATTTCCTTTTAACTTATTTCTTATTATTCTTATTATATTTGTCAGTTGTCTAAAAATATGTATTAACTTATGTACTTTATCAAGATAAATGGAAAAAATAAATTAATCAATATATTTAATTGAACTATTGAAGTGTACAATTTTAAAACAAAGAAGAATAAAACACTTTAATGGTCAATGTTCAAGAATGATCTTTTTGACTTACCTTTCTAATAGATTAACACCCTATTTAATTGTTTACCAAAAAAGAAAGACAATATATTTAACTATGTAATTTATCAAGAAACATGGAAAAAATGAATCAATTGGCATATCTATTTGAATTATACAAATCTGAATTAAATTACATGATTTTTTAAGATTCGTTAAAAAAAAAATCAATTGACATATCTCATTGAAGTATGTATATTTATGTCTAAATATTATATATAATGTACTACTACGTGTAAAATCATATACCACATTGCTATAATAAATTTATCTTTAGTATTAATTATGGTGTATGATGAACCACAGTAAATATTATTGCTTGTAAATATATATAATAAAAAACTACTCATTATAATAAAATATAATGAATAATATTAAAATAATATGTTACTTATATATACTCTATATATTGTTACAACACTATACATATGTATTGTACGTCAATATACTAGATATTATAATTTGACAAACTATATATATATATATATATATCCTATAATAACAAATAAGATATATATAATAAATAGTTACTCATTAAATAAAATGTAATAAATATACAAGTAGACATAGGCATGGTTCAGTTGAATTGAAATCATTATCGACGGTTCCAAAACTAGAATTGGATCAGTTAGCCGGTTCCAGAACCAGCTAGGAACCCCATTAGAAAAAATAAAAAATAAAAATAAAAAATAAAAATAATATTAATAATATTTAAATTATTTCATATAAATAGTAAAATTTATTACTTATTCACAATATTTAATATGTTATTATCAACAACACAAATAAACATAGCTTAAAATCATATATAATTAGTTTAAATAAATTTCTCTTAAAAGAAAAATTCATTTTCTTAATAATGTGAGACTATTTTTTATATTGTAATTTTCTTTTTATCTTCTAGAGTATTTTATAATGTCATAATACTAACTATAATTGATATTGAATGGGTTTGTATACATATAAATATGCATTCTAAATAAATTTTTAAAAATTTTGGTTAAATAATTTAATACTTTTAGATCCAATAATTATTTTGAATTTAGATTTTATTTTATTAAAATTAATTTATTATTATTTTATTTTTTATTTTAAAAAAAAACGGTTTCGTAGTTCTAAAACAGGAACCAGGAACTGGACCTGAACCGTAGGAGATGGTTCTGGTTTCGGTTCCTCAATTTCAAGACCTGGAATAGGCAATTCCAATTTTGGTTCGGTTCGGTTCCGAAAACAGTGAAGTTGTCTATACACAAGTAACATTTACTAAAATATAAGATATCATGTTACTCACACACACACACTATACATACACTATACATAGTTACGAAATACGTGCTGTATATCAAAATATTAGACATTAGACTTAGTATATGTTATGTTATGTACCTATATAATATTTTAAACCATACACTACAACTCTTGTATTTGAACATATATATATATGAAATGAGCAAATACGCTTTTGCACAATGTTTTATGTATTTTACGTTATATTGTTTTACTATATGTATAATATGTTAAATGATACACAAACACACACACACATAACGCTGTAACATAAATCATAATATAACTAACTATATATAAATGTATACTAGATATATTGTACTTAGATATAGTACTTATATGAAATGTTAAGCCATACATATATGTGTAGTGTTTATAGTTATAACACTACAAATATTGTATTTTACATCAATATATTAGACATTATAATTTGATGGACTATATATATATATTATATATATATATTATGTATAATAATTTATTAGACTTGTATCATGTGTACTAATAAATATTACATATTACATTCACTCAAATAATCTATATCATAATTATTTATAAGACTCAATAGTGCTATAATATAACTACCAATATGTAAATATGATGTAAGTTATATGTATCATGGACGATACACTACATTTGTGAATATTGTAGTTTATTATTGCATACATTTTTGTAAATATTATTTTATACGTTGTGTATTTCTTACTCATTGCTATAGATTATAATGGTCTATATAATATATATATATATATTTAATATATTGAAATTACATTTAAGGTTATTAGTTTATTAATTATGAGCTTTATACCATATGAGAACCTTCAAGAATACTTGATACCTAATAAATATTAGGTAATGCAATTTACTATCACAAGTAGATAAATAATTAATTTACATATTTCAATAAAACATACAAATTCTTATCAAAATTTGTAAATGTAAAAATCATGGGGCTTGTCTTATTCTTTCTTAATTGAATGTCAAATCTCATATAATGAAGTCCTTTAATGAGCAATTAGCCCTCTCATGGTGAAATTGCTCTTACAATGGGAAATCGAGCCACGTTATGGTGAGATTGCCCTTACAACAAAGAGCTAAGCTCTCTTGAGGTGAATGACCCTTAAAACACAGAATTGAGCCATGTTATATTTAAGATGGTCCTTACAACGAGGAACCAAGCTCTGTTTTGGTGAAATGGCACTTTTGATGAGGAATTGTGCCCTATTATGGTAAAGTGACCCTTATGACAAGGAACCAAACTCTATTGTGATGAAATGATCTTTATAACGAGAAATTAAGCTTGTTGTGGTGAAATGGGCTTTGCAACAACGAATTTAGTGCTATTATAGTGAAATGGCCTTTACAATGAGAAATTGTGGCTTGCTATGGTGACATGACTCTTATAATAAGGTATCTGTTAAGGTTAGTGCCATGATCATTTGATCTAAAAGCTTAAGCTTATAGATATGATGTGAGCTATTACATTTATCTTATAACACTCTCCTTCACTTATGGGTCGGGACTTTGATTTGACAAAGGCCCATCAAGTGGACAACTTAATTTTAATGGGATTGTAATGAGTGCGTAGGGGTTTGAACTATTGACCTCCTGCTTTGATACCATGTTAAGAAACAATATGTGATGAAAATAGTGTTTTTCTTTATTTCAAAGCAATCAAAGATTACATATATATACTAGATGTGACATACCAAGATCCTATTCTATTGCCTATAATCATGCTTAACTATTTACAAATAAGAAACAAATAATTCCATATCAATCTTTAGTATATGATGAGATTGATTGCAGATTTGTGGTTATCTTCCTTTGACAATTGTTATAAGATAAAAGTAGTAGCTCACGCTATATCTATAAGCTTAAGCTTTTAGATTAAATGGTTGTAGTGTTAACATTTTTCATAGTATCAGAGCATCACTTTGGATATTAGAATTAAATACAATTAACATACCTTAGCTAACTTCCATGTGGCATAGCTTCAGGAACAAAATGGGACAATCCCAATCATCAATTCTACATTCATCATTTAGATCAACCTGGATTGCATTACACATGACTGAAAAGAAGGAGATGAATTTCCCATTCACACCTAAAGAATGCCGACAAATATTGACATGTTAAAAACTAAATCTTCTTCTACTAATCATGTTAGTACTTGCACAACTCATGAAGAAGTCTCAGGTAATGCTTTCTCACATGTCTCTAATAGAAAAAAGGAACACTTGGATCTTAGATAATAGGTGTACCGACCATATGATTTTTGATAAAAAATTGCTCACATATTCAAAGCCTGTCAATAATCATATTGTTGAGTTACCAAATAGCTCATCAGCACAAGTAACCTATATTGGCAAAGTTATTCTATCTCTTGATCTCATTCTTAATGATGTTTTATGTGTTCCTTATTTTCGTTTGAATTTAATTTCCATAAGCAAATTAGTCCTTGATTCATCTTACATAACCACCTTTTTAAAAAAATATTGTTTTATCTAGAACCTAAGTTCAGGGAAGATGATTCGGATGATAATTGAAAGAGAGGGCCTCTATTATCTTGGTCAAGCAAAGAAAGGAATTTGTAGCCATATACAAATTTCAGACTTGTCCTTATGGCATTAATGCCTTGGGCTTTCCTCAACCAAAGTTATCTCGTTATTTCCTTTTTTTCATTTCAAGAATAATACTTGTAATACAAATAAGTGTTTAGTCTGTTGTTAGCCAAATAGACAAGACTCTTCTTCCTTCATGTTCCACTAATAGTGCATCTTGTTTTGATTTGATTCATCTTGACATTTTGGTTGGTTATAAAGTTCCTTCCATTTTAGGTGCAAAATATTTTCTTACCATTATTGATGATCATACTAAATGCACATGGGTCTATTTTATAAAACATAAATAAGGTACTAGAGATCTTTTGGTCAAATTCATTAATATGGCAGAAAAAGGTTAAAATCATTTGTAGTGACAATGGTCTTGAATTTAAACTTGAGATATTTTATACACAAAAATGTATAATTCATCAAACAAGTTGTGTTAACACACCACAACAAAATGGTGTTGTCGAGTGAAAACACAGACATTTATTAAATATGGCACGAGCTCTTCTCATTCAAGCTGGTCTTCCTAATCGATTTTAGGTTGATGCCATCCTTACTTTAGCATGTCTCATGAATCAAACACCCATTCCTCTTCTTCAAGGAAAGACTTCATATGAAAAATTGTTTAATAAGGTTCCTAATTATTCACATTTACATGTTTTTGGCTGTTTATGTTTTGTTTCCCCTTATGCACAAAATCACTGTAAGTTTGATCTTCGGGCGTCAAGATGCATTTTTCTTAGATATCCATATGGGTAGAGGGGATATTAATTTTTTGATATTGACCAAAAAAAGGTACAGGTATCAAGAGATGTCACTTTCTTTGAAACCAATATTCCTTCGCAACAATCCTCTACACCTCAAAATGATTTTGATGCACCAATGTTTCCAAACAATGATTTAAACTTTGATTTTAATTCTTCATCCACATCTGTACTTCCATCACACTACAAGAGTCATCTCCACTCACCAAAATAGATGAATCACCAAACCTCACCAAATCCACGCTTGAGTGTCCTTCACCACCTATACGAGATGTATTACCCTCTCATATACAAAATAAAACAGCTATAGACGTGCCTACTCAACCACTTCGTAGTAGTAGTCGATCCACCAAAGCTCCACAATATTTGTAGGACTTCCATGTTGAGATGGCCCTCCCTTCAAGGCCCGAACCATCATCGTTCACAAACTTAGTTAAACGTTCAGGTACTGCTAATCCCTTCTCTCATTTTTTGTCCTATGATAAACTTTACCCTAACCACAAAGCCTATGCTACTTAAGTTACTATTCTAAAGGAACCTACTAGTTATTCATAGGCTGTCAAAGATCCAAACTGCGTGATGCCATGCAACATGAGATCATTGCATTGCATAATAATGGGACTTGGAGTTTGGTGTCATTACCATCTCATAAGCGACCAATCGGATGCAAATGGATGTGTGAAAAAAGCTCAAAGTTGATGGAACAATTGAATGGTATAAAGCCTGATTGGTGGCCAAGAGTTATAGTCAAGTTGAAGGGGTTGATTACAAGGAAACTTTTGCACCGGTAACCAAAATGGTAACAGTCTAGGTATTGCTTAGTGTTGCAACCTTGCATGGTTGGCATATACATCAATTAGATGTTAACAACACATTTTTGAATTGTGACTTGATGTTGAAGTATACATGTCCATGTCTCCTGGTTTCGATCGAAAGGGGAGAAGCATGTTTGTGAACTCCATAAATCATTATATGGATTAAAGCAAGCTTCCAAGCAATGGTTTATGAAGCTGTCTAATGCACTCAAAGCGATGGGAGTCCTTATTTGTCCGAAGTCAACAAAGTAGTTTCTTGACACTACTTGTATATGTTGATGATGTGATTTTGGCTGGAAATGATTTGTAGGACATAGAAAATACCAAGCTTTTCTTATCTAAGCAATTCAAATTGAAGAATTGGGACAACTCAAATATTTCCTTGGCATAGAGGTCGATCACGACATGGAATCAGTTTATCACAACGAAAATATGCCTTGGAAATATTGGATGATGTTGGATTCTTAGGTGTCAAAACCTTCTCAATTTCTTGTAGAACAAAACATATCACTCACATAATCTGATAGAAAGATTTTAGATGAGATGTCGATGTATAGAATGTTAGTTGAAAGGTTAATCTTCTTAATTGTAACTAGATCAGACCTCACTTATACTGTCCACATGTTGAGTTAGTTTATGGACAAACCTCGACAACTGCATTTGGAAGCAACTCATATAGAGCTTAGATACATTAAACAAACACTTAGGCAAGGTATCTTATTACCATCTATAGGTTCACCACAGTTACAAGCATTTTGTGATGCTGATTGGCCTCATTGCAAGGACATAAGAAGATCTGTTATAGGTTATTGTATTTTATTTGGTCAAGCACCAATCTCTTAGAGGACTAAGAAACAAACAACGATGTCATGTTCAAGTGCAGGGGCAGAGTATTGATCTATGGCTACTATATGTTGCGAGGTCACATGGTTGAAAAATATTTTGACGGACTTAAAAGTGAGCCACACACAACTAGTAACTTTATTTTGTGATAATAAAGCCACTATACGTATAGTATCAAACCCAGTCTTTCATGAAGGGACGAAACACATATAAATAGATTGCCACTTGATAAGCGAAAAGATTCAAGAATGAATGATTCAACTAGCCTATATTCGAAGTGCAAACCAACCAGTAGATTTGTTTACCAAGCCATTGAGTACTGCACAATTTGAAGTTTTGCTAAGCAAGTTAGGTTACATTAACATACACTCCAACTTGAGGGGGAGTGTTAAAGGAAGATAAGCACAAATCTGTGGTCAATCTTATTAGAGATTAAAGATTGATATGTGATTATTTGTTTCCTTATTTGTAAATAATTAAGCATGATTATAAGCAATAGAATAGGATCTTGATGTATCACATTTAGTATATATATATATATATATATATATATGTAATATTTGATTGCTTTGAAATAAAGAAAAACACTATTTTCATCACTTATTGTTTCTTTTTAGTATCTAGCCTTGTCGTGGTGAAATGGCCTTTACAATGAGGATTTGAACCTTGTTATAGTGAAATGGCCTTGCAATAAGAAGGTTAACTTTGTTGTGGTGAAATGGTTCTTACAATGAAAAATTTTAACACTATTATGGTAAAATGACTATTGTAATAAGGAATTGAGCCCTATTGGGATAAAATGACTCTTACACCTAGGAATTAAGCCCTCTTATTGTAAAATGAACTTTATTACATGAAACTAAACCCTGTTGTGGTAAATGGTGCTTACAACAACAAATTGATCCTTATTGTGGTGAAACGACTCTTACAACAAGGAACTAATCCCTCTTGTAGTAAAATGGCCCTTCAGCAAAAAACTAAACCTTGTAGTGGTGAAATGTTCCTTATAACAAGAAACTAAGCCCTATTATGGTGAAATGGTCCTTACAACGAGGAACTAGACCCTGTTGTAGTGAAATGGTCTTCATAACAATGAGCTCTTCCTTTTATGGTGATATAACCCTTATAACTAAGAACTTAATCCTCTTGTGGTGAAAAGATTCTTGAAACTAGGAACTTAGCCCATCATGGTGAAATAGCTACTACTATAGTGAAATAACTCCTATGACGTGGAATTTGATCCTATTTTGGTGAAATAGCCTCAATAAGAATAAATTTAACCTTACTGTGGTGCAATAACCCATACAACGAAGAATTTGGCCCTCGTGTGGTAAAATAGCCCTTATAACGTGAAACTAAGCTTTATTGCAGCGAAATGACCTTACAACACGAAATTTATCTTCATTGTGGAAATGACCCATCAACGAAGAATTCAACTCTATTGTGGTGAAATGACCCCTATAATGATGAATTTAGCTTTGTTGTGGTGTTGTCAACTTAATTCAACAAGTGTTACATATATTGTTTCCTTATATGTATTGTACATTGTATAATATATATGTCAAATTATATTCGATATTAGCAATTATATACACACTAGTACTATATATTACAATACACAAGTAATGTATATGACGAATAGATAATTAGTTTTATAAAGAACATACATCACTAATACGTATTATAGATCAATATATTAGACATTTTAAGTAGATATACTCTATATATATACTGTAAGGTATATAATGTATTGATACAATATTTTAGATTGTATAGTACAACTCTTATGTTTGAGTGATATTTAACACTGACTATAATATAAACACAAATAATATATTGTGATAATTAATAAAATATATGTATAAAATCAATAAATACTCTTTTTTATAATCCCCTATTTATTTTATGTTAATTCGTTTTATTATATGTATATTTTATTGTATAATATATATGCATATACAACAATGTAATATAATTTATAATATAAATAAATGTATAGTAGATATATTGTACCTATATGACATGTTAAATCATATAGTATAATGCGCTACTTATATATACTATATATAGTTACATCATTGTGAAATGTATTATACATTAATATGTTAAAAGATATAATTTCATATATGCATAGCATATGATATATAATGTGCCTATATAACATATAAGATTTACATAATAATAACTACTCATTATAATAACATAAAATAAGTAAATAAATAAAGAAATAAGAATATGTACACATATATAAGATTTTATGTTACTTATATATACACGTATATACTATATATAGCTACTATACTACACTATAAATTTGTATTGTACATCAATATGTTATAAATAAAATTTGACAAACTATATATATATTTATAGATTTAGTATATGATATATAATGTACCTATATAACATGTAAGAATATATATATATATATATATGAGGGATAAACGCCAAAGAAGTGTTTGAACTTTTCCATTTGGGCAATTTAGTGTCTTTAGTTTCATTCTTTGCATTTTTGTGTTTCAAACTCTAAAAAGTTGCCAAACAAGTGTCTCTAATCACTTCTAGCCTAATAGACATTAAAGTAAATGGTAAAATTACTTTACTATACCTGTATTAACTATTAACTTCACTCCATTTCTTGATTTTTTTCCTCTAACCAAAATGTCTATTCTTTTCCCAAAACCTACAGTTTCTTTTTCATAAAAACAAAAAGAAGATCATAGACTGATTCCTTCACAAATGCTCCATTTTAATTTTTATTATTACATAAACCGAGAGCTCCTTTAAATAGTTCATAACCTTAGTACAAACACCCTACAAAACACTAGTATAGTTGGTCTTGTTTTGATAGCTCATCATATGGTCATAACTCGTAACTCCTATTGGGAAAAAAAGTTCATATTTGTGGTGTAATAACGATTGTCCCATAGCAAATCTCCAACGTTTTTTATGAAAGAAATCCTCTCACATTAACTATTATTATTATTTTTATAAGAAAAGGTGCTTGAAAGAGTTTAGATGGTAACGATGTTGCAAAAGTGTTTAGGTGATGATATCTTTCATGGTTTTATACTTTTGATTCATTTGATGGATGCATATTATATATATATTTATATATATATATAATATATATATGTATAGTAGGTATTTTATAGTCTAATGAAGAACATGATACATTTTGTGGTTTATAAAACCAATTGTTCACTCCATAGTGGATGTTTGCATTATTACATGATGTATCTAATTGGCATTATAATATTGTATATAATTTCATCTTTAAAAGATTTATTCTATAATATATATATATATATATTTTGAGATCTATCATTGTATAATAGATTTCTATTTGTCCTACTCGTGATTTTATTGTGATATTTATTGTAATTTTTATACAATTCATTTTTTTTTAAATATCAACTAAAAATATATAAACATTGACACACGATTGGATGCTTCGCTTAGATAATGAGCATGCACAAAAATTAATGAAAGTGCATTAGTCAATGGCGAAAATGAAAAAGTCGTTTCCATCATTGAATTGACTCAATATTGAGAATTTAACTTCTAATTTAAATTATGAGAGCTTTTTCTAACTATGTATTTTTTTAAAAAGTACATCTTAAAAATTATAACACGCTACAACATTCAATTACAAATAGTTTTTCTCTCAATTGCACCTTATTCATTACTACAAATTCTAGGTTACTATGATCCTTTCTTTTTCTCTTATTAATTTCCAATCAATAATTTTTATCAAGTGTTTTTTTTCCTTTAATTTATTTCCACATATTTTTCTATAATAATTAAGATACTTTTTCAAAAGTTTAATTTATATGTTTATAAAATAAAAATGTATATTTTCAAAGTAATAAATTAAGTAATTTATTTTATTTCATTAATTTTTTTTAGCGATGGCATAACTAACACATGATCCATTGATATTTATTAAGTCATAAGTGGATGTGGCGTAATTTACATATTTTTTTGGCCGAACGAGTAATTTACATATGATATGCTATGGTATGATTTCTTTTGAATATACCTCTATTCATGCTGGAAAGGAAATATAGTAGGTTTGGATTGAAAAGGAAATTACTGCAGGGATAATAAAGTAATTTTGACATATTACTTTAAGGTTTGTTGGGTAGAATTAATGGAGGCACTTATGTGGCTACTTTTAAAGTTTTGGAGCACTAAAATGCAAAAAATGAAACTAAAAACACTAAATTGCTCAAATTAAATAATTCAAACACTTCTTAAGCCTTTATCCCTATATATGATATAAAACTATTCTTGCATACATATAAACTATATATGGTTACAACACTATACAAACTATATACACATAGTATATGATATAAAAAAATCTCTTAGACCTGTATCATGTGTTATAATAAATGTTATATTATATTCGCACAAATACTCTATAATTTAGTAATTTATAAGAAATATACATATAAATAGTATGCAATATATAGATTGTACCTATACAATATTTTAGATCATATCCTATGACTCATATATTAAATAACATTTATAATTAACTATTGTATAAATGCAAATACTTTATATTGTAATAATAAATAAGATATGTGTGTGTGTGTGATGAACAAGTACTTCTTATTATGGTATTATATGTGTTTTACCTATATAATATGTTAAATCATAATTACAATGCTTGTATAAGAAGTTATATTTAATGTCAACTATTGTATAGACGCAAATTCTGTATGTTATAGAATATATATATATATATATATAAGATGTACATAAATATATATACATGGTGAAAAAATAGTCCATTAAATATATATAGAATTTAAATATAACACACAAATATGTATGAAATTATGGTACATATACTATTTATAGTTACAATATTATATAATTATGGTGTATGTATGATGAAAATAGTCTTAATTTGGTGAAATCAATGTTTTCTTAGTGAAATGAGACTTTTTTTTTTTTTTTTTGCAATAGCGATGTTTGTGTGTTGAAATGAGCCTTATGTAACAATTTTTTTTAAATATTAAAACATAAAGTATTGTCCCTACCTAAATTCTAATGTACACAAGGACCAAAGCATGACTGCTTTTTGTCTTATTCTTTTTATTATAGTCATATATCTTTGATATATTTAATTTCAATAATTAAATATAAAACACTTAAGTTTGATAATTAATGATATGCTTTATTATTTTTATTTTAATTCAATATGTAAATATATATAAAAAAATTAAGTTTAAACCTTTTATAACATTTTTATGATTAATATTACAAAATAGATAAAGATAAAAGTAAATAGGCGAATGGATAATGAATAAATATTTGATTATATATATGATAAATTATATAATAATATATTACTTATATCATATAAAAATTAATACTTATGAGCAACATGTTTACAACCCTAGTAATTGCAGTAGGTAATCATTGTAAGTTATTATTTATTATTGGAAATATCATATTTGACACCGATTAAATTTTATTTTTAATTGATCTTAAGAAAGTATTTCATATAACGATGAATTATTTAAATATGTAAAACATTCAAAATTCTAGTTTTCCATATTACATATTGTTGTAAATTATTTAGTTTACATCATATAAAAAAAGTGAGACAGTAAATAGAAAGTTAAAAACCTGTACAATGAGTTAAAGATAAATAAGAACTCAACGATTAAGATTTGATCTTAATAAATCAATGGTTACAAATAGGATGGGATCCATTTGTATTTTTAGACTACAAGACCACCAAACTTCCCTAAAACTCCACATAAATGGATGAAATGTCCATATAAAATCCGTTTTCACTTGACACAACTGTAGATTCATATCTTTCCCAAAATTCAGCTCATACTTCATGGCATTATAATGCCAGATGACGTCCAACTGGTGAAGTTTAGGTGTATGATCAGTAGGACTCGCCACTCCATCCAACCGGTGAAATTCCACATGACGTCCAAAAGTCTCAAGAATAGGGAATTGCTATCTCCTCCTGCCAACATCATAAATATAACCACTTAGATTTCCAAATACTTGCATAGGATGAGAAAGATGCACCATACGAATGACAAAAAATGCAATGTCTGTTGAATTGATACCTTTGCTAAGTTATTAATGTAAGTACATTTCAAGCTTCTGCTATCATACAACATCAATTGCTCACCTAGTTTGGACCCCATGTTTTTCTGAAGTCCTCTGCCTCTTATAAGTCGAACGAGGACTTGAATGTGCATTTCTTTCATCTGAATATGTCATCTTGCTAGAATATCTTTTTGCAGAAGTGTTGGATAATCTTGCTTCTTGCCTTCTTCTTTGTGATTTCACTGCATGAGAGTTCAGCTGTTCTGGATCATCTATTCCATATGGCAATGGTTGAATTCCCTGTAGATCAGGCTCTGGCATGTAGTTTTTCGGTCTTTTTCTTTCATCCATTCTTCTAAACGTGATTGATATTCTAAAAAAAAAAAATAAAAGACAAAGGAGATATTTAGACAAAATAAATGGAAAAGCAGTGAAAACTAAGGATTACATATATTATATTATTCTCACCTCTTCGTGGGGACTGCTGGCACACAATGCTTAGCTAGATCAGCTCCATTCCCATTCAAAACAAGAACCGATCTGGACACAACATTAGTTGTGAGAATTTAGATTATCAAAAGAAAAGGAGAAAAAAAAATAAAAAACCACAACTAATTGTAAGTAAGGAGTGAAGAAATGGAATTTGCACAATATACTTACCCCACTGGCAAAGAAATAGCAGTTGAACCACTAAACTCGCCAGGACCAATAACCCGCAGGTTCGAACCGAAAACGATATCGCATTCACTGAGGAATGACACAGTACAAAATGGCCTCACAAAATCATGGTTGTCAATATGCGGAGGTATGCAGTCTCCTTCTTCATATATATTAATAATGCAGCTGTCTGGTACACAAGTTGGTGGAAGTACATGCCATCTAACCATTCTTTTTATCGTCATTTTAAGAAGAGGAGGGATGGGATCCACAGATTCATATTTGAGTATGCCCGGGCGGTTTCCCTTTTTATCCTGAGGACAAAACATCAACAAATCAAATATTAAAATCTTTAAGCTTCTATTTCGCTTATTCGAAGCCATTTGAAATTTAGATAGGACACACCTAAAACTTACCGTAGCATAATTGTAACAGCAACCAAATTGGATCGTGACCCGTCCCTTGCCCCTCATCCACTTCTCTGGTGCTGAATATGTTCGCTCTGCATAGATTTGCGAAATTTCAGATGACAAAAAAAAGAAAAGAAAAGAAAAGGTGTTATGTACAAAAAAAGTGGATCAACGTATAGCATTCCAATTGAGGAGAGAAGAGAAGATTTTTCAACGAGTAACAACCAAGCAATATATATTTTGCTCAAATTCATTCTTATGAAATAGATCCATCGCGCACAGATTTTTGGTACATCTCTACACTATCAAACAACAAGTAACCTTTTAATTCTCCTCTTTCTCCCATCTTCTGAAGTTGATAAATGTAGTCAACTATCCTTTTTTGCTCTGCAGCACTAAAAACACCAGTGTGAAGCTCTAGCCCCTCTAGAACATTTGTGGAACGACCCTTAACCCATTCAAAACATTCAAAATCCCTTTTCCTCTTCACATTCTTGCAACGGATCTTCTCTCGCTGTTCTATTGATAATTTCGGCTTCTCAATTGCGCTTAATGTCCCGATTCTCCCTTTTAACGAATGAAGATCTCCTAACTCCTTGTCACTTAACTCATCATCACCAAGTGACACGTCTTCCCATGATGCATGTTGTTGTGGTGTCCCAATAGTATATGATTTGCATGTCGAATCTTCCCTATTCTCACCGCATAAGGAATGTAGAGAGCGAATACGGTCAGAGAAAATCCTAGTACAACGCGAACAAAAACCCTTGGTGAGAAAAGGAAGCCACAGAGAGAGAAACTCCGATGCAACTTGTATTTCGGATGCACTGTATGCATCGAGAAAAGGGTCGTCGTGGAGGTGCTTCGTAGGTTTAATTTCCATGAAGGTTGTTTGACGTCTCAAAAGAAGCTCGCCCAACAGAGAGATTTTGATATTCAATACTTCCTCGTACTATGAAACCCGAAGCCTGTTAAGAAAGAAATGCGTCGGTCAAGAAAAGAAAGGCTAGGTGAAGGGTTGATATATATATATTTGTAGAGAGAGAGGGAGTAAAAATTTATGGTAGTCAAGGATAAGAGAGAGAGATATAGTAAAAATTTATGTTAGTCAAGGATAAGAAAGAGAGATATAGTAAAAATTTATGTTAATCAAGGATAAGAGTAAAAATTTATGTTAGTCAAGGATAAGAGAGAGAGATATAGTAAAAATTTATGTTAGTCAAGGGTAAGAGAGAGAAATAGTAAAAATTTATGTTAGTCAAGAATAAGAAAGAGAGATATAGTAAAAATTTATGTTAGTCAAGGGTAAGAGAGAGAGAGGACCAAGTTTGGTAGTTTCTTTTATGTGATATAGTAAATCTTTTTAGGGTTATACGTAATTTGAAAAATTTAAATAGAGATAGATTAAGAATTATTTGTATATATTTTTACGGACTTGTTTTATTATAATATCTTTTAGTAATTATTAAGTAAATATCAAGCCATGACCAAAAAAAAAAAAAATATATATATATATATATCAAGAAGATAAAAGATATTTTATTATTGAACTAATGAGATAAATTCTTTTTTATTTGTTAAATTAGATAAAGCTTATTCAATTTGATTTGATATAATCTTCGATATCCATTTCTTTATTTGTTTGGTTCAATAAAATATTATATATATATATTTTCTTATTCATAAAATAATTCACAAATAATATTATGAAAGCGCATAATTTATGGTAAATAATCTTTTTTTGTCCCATATCCACCAAATTTTTTTTTTCTACTTTTTATAAGTTCTTACCTATTTACTTGATGGTGGTTGTTGATAAATCTAACGATATAGAACACTTTTGATAACTTTTTAAAATATTATGGTGCGATTAATTAAAAAAAAAAGAAAAAACATGAAAGTTATAACTACGATATTTAGTTATTTTTATCTCTTAATCATGAGTAGTATTTATTGAGTGCCTGCTAATGTAAACTCATAAAATTAATCGATTTCTTAAAGTAGGGCAAATGAAAGCGATTTTTGCTCTAGTTGGGTAACATCTTAGGTAAAAAAATTTCTAATTGTTTTTTTGTCGATGCCAGGTTGGATAAAAGGACAGACGCAATTCAATAGGCTTCCCCATCGTACAAGAGTGGTGGATCCATTTAATATATCTTTATTTGCTTTCATAAAATGTATTTCTATTTTCCTTTTTTTCTTTTATTAAATTGGAACAATTTTATTTCAACCATCTATCAAAGTTGGCAAAAAAATTCAACTTCATTAACCTATGTTAACTAATTTAATATAATAATATTATTGAATGTATTAAAATAAATAATATATTAAACAATTTAAAATAGGGCTAATTAACCCTATTAAGTAACTATTAAGTAAATATCAAGAAGATAAAATATATTTAATTATTGAACTAATGAGACAAATTCTCTCTCTCTCTCTCTCTCTCTCTCTCTCTCTTTTTGGCTAAATTAGATAAAGCTTATTTAATTTTGATATGATATCATCTTTAATATCCACATCTCTATCTGTTTCGGTCAATAAAATCTTATATATCTTTTTATTTTTAATTCTTTTCTTAATCATGAAAAAATTCACAAATAATACTATAAAAAAGTGCATAATTTATGGTAAGTAACATTATTTCTATTTTTTACCAGAGCTAACCTATTTACCTGATGGTGGTTATTTGTAAAACTATAGACGGATAGCATTTTGGATAACTTTTTAAAATATTATGGTACCAATTAATTAAAAAAAAAGAAAAAAAAACATGAAAGTTAGAACAAGGATCTTTAATTTTTTTTTTTTTACTCTCAAGCATCAGTAATGTTTATTGTCTGCCTGCTAATATAAACTCATAAAATCAATCGATTTCTTAAAGAAGGGCAAATGAAAGCAAATTTTTGCATTGATTGGATAACATCTCAGGTAAAAAATTATTATTCTTTTTGTTGTGGCCGGATAGAACTATACGAAGAAAAAGGACAGAGGCAATTCAATAGACTTCACTATTGTCCAAGAGTGGTGGATCCATTCAGTATATCTTTATTTGCTTTCAGAAAATGAGTCTTTCTATTTTCCTTTTTTTTCTCTGGTATTTTGAAACAATTTTATTTCAATCATCTATCAAAGTTGGAAAAAAATTAATATAATAGTATTATTGAATGATTAAAATAAATAATATATTAAACAATTTAAAATAGAGCAAAATAACCCGTATTTTAGTACTTTTATAATAAATGATCTGAGATTTGATTTATGATGAATACATAACTTCTGTTTTTGATATTTTGACAATCAAGTAATCTAAATTTTATTTTTAACAAATACATAACTGTGATTTGTAATTTTACAAATAAGTGGTCTAAGTTTTGATTTTTAATGAATACATAATCTAAATTTTGTCATTTTCTATTAATAATATATACTATTAAAGCAAAACAACCACTTTGGTGTTTTAGTGTAAATATTTTAGTATGTATTTTTAATATAATGTTTTTAGCATATTGGCATAAAATATTTTTCATATACCTAAAATCATGAAAATTAAATAGGGTTTGAATATAATTAAATAATGATTGGATAGTCATAATCTTTTCCTTTTTTAGGGGCATAAAATATTTTTGATATCCTTAAAATCATGAAATTAAATAGGGTTTGAATAGAATTAAATAGGGGTTGAATAGACATAGTCTTTTTCGCGTAAAATATTTTTGGTATCCCTAAAATCGTGAAATTAAACAGGGTTTGAATAGAATTAAATAGGGTTGAATAGACATAAGCTTTTTCTTTTTTAGAGCATAAAATATTTTTGATATCCCTGAAATCATGAAATTAAATAGGGTTTGAATAGAATTAAATAGGAGTTGAATAGATATAGTATTTTCCTTTTTTAGCATATGAGCGTAAAATATTTTTGATATCTCTAAAATCATGAAATTAAATAGGATAGAATAGAATTAAAGGGTTGAATAGACATAGTATTTTTCTTTTTTACCCGAGCATGTATCTTTATATACTGATCTAAAACTCTGATACCATATTTATACATGATAGTTACTCAGCATAAAGAAGTTACCTGTGAAAACATAATTGTAATTATGATTTGTAATTAATTTCCTAATATTAGGACTGATTAAGGTTGTCCTCTTCCAACTTGTTAAAATAATATATCCATTTAATTTATATATGTTGGGTTATTTTATTTGCACACACATCACAGGTGTATTGTCTGCTTGTATTATTAAATTGATTTAATCAAAATTTGACAAAAAAAATGTGACCTTAATCTATTATTAACATAAGCGACAAAATACATATTATATATTTGTTAAAAGTCAAAACTTAGGTCACTTATTTGCAAAAACACAAAACACAGGTCATGTATTTGTCAAAAATAAAACTTAGGTCACTTGATTACTAAAATATCAAAATACAAGTTATATATTTGTTAAAAAACTAAAATTCAGATCATTTATTTATAAAAGTACTAAAATACATATTATGTTTTTGTGATTAACCCTTTAAAAGATAATTTTCAAGAGGTATGGTAACTTTATCCACATAAAATAGAGGTGGAAAAAGTACAATAGTTAAATTCTTTTATATGAAAGTTTTAGTCAAGTCTCATGGGAAATTTCGATTCGATTGGTGTCAAATTTTTAGGTTTTTATTCATTTATAGGGATAATTTGTAGCTAGACACAATTCACCATTTACTTTTGTAGTGGTACTTTGAATTTTCAAAAAGCAGAGAAATGCGGCGCTTTCTTATCATTTGAATAGTGGACACTAACCTTGAGATAAATAGAAGTATCAATAAATGAAGAAAACATATAACTAATATAAAAAAAAATAAAAGAAAAAAACCATGTTCATTGTATAGCTTGCATACCAAGTTTCATGATTTGTTTTTATATTTTATCATAAATTTATTCCATTATAATTAATAGAATTATACATAACTTTAGAAATTTCGATATATATAGAGCAAAAAGGATAAATTACACCGATATTGAACTTGTGTGTTCAATATGTGTTTTTTTTTTATGTAGAAATCAGTTGTAGAATTAATCACTTAATTGTGTTAAGTTATACTTAATTGGCTAAACAAGTTTGATGAGCAATATGTGCAAAATTTGTATATGTTTGTATTTTGTGTATGTTCTTGTACCGTGTTCTATTTTTAGCAGAATTATGCAAGTCAAGATAGTATCGACTCACCGATAGGGATTTGGATTAGCTTGCCGGAAGAAATTTTCTTTGCACAATGACAGAATTTTTGTATATCAGTGAGCTAGTACAAGTTGAGTGAAGAACAGAACCAACCATGCCCTTGTCCACGAGCACCTCTTGTGAACTGGCGAGCCGATGGGGTTTTGGATCGATGAGCGAATACACCATAAACTAGCTGTTGTAACCTTTTCAATTAAACCATTTAAGGAATTTTTGGGGCCAACGACTACTTCCTTTATAAATACTATAAATGCAAGTTGTCAGGGGGATTTTTGTGGTTGATTGAACTTAGTTCTTGCATACAAAATCATTATAAACACTCTCTAAAACTTGTATTGCAATTTGTATTATTTGAGTGAGAGACTTAGTATAGTGCAAGTTGCTTTTTATTTGCTAAACTCTTGTAAAATACTATATTATAATTTGTTGTGAGTAAATTATTGAAATCTTGAATTGAGTCTAGTGTGGTGGAAAGTTTCTTGTGAAGACTCAACTCAAGTAATAGTGTTTGTGTTGTCGTAGCTCCATTGGAGCAATTTATTGTTTGTTGTGAATAAAGTGTGTGAAGTCCTCCATTGAAGAAGCCATTTGATTGCAGATTGTGACAACTATGAGACAAACCAAACTCCATGTTAAAATCATGGTGCAAACTTTCTTTTCCCTATCTCTTTATTATCATCGTTGGTTATATTTGTTATTATGCATGAATTAGGCTTTAAGTTTTAAAAAGAAATCGATATTAGGCATAATCCATATTTCTAAGTGTTACTAGTTTTCGACAATTGGTATCAGAGTTAAGACTCTAGTTTAAAGTGCTTAACTACATCTAGAGTAATAATGTGGCTAGTAACACATTAGGATTTATGGGGGAACAAATATTAAATAGGCCACCCATCTTTACCGAAACTAGTTATGCTTATTAGAAGTATAGGATGAACATTTTTGTAAAAGCTCAAAATTTATCATTGTGGAGAATAGTAGAAAATGGTCTTATAGTTATAGAAGGGAAAAATGAAAATGGTTATACAAAAGTCGAAAAAGAGAAAGTGCAATTAAATGAAATTGCTATGAATATACTATATTGTGGCTTAAATGAAAGTGACTTTAGTAGAATTTGCACATGTGAATCTATTAAAGAAATTTAGGATAATTTAAAATGTACATGAAGTAATAAGTAGAGTTAGGGATACTAAAATTAGTCTTACTTGCGGTGAATTTAAAAATTTTGGAATAAAGACTAATGAGACAGTTGATAAAATTCATGATAGATTTATGCATATTTTGAATCAATTATCAATTCTTGACAAGACATATACTAATTTTGAGATTAACTAAAAAATCCTTAGGTCCTTACCAAGGGAGTGGAAGGCAAAAAGAACCACCACTAAAGAGGTGCATGACCTTAGTTAACTATCTCAAGAGCAACTTCTTAGCACCCTGAAGACTCACGAAACGATAAAAAATAAAAGAGAGGAGTCAACCAATAATGAGATTGCATAAAAGCCTCATGCTCTAACTCTAGCTCAAGTGAGGAGAAGGAAAGTGAGGAAGATGATGAGGAGTTGGATAAGCTTACTAGGAAGTTCAACATGTTCTTGAAGGTAAACAAAAAGATGAAGCTGGCTCCTCAAAATCCAAGAAGAAAACAATCACAAAATTCAAGTGCAACAAACCCATGCATATTCAATAATGTTGCCTAAATGCAAAAAAAAAAAAAAAAAAAAAAAGTAAATAAATAAATAAAAGAAGCAAAGGAGAAAAAAAGGCATATGTTTTCACATGGAGTGATGAAGACTCATCTAATTCGGATGAAGATGTTTGCTTGATGGCCTTAGATGATGAGGTAGACTCTGCTTCTTCATAAGTTCCTTATGATGAAATTTGTGACATGTATGACAAAGCATTTAGAAAATTAATTAAAATAGAAAAGAAGAAGCATATTGAAAACCTTCATGAAGAAAGTAAGAAATGAATTGGATGAATTTAGAAATATGCTTGAAGAAATTAAAGTTGAAAATGAGAAGTTGCATGATGAGAATGAATATTTGAAATTAAAGATTGAAAAGTTGAAACGTAAGAATGATGATTTGAGTAAAGTGAATGAAAAATAAAAAATTGAAAATGATTTACTTAATCTTGAAGTTAAAATCTTAAATGGTGATGATAAAAGTGATGTTTGTGTTTGTAGTAGTAATGATGAAATTTTGAAGGAGCTAAGTGAGCTTAAAAAGGAAAATGCAAAGTTAAAAACGATTCACTTCACACACTCCTGGAGGATAGTGATGATGAAGAAGTTGATGCATAGATTCGAGCCTCTAAGGAACAAATTACTGAAGAAGTATCCGGGGATGAAGAAATTGATGAAGAGGAGGAGGAAGAAGAGGAAGATGATGGATCTGAAGAGGAAGAAGAGGACACACCAACACCCACACCACCAAAGAAGAAGAAACAGAGAAAGATTGAGGAAGAGGATGAAGATAATCCTGACTATCAAGGAGATTGATTTCTTGATTTGTTACTGCTTTGATGATTTCTGATGATATTTTGATTATGTTTTTTTGAGCACCCAGTTTTGGGTTAGACTCTTTAGGGCTTACAAGTAGGATCATGACTGCTAACTTTTGCTTTGATTTGTTTTGTTTTGTTTTGTTTTATTTTATCTTTTGTCTTGTAGCCCATATGCACTTTGATATGACTTGCTCTCTTAGCTGCTCAATTTTGCTGAAAAATATGACTATCTTGCAGTGGATGTTGATACTTAAACAGGGAAGTTCATTTTCTTTTTCCTTTCCTCACTTATTGCCTTTATTTTGACATTAAGGACAATGTCCCAATTAAGTGTAGGGGAGGGATATTTTTGAAAGGAATAATTTGTTTTTTTGTTTTTCATGATTTTGAGCTTGATTTTGAAATTTTGTCAAAGTTCCCCATTTTTACTTTGCAAATGTGCTTTAATGATAAATCTTGAAAATATACTCCTTTGTTTATTAGCATTAATATTAAAATAAAAGCGACTTATAGTACCTTACTCATCTATTTCTAGAAATTGAGTGAAGTCCTTAGTTGAAATTTAAAAGGTTATATTTCTAAGCCTGTTAGCTTGTATATTCTTCATTCAAAAATTTTTTAGAGCCCTTTAACTTTTTATGGAAGGAGTATGTGAAATCAATCTCTTAGTGATTCTTTTTGAAAATCAATTAATTAAAAGCTTAGTTGATATGGTTGGGCTTTGGTCCCTCAGAAGAGCGAATTCTGACCTCGCTATTGACTATAAAAGCTTCCTATACAACTGATGGATAAATAAATAAATAAATAAATCATAGCCTTTACTCCGCTAACTTAGGTAAGTGAGTTAAGAGTATTAAATCTGAAAGTTAGGGTGAGTGAGAGTTCATTGGGGTCCCTTTAAAACCTGGTCACTTGGATAATGAGCCCGGGATGTGCCAACTCAAGGATTCACTATAACAAGAAGATGAATAGGCAATTGTAGCTGAAAAGATACGGGCTACACCCCGTCAAGAGGAAATTCCTCTGAAGGCTATTAAAAGAATTATTGCTCATAATAATAATAATAATAATAATAATAATAATAATAATAATAATAATAATAATTTCAAAAAGAAAAGAAATCTAGGGGAATGATGGATACCATATACTTTCATTCTAAGTTGCTAAGTTTAGAGAAATGCTTGAAGGCTTACATACCTGCTGATTGGTGGTGAAATGTAACCAAGTCTATTTCACTATTGATTGACTTTGGTTCTATTTTGTGACTTTGAAATCTATTATTAAAAGGTAAAGGTAAAGTTTGACTTACATGGATTAGCCTTAAAATTTTAATTAAGGTATGCTAATTACATTTAATTGATAGATTTGAGCAGTAGGTACAAAAGCAAGTCACTAAAATCCAAAATGGAATGCTATGATTCAACTTATGGAAATTTTTTAGTACATTTGATGATAGATTTTCATTGTCCTTAATTGTTTGCTCGAGGATAAGCAAATACTCAAGTGTGGGGAATTCGATAAACCAAAATTATTCCTATTTTATGAATGCCAAAATGGATTTTTATTGATCATTTTATTGATAAATATTATGAATTTGGCACTTAAAAATAGTAATTTATGTTTTCAAGCCTTTAAAGGAGTTATTTTATAAAAAGAAAGCAAAACAGGTAAAAAATACAAAGTTTGGACCAAAAAGTGGTTTAACACAACAAAGACAAGCCATGTCTATCAACCATGTCAAGGAAAAGAAGAATCAAGTCCTAAATCTCAAGTTTTTGAAAGGACAAGCTTAGTGACATGACTTGTCACAAAGCTTCAAACTGGAAATCTTACTTGCAAAGACACGACCATGACATGGCTTGTCACTGGGCATGTCGTTTTGAAGAATTGAAACAGGAAGTTACACGACTTTGGGACAAGCCATGTCCCAAGTAGTGTCAGTGAAGAAAAAAAGACCACAACAAGGGACACGACTCTGGGACAAGCCATGTCGTAAGTCATGTCAATGAAGAAAGGAAAGCAACAAGAAGTTACACGACTTGGGAACAAGCTATGTCCAGTCATGTCACTTTCTACTATGAAGAAATTGGCCAGACATGCTCAAGTGACACGACTTGTCCCAAGCACGTCAATTTAATAGTGAGTTACTTTTTGAGAAACGGCTTGTTTAATGAATAGTAACCCCTATTTATTAAAATAATGTTCATTGGGCATTAAAGAGGGGTGTTACTTTGGAAAGCCAAAAGACCCATAACTCCCGTAACTTCCCAATTCCTCCATAACGAGCATTCAATTCCATTTATGCGAAATCCATTATAAATTGAAGATGGGGAAGAATCAACAGCAGCAAGGAAGCAAGAGAGAGCACATATAGAATTCATACACTAGTTCTTCAGAATTTCAACAAGTCAAGATTATCTTGAATTGAAGATCCACAATTTTGAGCTTCATTTTCTCGGATGATATCATGAATTCAAGTTTGTTTTTAGAATTTCATGTATTCTCGTTAATTACTATGGAAGAGTAAATTTTCAAATCTGGGTTTTGTTGAACTCTAATTTTATCTTGTGATGAGGATTTAGGTTTAATAAAAGATTGATGTTCTTTTGTTCAATTGTATGTTTCTTATCTGTTTCTTAAGTTTGTATATCCGAAATGCAAATTTATGTCTAATTTTCATTTAAGCTAATTAAAAGATTGCTTTCATGAATTGATCTATGCAATTGATGAGATTCGTTTGTAATTCTAGACATAGAATAGCAAGAATCTTCTGTAACTATTGAAATTCCAATGATTTCATGTTCTTAATGCAGGCTTAAGTTGCTATTGATTGAGGAGAAATCCTAATTGATTAACTTAGGTTTAGAAAGAATTGATAGATTCAAAAGAATTATCATTTTTTTTTGAGAAACTTAACAGCTTAAGAACTAAATCAAATTTGTAATTTCCAAGGATTCACATGATAAATTAGATGAAGACAAAACCTAGATCATTAGCTTTAATATAATCTTGCTTGTTGATCAGTGCTAGTGTATTTGTTTTCTCTAGTAAATTAAATACAAATTCATCAATATTATTAGTTAGATGGTAGAATAAGAGTAATTACTAGTAATTGCTTATTCTCTATGGACGATCCCGATTTTTGCACTATATTACATTTTCAATAGGTACATTGCGTATTGCCTTTATAATGAATTAAGAAGGGCCTTTATAAAATTAAAACTATGCTTGAAGGCAATTATCAGGCGTACAATGAAAAGTCACAAACTGCTTGATTTTCATTTGTGAAAGGTGGCAGTGAAAGGCCGGCTCTAATAATTTTCATTCTGTTCACTTTCAACATCGATGTAACGCCGATGGCATAGAGTGGAGAAATGCCGGTGTACATTTGAAAATTGCGAGACGCTAGTGAATTTCACATTACAAGCTGGAGGCGTTGCTTTTCAAATGCCGATGTTGAATGTATTTGTTTCCAAAATGATGCAAAACTTCTCCAATTCACTTGTGTTTGTAATATAAGTCCTCCATGACCTGATTAACAATTTAAGAACACTTAAGTACCATTCCATTAGATTTATATAAAATCTATAATATTAACATGAATTGATCAATGGAAATTTGAGTGAAATATGACTTTATCATCACCCTAATACAACTATGAATTACAAGCACAATCAGGAATCATAAATAGGAAGTATGACTCACTTGGCCATGATCTCCGGCCTTTACTTGTAATAGTCCGTGGGTAAAGAATCCTTCGATTCGAAATCATCTAGACGAAAGAAATACCCAAATGAGTATTTCAAACCATAACTAATCCCAACTTAACAAAAAAAAAAAAAACTTTTAAGTTCGTAATTTTTATAGTTAGTGGAAATCCCAACTTGAAATGGCCATAACTTAGTCATTTTAACTAGGAATTTCACATATAAGTAGTCGATTTCTATCTACTTCGAAAGTTCTACGTAATTCTAATGTTATTCCTAAGTTTTGAAAAATTTTAGGTCTCAAAAAGTTCATATCAATAGGTAAAAATCATGTTTCCAAAATTGTTTTATAAAACTTATATTGTTTCTACCATGTATATTAAATACACATGTAATATCAATAAGTTAATATCATGAATGGCATGTTATGAGCTATCTATATGTATGTTATTGATGATATTTGGTTAAAAAAACTTTTAGATAAATTTCACTTTGAGAAAACTTCAAGAATGCTTGATTTAGAAAAACTTGTTTTGTTTCTTGAAAAATCATCTTTATTTATACTAAAATAAAGCCTTGGTGACCTATATGCCAAATACTCCCATTATTTTAAGAAATCTTTTCATTTGAGAGTTAGAAATAGATGTTTTAAATGGGGGGTCTTGCTAGTTACTAATTTTATAAGAATCGTTGGCGATGAAAATAGAGTTTGATTTATGTGTTGAAACTTTTCCTTTGTTTTAGAAATATTCTTTGATAAAATTCATTTGTTCTTGCTACAATTAAATCCATACTATACCTATTTTCAAAGGCTTTCCTTTCTCACTTAAAATCCTCATTTTGGAATTTGAAAATAGGTGTTCAAATATGACTCTTTTCTAAATCCGAATTTTGTAATTTGTTTTAAGATTATTTCTTGGGTAAAACTTATTTGATCTTTCTAAAATTGAGTCCTAATTAACTTATTCCCAAAAGCTTCCATTTTTTTAAAATAAAACTTTTATTTGGGTTGGAAAATAGGTGTTTACACATAAACTCCTCCAGTTACGAATTTTATGTTCTTGTTAGAGTTGAGACAATTCTAATTTAACTCTTGTAAACCTTTCTTATTTTGAAAATCTTTTAGTAGAACTAGTTTTAAACTTATCAAAATCATTTCTTTATGATACCTATTCCATAAGCCTTTCATCTTTTTATAAAATCCTCATTTTGAGTTGGAAAATAGGTTGATATTGAGCTTTTGGCAACATCCTTATTACTACCATCATACTACAAGTCTTTTATTCATATAAAACAAATTTTTATGACATTTATATACTCAAAACAAAATAGGAATATGATGACATTTATGTTATGGACGAAATGCAAGCTTGGAAGCCTTAGATCATATTCAAGGCTTCCCAAGACTAGAAAGACTAATCTTAAGAGTTAGATTAGCATGTTAATGATGTTAAATGCATGAAATGCAAGTTAAATCATTATGATGATGAGGTTAGTAGCAAGATATATTCACAAAAATATCAACAAGAAGATATACAACAAGAATAACTTAAAAAAAGATCCACAACATTATGATGGCATGAAAATCACGTACAAGTGTTTCCATATCCCTTGCCTAAAGCTCATGGGGATTTTTGGTGGAATCAAACATGTATATTCTTGCCATTACATGTTTTATATGTTGTAGGGTTTAAATCTATTACTCAATGAGTATTTGACAGGAGAACTTAAACAAATTTTTATGTGTAGAGAGAGATTGGGGGGGTGGGGGGGGGGCAGTGTAGGGGGTAATGGCACAAGAGAGGGAGAGAAAACAATTGCAAGAGTTTGGTTAAGTGGAAAGAGAAAGAAAGTGAAATGAGAAAGTTATAAAGGGGTATTTATAGAGAATGAGATTAGGGTTTATGTTAATTAAACAAAAGAAAAATAAAACAAAATAGAGAGAGAGTACAAAGGGCGAGGGGGAGAGGGTGTTAGTTTGGAGAAAGGCGAGGGAGAGAGATGTCTGTGTGTTGTGTTGTGTAAGATTTCAAATTTATTAAGTAATTTTTAGTAATTAAAATTGTATTGAAAAGTAAATTGTAAGAAATAGGATGTAATGATGTAAGAGATAGGTTGTAAGGATGTAAGAATAGAGTATGGTTGGTTGTACTTGGTGAAAAGTAATGATTAGAAATCAAAAAGTAGATTAGACAATAAAATTAATGGTAGTAATAAAAAATACGATAAAAGGACAATACTGTAATTTTTATAACCAAAAAATTCTTATAATTATATTTTTGAATTCCTTATTAAATTTCGATTCTAAAGAGTCCTTCAGAATATTTTTCTATTTTTGAGCACTAGGGACCATTTTTTGAAAATAGACTTGATCGAGTTAGAAACAAATGAATTTCTTGAAATCTGATCTTTTTATGTTTTGATATCATTTAGATTATATTCTAAAGCTACCTCATTTTTTTTTCTTTTTGTTCTCCATGGCCGGACTTAGGGTTTTTTAGGCTCCATACTAGCCCTAAGCATTCTTTTTAAGGTTTCGATTTCCGAAACCAAGTTTGGTTTGCTAAGAAAACGAGCTTACAGCCATGACTTATATTTACTAATATTACCAAAAAGACATTATAATAAAACAAGTCTAAAACATACAAATATTTTTTATCTATCTCTATTTAAATTTATCAAATTATTTAACCTTAAAAAAATTTACTACATCACATAAAGGAAAGTATCAAACTTGGTATGCAAGCCATATATAATCTTATCATTGACTAACATAAAATTTTTACTTTCTCTCTCTCTCTTATCATTGACTAACATAAATTTTTGCTCTCCCCTCCCTCTCTCCTCTCTCTATATATATATATATATTAACCCTTCACCTAACATTTTTTTTCTTGACCAAACATTCTTTCTTAACTCAGTCTTCGTGTTTCGTAGTAACGAATTATGAATATTAATATCTCTCCATTGGGCAAGCTTTTTTTGAAACATCAACTAACCTCCATGGAAGTTAAACATATAAGCGCCTCCACGACGTCCCTTTTCTCGATGCTTTCATGCATCTAAAATAAAAGTTTCCTCAGAGTTTCCCTCTTTGTGGCTTCCTTTTCTCATCAAGGTTTTTGCCTTGTTGTACTAGATTTTCTTTGATCGTATTCGCTCTATACATATACCTTTGAAAAAAAAAAAAAAAAAAGAAATATTATGGTTTGAATCAATCCTATGAAAGAAATCTAAATCAAAATTCTCTTGTTTTTTATATGATCATCTAATATATATGAAATTGAGTGTATTTTACTATAAATATTGTGTTGGGATTATGAAAATTATTCTAAAACTTGAGGGGTGATCACATATTTGGTTTATTCTTCTATGTTGTGAAAACTATAAATTTATGGCTTCTTGCATGTTGGTTTTTTTTTTTTTTTTCAACGCTAAGAATATTTTACAGTAGATTTTGTTTAAATTCAATAGTTTGCTATTAAATTGTGTTGTTTTTTTTTTTTTACTAGTGAAGTGAGCTATATACATTACTGCACAGAATAAAAAGGAAGTGGGACATAAGAATAAAAAAAATACCATCGTTGCTTGATTAGAACTTGTTTTATTTTTTTTTTTGTTTGTTACGACAAATGTTTTATTAAGAGAAACTTAGTCCTCGAGCTCTTCTGTCATTGGTGGCAACTTACTCAAATTATTTGTTTGAATTACCTCTATTCCCTAAAATATCAATAGGAATATGTTATGATATGCAATTTTGAATTGTAGAAACTGAATATGGCATAAAACAAATGCCATTAGAAAAGAATTTGTGACTTCAACTCCTAATAGTGATACGAAGAAGTCGGATGGTGCAAATTCATCACTAGACAGCTAGAAAATATCACATTGAATTACATCCCTTATGTAGTGAGAATGGGGAAGATTTGTATGCCAATCATATCTATTGGGACACAACAACAACATGCATCATAGGAGGACGCGTCCTTTGATGTAATGAGTTAAGAGATAAGTTAAGAGATCTTAATTCGTTAAAAGAAAACTCGGACATTAAGTGTAAAGACCCGATCCTCTAAATCCCGAGATTAGAGTACTGAAATCCCCAACCACATATAACGTTTCACATTATATGTAAGGTTGTCCTAAAACTAACAGTTTATGCAAATTGTTTGATCAAATCACTAAACTTTGTAAAGAACTTTTTAAATAAAACAAGATTGCTAACAAAAGCAATCTATACATATATTTACATCAAATAACCATTGCTTTGTGTCAATACATGACACAACAAAACAATTACATGATTTTCTCAAAACATGAGAATCTAATGGATCTTAAGGTCATTACAAAAAACTTGGCTTAACTAACAAGCCTTCTATACAAGCTGTCCTTAGCAAAAAGTCTTCTAAAAGTCCCGGTCATCGGATCCTATTCATCCCACTCGTCCAGAAATCTTTCAAATCGGACCCATAGCCCAAGTCATCGTAATACTCGTCTCCATGACCTGCAAAGCAGCAAAAGTGAGCCAGAGGCCCAGTACACAATAACCAATGCATAACAAGTCATCCAATTGATGTAAATGCACCATAGAACAAGTGGTTATCTTTATTACATTTTGATTCACAAATCAACAAGAGGGTATTCAAACCCCGGTCACACTTCGGGAATCCAGGGATCCTGAGTAACAGCAGCTGCTCAGGGGTTGATATAAGCAGTCCGAATACTTATATCTCCTATATCTATTTCATGAAATAATAGCTTCATCTAGGGTTTAAAAGCCGTTGCCCGACTCTACTTAAACTCAGTCCATAACATGAGCCTAGTTCACAAGTTCCCATAAACCTTGAACTAAATCATGGTATTTCCCCCTAAGTTTAAGCAAACGTTACACAGATACAATTCCCCCTATCGGCTACCCACTTAACCAAAAGAATCGCTATTGCATCATAGCGTACCATTGCATCATGGTAAAGTCATTGCATCATGACTTGGTTAAGCGCCTAGCTAACATGTCATTGCATCATGACAGGTTTGCTGCTCCTCGGACCAGATTAAACAGCGTAATAGACATCCAATCATTCAATTGTTAAATCGAATCAATTTAGGTCAAATTAGAAATGTCTGGTCCTAGCAAACATCAACAAATTATTGCGTACCTGAATCGTTAGAATAGAACTAGGATCTCTCGGTGATGAATTAACCGAAGAATCCTTAACTGTAATAGAAATGTCACAATAATTAATAAATCAACATTTATAAATTTCATTCTCACAAATATATACATATTATATCCATATATCACAAATTATCAAAGAAATTCAAATAATTGAATATACAGTCACGAATAGGCATTTAAACGTCCTAATATATCCCAAATTGCTTACCAAAAACTCAAATGCTCAAATAACAACTTTGGAAACTTTTTAGAAAAAGCTCTCAAAATTCAAAAACTCAGGGGATACGCCGGCACTCAACGCCGGCGGCGTTGAGCCGGTGTTCAATATTCTGAAAATATACACTGCCAACGCTGGCAGCGTTCAAAGGTGTACGCCGTCAGCCTTTGCATCCTACGCCGGCGTTGATTCCAAAGCCAGCGTACAAATTAGAAGAAAGAACGCCGGCTGACTTCCTAGCGAAAGCCGGCGGCGTTCAGTCGGCTTTAAGAAATTTGGTTCTGTGAACTTTCAACACCGCCTCTACGCCGGCGGCGTAGAGACTCAAATTGCCGGCGTACGTTCTGAAGAACAGACGCTGGCAAATCTTCATATAAGCCGGCGGCGTTGCAAACGGCGTTAGGAAAACAATTCTGTGGGCTTTCTACACCGCCTCTACGCCGGCGGCGTAGAATCCCCAGATGCCGGCGTACGTTTTAAAAACAAGCTTAAACGAAAATTCAAATCCCCTGTTTTCCACTTTGCAAAATACATCTTAATACACTTCAAAACTTTCCTCAACTACACTTCCACTTCATATATTCACTCCACATCACTACTCAATTCTAGCAACTCAAAGCATGAATTCAACAATTAAACACTTCAAATTCTACTTCCATCAATTCTAAATTCTCCTATACAAATCCTCTTAACAACTTCCCACACTTCATAACATACAACAATGCATGCACAACCTCACACACTCATATAACACTTTCTCAACTCATCCCATGCATGAACAACATTTGATCAACTTAACTCAATTCATCCAAATCCATACATCTATTTCAAGAAAGAAAAAAACAACACAACAACCTAACTAAATTAATTCAAGCATATATATATACCTTGTCTTGAGAAACTTTGATTTTCAAACTTGATATAACCCTAACTTGAGCTTGGAAATGGAGATGGAAATGGAAAGAAAGAAAAAAAGAAAAAGAAAAGGAAAATTCGGATAAAATTTGAGCTGCCCAAAAAGTAATCAAATTAGCTTAATTTTGACTTTACACTTCCAAATTTACCCCTTAATGCATATATTAACTTTAGGTTGCATTTCACTTTAATTTGGACTCATTTGGCTTACATTTAGGGCATAAATGCTAATTAATTACAAGAACTTAATCAACTAACTTAAGTGAAATTAGTTGATTTAAAATCTAACTTAACTTAACATTTAATGACAAGACAACATTAATAATTTCATTACTCACACATTAATGCATATAAAACAAAATATTAATATCAACATATACACATACAAAATCATATATCTTAACTACTAACACATAACCATACTCATTCAATTCAACTTTTAAAAAATTAATAAACACATGATTTGATTAAAATAAATCTAGGTCATTTCATTCTTCCCTTCTTCAAGAAGTTTCGTCCCCGAAACTTAACTCACCTTCTTACTCAAAAAGTTCCGGATATTTCTGTCTCATTGCACTCGCTACTTCCCAAACCGCTCTCTCTCGGATTGGTTACTCCATTGGACCTTTACCATTGGTATGACTTTATTCCTCAATTCTTTGTCCATTTTTCCCAAAATTCTAATTGGCTTTTCTTCAGTAGTTAAGTCTGGTAGTATCTCTGGTTGATTGGTATCCAATATTGCATCGGAATCGGATATACACTTTCTAAGCTGAGATACATGAAAAACATTATGAACGCCAGACAAACTTGGTGGTAACGCCAATCTATAAGCCAATGGTCCGATCCTTTCCAATATTTCATATGGCCCAATGTATCTTGGATTCAATTTACTCCTCACACCAAATCTGAAAACTCCTTTAGTCGGGGATATCTTGAGAAAACATGATCTCCAAGTTCAAATCCAAAGGTCTTCTTCTCAAATCGGCATAACTTTTATATCGGTCTTGAGCAGCTTTCAATCTCTGTTTTCATTTGAATCTTATCAACCGCTTGTTGTACCAAATCGGGTCCAATCAATACTCTCTCGCCCACTTCATCCCAATGCAAAGGAGATCTACATTTCTTCCATATAACGCTTCATACGGAGCCATCTGAATCGATGCTTGATAACTATTATTGTAAGCGAATTCAACTAAAGGTAAGTGTTCATCCCAATTCTTTCCAAAATCCAATGCACAAGCTCTAAGCATATCTTCAAGAATTTGAATTGTCCTTTCCGATTGCCCGTCAGTTTGTGGATGAAAAGCTGTACTAAATTGTAACTTTGTTCCAAGAGCTTCATGAAGACTTTTCCAGAATCGACTGACAAATCTCGTATCTCTATCCGAAGTGATGGTCATTGGTATACCATGTAATCTCACTATCTCTCGATGTAAATCTGAGCCAATCTTTCAAGTGAACACCCGACTCTCAGTGGAATGAAATGTGACGATTTCGTGAGTCGATCCACAATGATCCAAATCATTTTTCTTGGCTACTGTCTTTGGTAAAGCTCACAAAATCCATAGTTATCTCATCCCATTTCCATTCCGGAATCTTCAATGGTTGCAATTCTCCTCCAGGCCGTTGATGTTCGATCTTCACTTGTTGACATACCAAACACTTAGAAACAAATCTTGCAATGTCCTTCTTCATTCCTTCCCACCAAAAATGTCGCTTCAAGTCTCGATACATCTTCGTGTTTCCCGGATGAATTGAATATGAGGAGGAATGCGCTTCCTTCATAATTTGGTCTCAAATCGTATCTCGGTACATAAATTCTATCTTAATCTGATAATTCCTTTATCATCAATTCTCTCTTTTCTCCTCTTTCATATCTTATTTTTCAACTTCTGGCTTCCGGGTTCTTCAAGTTGTCCTTGCTTGATTTGATCCAGAATCGTTGGTTGCAATGATAAACTTGCTAGCATAAGTCAACATTTTCCATAGCTATCTCAATATTCATCCTTTGAAGATCTTCTTGTAATCCCATTGATTAGTAACCAAGATTCCACATTCATCGATTTCTTTCTACTGAGCGCATCGGCTACCACATTAGCTTTTCCCGGGTGATATAAATTTCAACATCGTAATCTTTAATTAATTCCAACCACCTTCGTTGTCGCATGTTCAATTCCTTTTGAGTGAAAATGTATTTCAAACTCTTATGATCCGTGAATATCTTACACTTTTCACCAAACAGATAATGTCTCCAAAGCTTCAATGCTAATACCACTGCGGCTAGCTCGAGATCATGAATTGGGTAATTCCTCTCATGGGACTTCAATTGTCTTGAGGCATAAGCTATGACTCGATTATCTTGCATCAACACACATCCGAGTCCTTGAAGTGAAGCATCACTATAAATTACAAACTCTTCTCCACTAATTGGTAATGCCAAAATCGGTGCAGAAATCAATCGTTCCTTCAGCTCAAGAAAACTCCGATCACAATCTTCATCCCAATCAAACTTCACATATTTCCTCGTCAACTTAGTTAATGGTGAAGCGATTTTGGAAAAACCTTGTACAAATCTTCTATAATAACTTGCCAACCCCAGAAAACTTCGCACTTCCGTGACACTTGTCGGTGGTGGCCAGTCCAATACCGCTCTAATCTTCTCCGGATCAACAGATATTCCTTCCTTTGTAATGATATGTCCCAAAATGCAACTTCTCTCAACCAAAACTTGCACTTGCTAAATTTAGCATAAAGCTTCCTCTCTCTCAATCTTTGCAATACAAGTCTCAAATGTTTCTCATGATCTTCCACATTCTTTGAATATACCAATATATCATCAATGAAGACTATCACAAATTGATCCAAATAATCCTTAAATACCCTATTCATCAAATCCATAAAAGCAGCAGGGGCATTTGTTAAACCGAAAGGCATAACCATAAACTCAAAATGTCCATATCTTGTTCTGAAAGCCGTCTTGGATATATCTTGTTGCTTAATCTTGAGTTGATGATATCCGGATCTCAAATCTATCTTGGAAAACAATGCCGCATCTCTCAATTGATCAAATAAATCATCAATTCGAGGAAGTGGATACTTGTTCTTGATTGTCACTTGATTCAATTCTCTATAGTCTATACACATCCTTAGACTTCCATCTTTCTTCTTAACAAACAATACCGGAGCACCCCAAGGAGAAATACTTGGACGGATAAACCCGAGGTGTTGCAATTCTTCTAACTGACTTTTCAATTCTTTCAACTCAGCCGGAGCCATACGATACGGAGCTTTAGAAATAGGTGTAGTTCCAGGTATCAAATCAATCCCAAAATCAATCTCCCTATCCGGTGGCAAACCGGGTAATTCATCAGGAAAAACATCAACAAATTCCCTTACTACTGGCACCATATCAACTCGGAGTTCTTCACTACCCATTGTAGTTCCCATATCCTTCTCCCACAATTCCATAGAATACATACTTCCGGGTCTCCTTCTTTCCAACACATGAAATAGTCTTCTACCTTCCAATCAAAACTCACTTCCGCTTTACTACAATCTATTGTGCTTTGTAAAGATTCAACCAATTCATTCCAAGAATAACATCAAAATCAATTAAAGGTAGAACTAACATATCTATTGGCATGCTTTCATCAGAAATCACAACATCAACATTCTTACATACACATGGCTCTTTGGATTGCACACCAAAAGGAGTATTCACACTCATCACTCTATCATACAACACTTCAGAAGACAAACCACACTCATTCACAAAGCTTTCAGCAATACATGCATGAGTAGCACCAGTATCAATTAAAGTATATGCAGGATGTCTTGCAATCTGTATTATACCTGCCAGTGTATCAACCGAAGGAGCTTTCTCACATTGTTGCAAAGCAAACACCCTAGCAGCTGTCATTCCCTTTCCAAAGTTCGGTCCTTCATTCCTCGGCTTTTCTTTACAATTTGCCACATGATGACCCCTTTGTTGACAATGAGCACAAAAGATGGGCTTCAATTTAGGATCAGGACAATCAGAAGCTTTATGACCAACTTTCCCACATGCAAAACAAGCTCCAGGAGTCCATTTACATTGAAACGATTCATGAGGCCCAAAACATATAGGGCATCGCCTATCAAATGGAATGGATGGCATAGGAGTCTTCACCACTTGTCCCGAGCTTGGTTTCTTACCCAAATATGGTCGCTTGCCTTTGTTAACATTACCAAACCTTGAATAAGGGTGTAGGATGTCACCGATCTCTTGCCCATAAATGTCGCACGTCTATCCCTCTGAGCTTTATTTTCATTATTAATTTGTTCCACTAACTTCGCCTTGATTACTGTTTCGACAGTGTTGATAATTGAAACTTCTTAACCTCACTCTTAATCTCCATGTTCAAGCCATCTTGGAACTTTTGAACCTTCATGCTCTCATCATTGTAACTTGTACCCGCAAATCGAAGCAATCTACAATATTCTGCATGATATTCTTCAACAGTTTTATTTCCCTGCCTTAGACTCAACCAACTCGATATCATTTGTTCCCGCACTGTGGATGGAATGTATTGCAAGAAAAAGGCTTCCTTGAATCTGTTCCATGGTATCGGTCTCACATATCCTTCACTATTCAATCTCCACCAATTATATGCATCTCCCTTCAACATATATATAGCCAAATCAACTTTCCTATGCTCAGGCACTTCACAAGCTGCAAACGCTTTTCTAACTCCACTATCCAACCTTCCGTTCGAGTCGGATCCAAAACAGTTCCATCAAAATCAGGTACCAGTCTAACAAAATCATGCAACTTGACTTGTTCGTTCCGGTCTCCCATTGGTACTTGTGGCTCTTCTCTCACAGTTGGATGATATTGCTGCATAAATTGTTGTTGTTGTTGATACATCATTTGTTGGTACTGCTGAACTATTGCAAACATATCCCGAAACATAGTGAGCACATTATTCGGATCTCCCGTAGGCATCTGCATAGCTGGATATGCTGGCATTTGAGGAGGCTGTGGATTCGGTGCAGTAGAAGCCGAAGCCGGTGATGGAGTCGAAGTAGAAGCTGGAATACTAGCTGATGCAGAAGCTGAAATAGTAGACTGAGAAGGAGGTGGCATACTTTCTCTTTCCGAAGATTGTCGGGTTACTCTTCGTGACCTATCCATCTTTTAAACAAACATGCAACATGTATGACATATAATAATTTTACAAGGTCAAATCAATATCAAAACAATTAATAAACTAATTAGACAATTAAACATAAAACTTAATATAAACAAGTCCTATATATGTCTAACTAACTCACCGTATCTAAGGTCAAGTCACCACTATTTAATCAAACAATTTCATAAACAAGGCTCTGATACCATCTGTAAAGACCCGATCCTCTAAATCCCGAGACTTAGAGTACCGAATCCCCAACCACATATAACGTTTTCACATTATATGTAAGGTTGTCCTAAAACTAACAGTTTATGAAAATTGTTTGATCAAATCACTAACTTTGTAAAGAACTTTTTAAATAAAACAAGATTGCTAACAAAAGCAATCTATACATATATTTACATCAAATAAACATTGCTTTGTGTCAATACATGACACTACAAAACAATTACATGTTTCTCAAAACATGAGAATCCTAAGGATCTTAAGGTCATTACAAAAGAACTTGGCTTAACTAACAAGCCTTCTATACATAGCTGTCCTTAGCAAAAAGTCTTCTAAAAGTCCCGGGTCATCGGATCCTATTCATCCCACTCGTCCAGAAATCTTTCGAAATCGGACCCATAGCCCAAGTCATCGTAATACTCGTCTCCATACCTGCAAAGCAGCAAAAGTGAGCCAGAGGCCCAGTACACAATAACCAATGCATAACAAGTCATCCAATTGATGTAATGCATCATAGAACAAGTGGTTATCTTTATTACATTTTGATTCACAAATCAACAAGAGGGTATTCAAACCCCGGTCACACTTCGGGAATCCAGGGATCCTGAGTAACAGCAGCTGCTCAGGGGGTTGATATAAGCAGTCCGAATACTTATATCTCCTATATCTATTTCATGAAGATAATAGCTTCATCTAGGGTTTAAAAGCCGTTGCCCGACTCTACTTAAACTCAGTCCATAACATGAGCCTAGTTCACAAGTTCCCATAAACCTTGAACTAAATCATGGTATTTCCCCCTAAGTTTAAGCAAACGTTACACAGATACAATTCCCCCTATCGGCTACCCACTTAACCAAAAGAATCGCTATTGCATCATAGCGTACCATTGCATCATGGTAAAGTCATTGCATCATGACTTGGTTAAGCGCCTAGCTAACATGTCATTGCATCATGACAGGTTTGCTGCTCCTCGGACCAGATTAAACAGCGTAATAGACATCCAATTCAAATGTTAAATCGAATCAATTTAGGTCAAATTAGAAATGTCTGGTCCTAGCAAACATCAACAAGTTATTGCGTACCTGAACCGTTAGAATAGAACTAGGATCTCTCGGTGATGAACTAACCGAAGAATCCTTAACTGTAATAGAAATGTCACAATAATTAATAAATCAACATTTATAAATTTCATTCTCACAAATATATACATATTATATCCAATATCACAATTATCAAAGAAATTCAATAATTGATATACAGTCACGAATAAGCATTTAAACGTCCTATATATCCCAAATTGCTTACCAAAAACTCAAATGCTCAAATAACAACTTTGGAAACTTTTTAGAAAAAGCTCTCAAAATTCAAAAACTCAGGGATACGCCGGCACTCAACGCCGGCGGCGTTGAGCCGGTGTTCAATGTTCTGAAAATGTACACTGCCAACGCTGGCAGCGTTCAAAGCGTACGCCGTCAGCCTTTGTAACCTACGCCGGCGGCCTTGATTCCCAAAGCCAGCGTACAAGTTAGAAAAAGAACGCCGGCTGACTTCCTAGCGAAAGCCGGCGGCGTTCAGTCGGCTTTAAGAAATTTGGTTCTGTGAACTTTCAACACCGCCTCTACGCCGGCGGCGTAGAGACTCAAATTGCCGGCGTACGTTCTGAAGAACAGACGCTGGCAAATCTTCGCATTAAGCCGGCGGCGTTGCAAACGGTTAGGGAAAATCAATTCTGTGGGCTTTCTACACCGCCTCTACCGCGGCGGCGTAGAATCCCCAGATGCCGGCGTACGTTTTAAAAACAAGCTTAAACGAAAATTCAAATCCCCTGTTTTCACTTTGCAAAATTACATCTTAAACACTTCAAAACTTTCCTCAACTACACTTCCACTTCATATTCACTCCAACATACACTACTCAATTCTAGCAACTCAAAGCATGAATTCAATACAATAAACACTTCAAATTCTACTTCCATCAATTCTAAATTTCCTATACAAATCCTCTTAACAACTTCCCAACACATTCATAACATACAACAATGCATGCACAACCTCACACACTCATATAACACTTCTCAACTCATCCCATGCATGAACAATTTGATCAACTTAAGCTCAATTCATCCAATAATCCTACATCTATTTCAAGAAAAAAAAAAACAACACAACAACCTTAACTAAATTAATTCAATATATATATATATACCTTGTCTTGAGAATAACTTTGATTTTCAAACTTGATATAACCCTAACTTGAGCTTGGAAATGGAAATGGAGGAAGAAGAAGAAGAGAAAAAGAAGAAAGAAAAGGAAAATTCGGATAAAATTTTGAGCTGCCCCAAAAAGTAATCAAATTAGCTTAATTTTGACTTTTACACTTCCAAATTTACCCCTTAATGCATATATTAACTTTAGGTTGCATTTCACTTTAATTTGGACTCATTTGGCTTATTTAGGGCATAAATGCTATTTAATTACAAGAAACTCAATCAACTAACTTAAGTAAATTATGGTTGATTTAATATCTACTCTTAACTTTTAATGAACAAGACAACATTAATAATTTCATTACTCACACATTAATGCAATAAAACAAAATATTAATATCAACATATACACATACAAAATCATATATCTTAGGCTACTCACACATAACCATACTCATTCAATTCAACTCTTAAATAAATTAATAAACACATGAGATTTGATTA